>JAVRXN010000004.1:37920041-38520483 GCA_033556935.1 Timema podura | reverse complement strand
TGCTAGTATATCTCATTTGACATTTTAACCTTTCTCACCCTGAACACATTAGCAATATTAGTATATAATTTATGCGTCCAACTCGAACGATTAGTTAAGACGTGGTTTAAAATAATTTTAAAAACGTAATTTTTGGCACATCCTCATCTTCAGCGGAAGTACATTTCTTGTAATCTAGCCAGTGCTTTGGGTTACCAGATGTATCATAACGTGGGTTGATGTGACACATTGTTTATAGCCTAGTTTTAAACTACAAGTGTTTGGCATGACGTCATTGCTTGCCACAGGTGGAACGACCTATGATACACACTGCAAGCGACATCATAACAAACACGACGCACATCAATTAGATCGAGGGCTGGCCTAGTATTCTCCATCGTTTGCTTACAACTAACTGTACGCAACGAGGTTTTTGACCTCCATCTGCTTGTATTTATCTGTAAGAATTTTAATTCCGATATTTCAACCCGCTTCGGCGGCCACGTGGTCTATCGCGTTACTCTCGCAGCAGATCGATGTTCGAATTTCGGTCAGGTGTACTGAGGGTGTTTTTCCCCCCAAAATGGTTTGCCACTCTCCCTCCACGCAAACGCTTGTACACTTCCTATAAATATAACCTCCCTAATCCCTAAATCGATTAGCGCAATTAGTACATAAGCGTATAACCCGAATGAAAATAAGACGCGGTGCTAAAAAAAAAAACCTTAGATTTCCGTGAGGCGCTCTCCCCTTCCTAACCCTAAATCCGTAAGCGTAGCGGTGAAAATCAAATCCCACAGGGGGCTGGGTTTGCGCCTAGGTATTCTGGGTCATAGCCAAGCGCTATCCTTTCATCTAACCTTACCGAGCGTATAAAACTTCCGTCTAGATAATGTTCTAGCTATAAAATAAACAAATATGACACAATTCTATTGGAAGAATGTGAGGGACCGACAAGGAACCACTCACTACACTATAACATCCTCTTGACACTTTGTTTATATCAGTTTCCGGGCAAATGACTGGAACACTTTTTAAATGACGTTGTTGGCCTCTCGCCTCTGATATCCCCCAACCCTCCTTTTCACTCTCCACAACATGTACTACTAACTTCCTACTCTACTGCACTAGTTTCAATTTCGTCTTAACCACCACAACACCCCTTCCCCTGAAATAGCTATTCCCAAATAAACACACTTGAAAAATAGTGCTGTAGAAATAGGTCGACCCTATCATTAGAGTTCCAAAATAGTAAAGTAAACAAAATATCCTTGATGTGTGGAATAACACTAACCTCCATTCCATGACAGGAATTCACATCATACGTCATGACCCTAATAAGATTAGTACGCATGTCACGATTTCTGTTTTTCTTCATTTTTATCCTTAAATTTTAATCTAGATTTTTCTATTCCTCAACATATACGATATCAATCTCTTTCTATGCATCCAACTTCACTGTTAAAAATATACTATCTAATCTATTTAGTAAAAAAAAAAACTTAGATCAAAATGCCCATGCTTAGTTAGCGCGAGATAAAGAGTAGGCCTACATATTTTACAATTTGCTGGCACTACATTGAAATTGCTAAATAATAAATAATAGTCACAATGAAAAATACCCATTTTTAAACATTGTTATTTCGTTTAGAAATTTAAGGGATTCGAGAGCTAAGAATCGACATATCAAAATTCGCATTAAAAAATATATATTCCTGATGCTTTCGATACTAGTAAGTTTAGAATCTAAGGTAACGATAAATTGATTGTGATAATGTCTTCAGGTCTTGGGTTGAAACTGCCTCGGGGTAGACTGACAACCAGGTTTAGACAATTTTGCCCTCTAAATGGTTCAATAAAAATTTGTCAGGCTGCCTACGATTCAGGCGGTCAACTTGTTGGGCTTTTTTTTTCTTTCACCACCACGTCCTACTCTTTCGAGCTATACTAATCTTAACTACGTTAGTAGGTAGAATTTATATTAATGTATCCGAATTTTCATGGAGAAGTGGGAAACCTTTTGGGGAAAATCCATCCGAGTAAACCCGGTCGGGGTTCTAGTCCCGATCTCCCCGTCACTTTTAAACCCGATTTATCGAGTCTGACGTCTTTGTTCGCGTGCCCATCGCTTCGGGTTTTATAAGACTTAATTATTTAAACTCACAGGTTTATATTTATGTGCTCATATTTCTATGATACTATTTAATTATTGTAATTCCCGTATATACGGGGCTATCCATATCTCTAGGTAAAAAAATTATCAGAGGTTATATGGGGTGACGAGACAAGTATTTCCACGTGATGAACTTGGGGTCAGCGACGCCAAATAGTGGTTGTTACAAGACGTCCAAGTTGACGCTGTATGCACTTGGGGAAGGCAACTCATCGATCTTCAGCAAACAAGGGGAGTGGGGGGCAGATTATGACTAGTAACAAGCAATGAATTGCCTGGTAACAGGTACCCACCTATAAGAGGATGCCTGTGTGTTTTTTTTTTTAGCACCGCGTCTTACTACCCGTTCGGGTTATACGCTTAAGTACTAATTACACTAATGGATTAGGAATTGGGAAGGTTGAATATAGGGGAAGTGAACCCGCATTTGCGTGGAGGGAGAGTAGAAAACCATTTAGGAAAAACCACCCCCAGTTCACCCGACCGAGATTCGAACCTCGATCTCCCTGTCCTCGGTGGTCTGACTCAACACGACTGGCGCGTTAGCCAACTACGCCACCGAGGCGGGTTGATGCCTGTGTTGACTTACGTGGCTGCCTATCCCCTAGGTGCATACAACACCAACTTCGACGTCTCGTAGTACCGCCATTTGGCGTTGCCTCCACCCCAAGTTCATTAATTGGAGACACTTGGATTGTATTCCCCTACAACTTGTATATAATTTTTCACATGTAGATCTGAATAACTCTGTAGCCAATATAACATTTGTACTTATTTTCTATTAAAGAAATATTTTTTTCGAAAAAAGTTGGTAGAACTTCATAATAGTCCTGTTACATATCTCAAGACACGATCGCTGATTCGCGCTTATTTTAGTTAGACGTCTAACCGTTGGGTTTTTTTGCTCGGAATAAATATTATATGTCCTCTCACCTTCAAATATGTGGGGCTGTAGGGTAATGTCTCGTTTGAATGATAAACCACCACACACCTAGATCCAGTGCCCCAGTTACCCCGAAACAAAAGAGGGTCTAGCCCCCTCCCCCATCCCAACACCCCATCTTCCGGGAAATCTGTCGAGTCTGGTCGTAAACTTGCGCGCCGGGGGAATTGGACGAGCTATTTCTGAGCAGCTTAAAATCGTCCGATCACTGAAGTGAAGGGGTTTGAGGGAGGTGGGGGCAGAGAACGTTATTTTGTTTTACAGACACTATACTGAATATCATCTCCGAGAAAACTGCACGGCTACCATTGGGAAAAGGTATTGTCATTATCTCGTTTTTGTGTCGTCAATTTCCCCCGAAAATATAAGAAGTGTTTCGCAATTCGCTGGATAGTCGGGTTTGCCAGTAACTCCTTCCTACCCCAGCACACCACCTTCAGACATAACTGAGAGCGAGGAGATTTGACAACAGTTATTATTATTATTATTATTAGCACCGCGTCTTACTACCCGTTCGGGTTATACGCACTTACGCTAATGTGTAATGGTAGGGTGATTGTGAGATGAAATGAAGGACCTACAGTTTAACGTGGAATCCGAACCACGGTGGAGGCCTGGCATTCCTTTGACAACAGTTAACTGAGAGAGAGCAAAGATAAAGCTTTTTTTTCCATAAGAGCTGCAGTTCCTTCAACAATGATATTGGGTGTAATCGTACGTGGTAATAAAATTCAATGTAAAGAGAAGATAAAGGTATCGCCACTTGAAGGAATTTTACTATACTGCTCACTTCACCAGATACACAGCAACTATATTTTAATACTAAAACAGCGACACATGCATAATATTATTTAAAAAAATAAGAGTGATGACGTTGATTGGATATTAGCGTGGATTTTAAGGATTTTTAAAGTTCCAAAATGTGACCTGATTTAACATCTTAGTTTGTCTTACATATAGCTTTGTGTATTTAATACGCTGGCATGCGTACTGAGTGACGTCATATCTCCATCTGGCGCTACCAATATTCTCTTTACATTGATAAAATGGACATACATCGAGGAGAATCTCGAATTAAGATCTTTTCGTATAGTCAAAAATCATACTACAACATCTCAGCCTCAATACCCTTACTCACGGTTCCTATTTCTGAAGGATAAACACAGCCGAGCTACTAGATCAGAAACCACTCTACAGATGTATATTCCCATACATAGATCTCAAACATATGCTCGTTATTTTACTGTCCTGGCATCAAAGGCTTGGCACACACTAGATAATTCAACTCCTCGCCTTACATCCAAAATTCCCTTCAAGCGTGAGGTTAAGCAATTTATCTTGTCTAACAAGCTAAACAGAGTTCTTGAAACTACTTGAGCTTTAAATGAGTGTATGAATGAGCGTGCGAAGGGTTTTATACTTATTTGAATATTCCTTTATTAAAATTAGTTTGTTTTTCAATAAATGTAATAGTGTATGTTGTATTCAACGTTGGTTAAGTGGAAGATAAGGCTAACGCCTTAACTTGGCCAGATAGGTAAAGGCCATTATTATTATTATTATTATTATTATTATTATTATTTATTTGGATTGCCATAGGATTAACCTTTGAGCGTATCTACAAAAAAAAAAACACAGTGTGGCCAACACCCATACAAAGTCATTAAGATTCGGATGGACATCTCCAAGTTTTGCAAATCTCTCGTCCAAGTAGTTCCATGTATTATCACCTCACTAGAAGTGCGCTGCTGTAGTTAAGGCAGTCACCTCACCGACCCCTCTCACCCCCTCTATTTTAACCCCTTTTCAGAGTGTCCTTACATTCCACAGACAAGACCCCCCCCCCCCCCCCCGCCCAAGCACCAATCCTTTCAACTTTTGTTACTTGCTACTCAACAAAAGACAATCTATCCCCGTTATTATTTCCATGATGCCGGGTTTTTAGCCGATATCTCGGGGTCTGTAGAATGACGTCCAAAGTCATAGGACTAGGGCTCGAATTCCTGTCAAAGTATAATGTTTCTGAGCTACCTTGGGAAATCCTTATCTACAGTAAATTGTTACATTTTTATTTAGTTTATCTATTACTGTAGGAATATATAAATATATATTTTCTTCCCTATACTAAAAAATATATAGCCATTTCTTTTTGTTTTTTTCAGTGACATAGTTTTTACGGTCACTACTTACGCTAATTATTTAAATACATTATATAAGGAGGTTAGAATTAAAATAAGTGCACCACAATTTGTTTGTACAGAAGATAGAAAAACCAAAGTGAAAACCACACTTTCTTCCAGGTGATTGCCTGATAAAAAAAATTTGAAATATCTTTAAAAAAATTAATGAGTTAGAAAAAGGTGGCCAAAGGTGGTGAAAAATTGTAATTTTTAAAATTTTATTTCAATTAAATATAATTTACGTACTATACGCCTACTTCACTTTACAAATAGGCCCTATTGTTAAATTTTTTCGAACACCCTACTAACAAGAACATTGTATTTAATGATCTGAAAAAAATCAAAATTAAATAAGGCTCGCTAAACCATGTTTCCATTTAAAATTATTAATTTATTGCTATAATATGATTATAACCCGTCCAAAACCAAGTCTTTTCTATTTTATTGCTACGTTCAGAACACATGTTATTAACGGCTTAATTTGATTGGGTAGAGATGAGGAAGGTAGCTAAGAGGAAGTGAACCCGCATTTGCATGGAGTAAAGATGGGAAAACCAGAGTGATATATCACTTATGGAAAACCGTTAAAGGTATATATATACATTTAACGGAAAAACCATCTCCAGTTCACGCAGATGAGATTCGAACCATGACCTCCCCATCAATGGCGATCAAACCAACGGCAAGCAACGGCTGTGGGTAACTAAACTTTGTAAACTAATATTTACTTTATCTCGACACCTTGGAGTGAAAATATTGTGATCGTAAAAATTCGAAACCGAGATTTTGAAAAATGTTGACGTATCATAGCCCCCTGAAACAAAATGTTGTTTCCGCAAGGCCATCTGACTGTACCTTAGTTTGGGCTAGAACCGAAACCATTTTACCGTTTGGGCTAAAACTTTGTATCTGGGATTTAAATAAGCCCCCCCCCCCGTCACCGAGGGATTTTTGAAATTTGATATCTAACCCTAAATTTAAGGCTAGTTTATTGAAAGGCAAAAAGAGAATAAATCTATTTTATCGAAATTCACTCTAATGGTTTTGATTAAATTTGATATCTAAACATAGTTTATCATTATAAACAAGATGGACATTTTCATTTTCTCATGAACATGACTTTGAGGGTACTTTACATAGGACAGATTTTCAAATTTTCATCATTTCTCCGTAACTATTTGAGACTCGTAATATCTTATTATTTTATAGTTGTAGTATACTATGAAATGTAAAAATTTTTTTTTTTATAAAACCAATAAATTTTGAGCTATAAACAATATATATATATATATATATATATACTTTTTAATCAGGGGTGTAGTGGAGGGGGAACCCTGGTGAACGCCGTTCTGGCACTGCTTTTCGTGGCAAAATATTTTTTAAAAATATTTAGTAAAGTTTTATACTTTGCAATTTCAAGTTAACTAATTGATTTTATATCAATATTATGTTAAAACTTTTTTCATACTATTAATCAATAAATTCTGATGAAATTAACAGTGCTCTATGTGAATTCCAGGAATTTTAGGGGAAGTGCGTTAAGTAAGTTTCTGCTTTAGTAATCATTAAAAGATGCTCCAAATAGCTTTTAGAGGCAATTATGTTTGTGCAATTCTTTCGTCTACGGTGGTTGGGGGTCCCAACACCCCACTTCAACTTTGGGGTCGCTACGACCTTGCGTTTCGGCACTGCTAAATTTACGACTACACCACTGTTTTTAATACAGGTTTTTGAAAATAAATTTGATTCTTATGCTCTTTAGTTGACAAAGATGTTTCTTTTTTCCTCATTTTTTCTGTAACAGTGCTCCTTGTTCCTAAAGCCATAGAGTCAGGAGCGGCCTGAGGTAAATTTCGCACCCAGGTGGTATTGCTTTTTGGCACCTATTTACGTAACCGGTGGATAATATAATCCATTCACCATAGGAGTGTAGGTAACTAACAGCTAGCAAAAGTTAGCAGATCAAATCTCATATCTCCATTTGCCAAACCATATTATCTGCAATGACCATAATACTATGTTGATTTATTGGCATTTTTGGCAGTCAAAACTTTCACAAAAACAATTTTATTTTTAATTTGGTTTTTATTTTGACAGTTCTTAAATCTTCTGCTAGCTGCCAGCTATCACATTTCTCATGGTGATTGTACTCTCGGAAAATATGAAAATAGTCCATAATAAAATAATAACGTGACTTGGACGTGATAGGAAAATAATCCACAAACCTAACAACTCAAAACCTAACGTAGCCTGGGTGTGATAGGAAAAAATGTGAAAGGAAAACTCCACAAATGTTAAATATACGTTAAACGTTTCACTTCGAGATTGTACAAAAACTGTTAGGATTACAAATAAAACTATAAGAACCTGTTTTGTAGACAATGTCATCCTCTATTTTTTATTATAAGTTTAACAAACACTTTGACATTATGAATGGTTTGTGTTATAATTGCAAAAAAAAAAAAGTTTAATGGCGCCATTATTTCAAGCTGGAAAATATAAAATATCTTTTTAAGAGTGACATTAGATTCTATTTTACTAACCACAAATTTAAAGAAATGTGTAAAATTTCATGTTAGTAAAAAAAATTGAATGATTGTTAAGCTTAGCAACTCCACTATCACCCCCTGTCTACGTTATGTTTGGAGTTGTTAGGTTTGGGGACTATTTTCATATCACGCCCAGGCTACGTTAGGTTAGAAGTTAGCCGCCCGGTTCGCACGGCCCTTGAGCCACCCTTGCATAGAGTAAGTAACAGTGTATATTATTTCATTTCACAAATCCTATCGAGTTTTTAGTAAATGTATATTTCAAGATAAAAGCAAAAGGAAGTCTGTGTGGTGCACCGTACCATTTATTTTTTATTACTAAAATACAAAATTACCTTTACCTCTATGTGAGTAGGTTTGTGGACCTATAGTTTCCAAGACACTTTTATTTGTGTTATAATTATTATTTGAGTTTACCGACGTATTGGCACAACTAGAGGTCATGTAACATCATTAAAATCATTCCACACATGTTAATGTGTACAACAAGATCCATAATTTCTGAACCCCTTTTTTTAACAACCTGTATATACGCGTGTGTGTGTAATTTCTCTAAAATAAAAGATGTATTAAACTAAAATAATTTAATTAATATTTTCAGGGGATATAAATAATAGCTATGACACACATACCCACCCTCCCCTAAGTAAACTCCTGGATGCGCCACTGAATCTTAATACCTTCAAAATTAAGTCTGCTATAAGTGGGAAAAGTTCTTGTTCGTCTATAAAACATGAATAAAACTATTTAGAGAAATCCTTTTCACCTCTCTCTTCTTACAAAACCAACGTTATACAAATAGGTTTTATCTAATCAAGGAAACACTGTTTATGAAAATTATTTATAAGGTAAACATAATCAAGTTTACTCTATAAAAACTTTTAACCTAGATCATACAAATACATCATAGGGAACATTCTCAATAGCTCAGGTTTGGAGGTGGCAGACAATTAGTGTCCAGTCAAGGGTTTTACCTGACTGAACAGGATATAAATAGTTCGATGGAAGGGGGAGTAGCGGGGTTTACATGGGGAAAAAAAGATGGTAAGAAAGAGAATGCCAAAAGGGGGTTTGGGGAGGAGAGAGGGAGAGGTGCTTCCGAAGACAGAGCACTCTACCAGGAAGCTGCTGAACTTTTTCAACAGTTTAGACATGATTTAATTTGAAAATAACAAATTTTGTACCCGTTATTGTATTATAAATATATGTCGTGTATGATATAACATTATCTTATTCTCTATAATAATATGATAAATTCAAAACTATATTCTTGTATTTCATGTTTTATTTCAATTAAATTTAATTGAAATTACGTCTTATTGAAAAAAAGTAAATAGTAACTTGTAACTTTTTTTATTAATATAGTTCATTTTAAATTTACAAGTTTAATACAATGCAAAAAACCGCATGTTGTTACTATGCATATTTTTTAAGCAATGGCGGGCACAACTTTATCGTTCTTATATAGTAGGTGTCCATCCGAATCTTAACTTTACATCATGCAATTGTCAAAATTGTCTCCCTTAACACAGGGAGGGCTTAACGTATGAGTAGATGAGACTAGAAAAGTAACTTTTTTGAATTGTAAGCTTATCTCCATGCCAATCGAACCACGGTTTCTAAATACATGCTGCCAGAAACCGTGGGACGGGGTTCAATTCTAATCGGTTACAATAAAGTGTTTTTTCCAACATCATGTTTTCCTTAGTTCGTTCCAAATACCGATGGAGCTCTCAACTCGACTAACCTCATCGGGCTCCTACATTTCTTTTGTAAATGTCGATGGAGCTCTCAATTCCACTAACCTCATCGGGTTCCTCATTTCTTTTGTAAATGTCATGATTAACTTGTTATTGATTTTTGGTGAATCTGACGTCACGTGCGCATGCGGTGAAGCCATTCAAATAATTCGATATTTTATTTCAAATCAATTACTACCCTCTTCTCCAAATAATGTGTGGTCACCCCCCCCCCCCCACCCCACCCCGTCATCAATGTACAACATGTTGTATATTAGACCTAAACAACTCTGACCAGGGATTGAACCCGTACTTTCTGGCTGCACCCGACCAAGATTCGACCCTCACCGGAAATACTGCCCATCGTGAGCCTGACATCGACCACACCTTGAAGAGGTAAGTGAGATCTAGGAAGCGATAAGTAAATCACCGAAGTGGACTGATAGCTCTACGGCCCGGTCTTTCCCAATCTCTCTAAAGTACCGTGTGCTTCCTTCTCTCCCTCCTCCCATCGACACCCACCCTGCAGACCTCTACTCTAGTGATTGATGGACGTAGGGATAGAGATACCGTGTCATTGACCTCTGCGAGAAACAACAGAACACTACATTACAGTTTGTTATAAATAAAACTTAGACAAATGCGCCTCTTCAAACGGTCAAATAGTTTTATTGAACCGGTGTTTGGGGAGGGGAGGGGGAAGAGACAGACTAGCCCCTCCCCTACGATCAGAAGGAATAATTTAAATTTAAACATGTGATGTAAAACTCGGTGTTTTCCAAACTTTCGTCAGTTGCGTACCCCTTTCGGGGCTATGACCTAACCAACGTACCCATTCCGGCTCTCTCTCTCTCATATATATATATATATATATATATATATATATATATATATATATATATATATATATTCTTATAAAGTATATATATATATATATATATATATATATTCTTATAAAGTATAAACAGTCTTTCCAAATTTTGATAAATCTCTAATGGTAAACAAAAATCAATGTCGATTGTTTTATTACCCGCTTCAGCAATAGAACTGTCTAAGGCGTCACTCTCGTGTTAGACTGGCCTGCTGATGACGGGGAGATCGGGGTGTGAGTCACGGTAGCGTCTACTGGGGGTGGTTTCTTCTAAAAGTTTTCCCACTCTCCTTCCATTCGTATACAAGTAGATTAGGGGTCGTCCATAAACCACGTAACGCTTTGAGGGGGGGAGGGGTGAGCTTTAATGTCTACATGCTGTTGCATGGGGAGAGGGTGGGGTACATCAAAGTGTTACGTAACACAGTTCTTAAACTCAAATTCTAATGTTGAAAAACAATATTATTGTTCATGTTTTCACCTTTGATAAACATACTTATGGATAACTTCAGAATATCTGTGGCGTTGAAAATGCAAGCTTAGCACTTTTTTGTTTATCAATATTTCGAATTCGCTTAGGTGACACTGTCTGCCCGAGACTGAACGCCAAGCACAGTCTAAAACACATATTTTCATGCGGATGACAGTGACATGTTTATACTCACGGTACTTGTTTAGATTTGTACAATCTACTGACCCCCTCACGTGCTTTTAGTTGGATAGCAGCTGTTAGTCGAAGCGGCCTTAATTTATAAGTATAGTTGAGTTTGAGTATAATTTAAATGCCTACTGCACATTATTTTACATAGGCCGTGAATAATCACTTGTGTTTCTACATACATTTTTTATTATTTTTTTCAAAAAGAGGAGACTTGTTCATTGCTTGCGTATAAAAAGCGATATTAAAGGTCTAAGCCTAGTTGTATTAAATAACTATACTGTGGTATCATAATTAAAGTTTCACTTGGAACCTGAACTGATTTATCGAGGAAAATTTTTGACACCCAGCTGGTGCTTATTTAAAAATAAATAAAGTAGGCATAGCGGTTTAAATAAATCAACTCTAACACATAAAATAATGATTCAGTATACAAACAAATTTACTTGAATTTTGTATTCCTTTGTCTAACACTTCATAAAGGCCAAGGTACAGTATATTACATAGCCTACACTAGTTTGGTTTACTTAAAACTGAACCCAAAATTAAAACATCACAACCGCTGTGGTAACCTATAGGGTGATAGTGCATACAATCTGGTATATATAAGCCACTTTAATTTATACAAATAACAACTAATAAATTACTGTATACAATCATTTCCCTCACAAGGATACGGAGAATCAAATGATACCTTACTCATATTATAATTATTTGAAAACCTTTTTTATTTTGCAACATTTAAACAACTCACCAAAATCACAGAGAAACGTAAATATTAAACTGATGTTCGAAATTTTAATAAGTTATCTAGGTTTAAGTTAATGGTAATTATCGGGTTATTAAAGTATTATAATATGCAATTATTAATTCTTTTTACTATCATAAACTATTCCAAACTGTCAAAACTTAAAATATTTCAAGCATTATTAGCACGTTTTGTCTTGAAATATTAGGATCCCGTTTCAGCGATATGGCAATACCCCGTGACTTAGGTGAGTTTTGATTTAATTGTTTATCATAACAAATATTTTTATTAATCTTAATTTTAGCTTAAATCGATTCTCCATATCCTTTTGATTAGAAGGATGACGTTAAATTCTTATTTATTTACTAGTTCTTATAAAAAAAACGTGCCTTATATGTACTGGTTTTTGCGCACCCTCCATACCCCTCTTTTTTAAACACTCTAGTTTATTCTTAAGCAGGATAAAACAAATAATTAAATATATTAAGTAATTTAAAAATAATGTAATAGTTTTTGGAGGGAATATTATTATATAATATATTAGTAAAATGTGTATGAAACATGCAAAAGACTCGCAAATGTATTTAAAATTAAATTAGATAATGATTATTAACGCATTTCAGCTTTCATTTATTCCCATTTCCACTAAACAAATACTTTTGTTCAATTTACATTTAGAGTAAAAATATACTACCAACCTCTGCATTCAACAAATTAACTCCAAGTCGACTAACTCCACATAGAAAGCCATTCAAACAGTAAACCACGTTAACCTGAAGTTTTAACTCGAGATTATATTAAACCTCAACTTAGTTAACTGTTACTTTAACCTGACATTGAAACATTGGCCCTAAATGATTTTCCACTCTCCTTCCACGGGTGCACTTCCTCTCAATTAAACCTCCCTAATCCCTAAACGATTAGTGTAATTAGTATATAGGCGTATAACCCGAACGAGTAGTAAGACGTGGCGCTAAAAAATACATATAGCCCTGAAGGGTAGTAAGAAGGGGGAAGTTTATCAACCCTCTTTGTTACTTTAGTATTTTAAATTACAACTCATTCCATTCTTTATTGGGCTCAGCTCATTAAACTAATTTAATTTTAATAACTTCCTTCTTAGCTTTCAACGCAAATTATTGACTTTGGGCGCCCTCATAATTAATAATATCTCAAATGTAGTTTGGAGCATCATTATTCAACCAGATGCTTCAATTTATTTCAAGACCTCTGTGAAAAATCTCCACCGGACTATTGAAACGCGTCCCAAGACATTCAAAAACTCCGCGCTATTTAAAAGTAGTTAATTATTTTAAAAATATCGCCCATGTCAAAAGGGAGGCAAAATTTATCAAATGTCTTTACTGTATTTGTAAATTATTTTAAACTTGTAAGCTATTTTAAGCTATATAGTTATAAAAAGAATTGCACAACTAGGTGACGTCGCAATTCTGAAATTAAAGTAAACGATTAGAAACATAGATCTAGCCTTCCCTTAAACAAGTAAAATGTGATAAGTGTCACAACAGAACATTTCAAGATAATCTAGGATTTTTTAAATGGTTTTTACGCTTCAGAACTGCCATTTCCATGATTAATAATACTGAGCTCTGAAGATATTTTCCAAAGCGTTCCTAATCACGTATGAGTCCTTTGTTCTAATCCCATTGAAGTCACAGGGCTTTGTAAACAGATGAGGTATGAGTGATTACAATATCATAAGCGCATTCTCTTAGTTGTATTATTTTAAAGCTTGACAAAACAATGCAACAAATTATTTCGGGAACTTCACCTTGCCCTGCTTGGATTCAACTGCATCACGCCCCTTATTCGGAGGGCAACCATCCTCACATGTAAGCTCTACTGGTGGCATACAGCATCAACAGACCTGTAAAACGTTTCGATAAATCGTTTCACCGCTTGACCAAAAATGATAAAAAATATTATCTTTAAAGAATGGGGCCTTAACACATTATAGTGGGCAAAAATGCCCACATGTAGACTGTAAGTTATTCGAGGAGGGGGGGGGGGGAAGGTGGTAATGTCAAATGTACATTTTTCAAGAAAATAACTTTTATATCTCAAATCACTAAGCCTGTGCAACCTTCGAAATTTCTAATCCGATTCTTACTAAGATCGAATCGAAATTTTGAATATATAAATCTTAAGTTGGATTCGATGGGATTAACTCAAAACTCGAGTCTATAACTCATACTTATTTAAATTAAAATAATCAGACCTGAAACCAGTTGCGTGGTAGAGTGAATAGAAAAGTTAACTTGAGTATCAGGTCGTAAAGGAACCACGTGGGTGACATTTGTTTGTGACAACGAATATCTTGTATTTGAAAAAAGTAGCCAATCCTACCTTTTAATCAACCTTTATACTATAATTTAAAAAAAGTGGTGGGATCTTTATTGGATTTTTCACCTTTTGAGATTGGTGCTATTGATTACATTATTTTTTTTAATAAACTGGACCTAAAATGTGTCAAAGCTTATCAACATTAAAAAATTATTATTAGATTTGATTTGAAAACTTAGCATGATAAAATATTAATCACAAATTCGATTTGAAATAGTATCATAGCAAGCCTAAAATAAATAATTATTTTATTCAATCTGAACATATTTTTAAAATAAAATATTTGATTAGAATTTTTCTAACATAAGATTTGATTCGTACTCGACTAGACATTTTTTCAGGTGTGATATTCGATTTTGATTCAGTTCGAGTAAGTTAAGATTCCTATTCGAAATTGAAAATTATGGATTATCACAGGCTTGTAAATCACTTAGATACCCCAGCAAATACATTTTAAAAAAATTAATAAAACATTACAAAAACCTCTTTTAGTTACCACATTTTATCCGGTATTCTTAGTTTCTCTTCTACTCAAAATTAATTTTGCCAACCACGTGCAATGTTTAGACTTAAAAAAATACAGAGAGTTAATGTTTGATGATGCCTTTACTTGAAAACCTTAACCGGTGGAAACGTAGTCTAAATGTCATCACCTGCAGTCCAACTTACATAAAGAAGACACTATTATAAGATAATAAACTTTCTTTGCTGCCAACATCGATAACATTATACTATGGTATTAATATTATTCTATAGATATTGCTAATATTTACCAATAGTGACGGCTGCATATAGTAAGACTTGACGAATAAATATGCAAAAAGTAGATTTAGTAACTTCTTTATCTGCCTGTGATTGTGGAGTTGGGCTCAAATTCCGATTGAGAGTAAAGTGTTTTTTTACTAGCTTTTTTTTCCACTCTTCCTAAAAGAAAATATTATAATTTTTACCTTTTGCATCACTATTCTACTACTTTATTAAATGCTTATGTATAGTTGCCACAAACAGGGAACATTTGGGAACGTTATGGAATTTCAAATTTCAAATATAATCAGGGAAATGGCAGGGAATTTTATAGGTCATTAGGGAAATTTTCATATTTGGCTGTATGGGGACAAAAAATAACTTGTTTGCATCCTATTCAAACGCTATTTTTTTTTTATCAAAATCAATGTATTTTTAGTGCGTTTCAAAAATAATTATTTCTAACAAATTTAATATTTTGATTTTTTAAACATCTTTATAAATCTTGATATGAGTTTTTAGTAAGGGAAATTTGTATTTTTGGATCAAGGAAAAACCAAGGCATTTTATTTCTGAGATTTTGTGCCTGAAAAGGTAGACCAAGTAAGACGTTGAGTAAAAAAAAATATTTCCTTGAACAAGCGAGAAGGAACAATAATTATTTACCTTTACAATTACAGTCAACATCTCACTCGAGTGTATCGAGGCGAATCGTGGAAAGTTTTAGTTTCATCCACAAGCCTTGAGAAAAAATATGGATGACGCTAAATAAACAATTTTAAAAAAAATGTGAAAACAAAAATACACAATTGAATCAATTATGTTGCTACTTGGAGAGTATATTTTTACCATACAAACCAGTCTTTCAAAGTAGCTTATAACTATTTTGAAGTCAAATATTTCGATTCAAGCAATTTATTTAAATTATTAACCAAGCGACCTTGAGCAATATTAAATATTTAAGGTCTCTGTGCAAACTTGACCAACATTCTTGTCGGATGGACTCAAACTGGTCTCTTTTTGTGGACAAAGCTGCTGAGGTGTAGCCCAATCCAAAATTTTGAGGAAGTTTGGATCCCGGTCGGGGTCAGGTGTTTTAAGTCGTAGTGAAAATTGTAAACGAGCTACGAATAATTTGAGAGTTTTCTTTACGTGTTTTACCCAGTTAATTTTAACTAAAAATGTTTATATTAATATTACAACCCGTGCTGGTCTAAATGGTCTAAATTCCAAACTCATATAGATTGTTTTGCTGATAACAGGAATATTGGGGTTGTTTTTTCCTAAAAGGTTTCCCACTCTCCCTCCACACAAATGTGGTTACATTGCCTCAAACATTCTACCTTCTTCATCCCTATTCCACTAGTGTAATTAATATATGTGTACAATCCGAACGGGTAGTAAAATTGGTATAAAATTTAAACAAAAATAGTAATATTATTCCAACTTGGCCGTTCATAACACCGACACTACTATGTGAGAATTTAGTACATAATATATAATATTTCCTTGAAAAGCCAGAGTTGTCACTCGGCCATCCATTTTGCTAGGTTATTTTCGTCACTAGTTTTCCACCCTCTCTCCTGGCGAGTGCTAGTATATATATAGTATATATATATATATAGTATATATATATATATATATTCCCTTGAAATCACTCTTTTTATTTCGTCCTCATCTTTGTACATTTTTAAGTACACTGCGTCCTAATAACCATCCCGGCTCTCCACATATGTTCACTAATGAGGTGGTTTAATAAGGTATAACTTTAGAGGAAACGTGTCCACATTCGCTTTGAGGGAAGGTAGAAAACATTTAGAGAGAGTAAAAAAATACCCAGTGACCCAGTAGGAACTTAAACTCCGACCGGCAAATTAAACTGGAAGAAACTGACGCTTTTGTCCTCGTGCTGTTTATAGAGAGAGAAAAAAAATAATCTTCCTGTTGTTAGGTCTAGTGTCTTCGAGTGTGCGTGTTTGTAAAGTGTGACGCCATTTCATGTTGAGGAAGTTGGGCAGGTAGGGGCGGTCTGTTGATATGAGAGTTCGACTTGTGGAGTCAGTGACTGATAAAACGTGGAGGACAATGTTGACAGGCAGCTGTGGTCTTGTTATCACCTCCTGACCCTGTGGGAACAATGACAGGCATCTTCGTCTCTTCCCTCTCCCCTATCAAACTACACACAACAATCTTGACACGACAAACATGTCACACAACACGGGTCGGCCGGAGTTAGGGGGGCCCTGTTTTTTACCTACCATAATGTAGCACAATCCAATTTTCATAGGAAGAGCTTTATCTAACAGAAAATTTATTGACCTACTTCAGCGTATTCTTGTTGAGACTATAATACAGGGGACGTGAGAAAAGTACAGTGTTTTTGCAGTTTTTAAATTAAAACATTTTTTGGGACAGAATAAATAAGATATTTTTCAAAAATAATATTTAAATTCCAGGACACCCTTAACAGATATTCAAGAAATGTTGAGGTCACCATGTGAAGAAAATTAAACTCTTATGTTTCTACCGGAGAACTATTTTATTTATTTTGGATTTAAATTTTCTTTTGCTATAAAAACTGAAAAAAACACTGTTTTTTCCTCGCGTTCAATAGGTTCCCACCTTAAGTCATAGGCTCTGCAGCACTCAGCCTACTTTTGATAGAGACTATCAATACTCTTCCTATGAAAATTGAACATTACCAATGCATGGACTTGTTCCGTTTTTTCAAATATTTCTACTACAAGCACCAATTGCCGCAAGATAACTTTTTATTAAATACAAAAATGTTTATACTTGCAGGCTTCAGCATTGATAACATTTTACTATATTTTTAGTCTTATTTTATAAACATTTATATTACTGTATCTATAAAAAGTGACAACTGCAGATCACAAATGAAAGTGGTTTTATTATCTTCTGTAACTGTCAGATACTGTTCTTAATACAGTACATTGATCTTACTATATATCCAGTGGCAAAGCGTGATGATAAATTTTGGATAAGTTAAGTCACACTTAACGATATGGAAAATGGGATTTCTTATTAAGTTTATAATACAGTATAGGAAGACGACTTCTACCACTAATAGTAATTTTTTTTTTCAATACCGTCTGTGAAATATCTAATTTTGGTCTTGCTATTTTTCCTTTTAAATACACTTTTCGTTCAAAAGTCAAAGCCTCAGAAGTATTTAACAAAAAGTCAACTGAACCTAAAGAGTCATTGTCGATGTCTACAGCGTCTCCCCCCTTTTTTTTTTCAACGGTACATGCACTAAATCCTAAAACATTATAAAACATTATAAAACAAAATTTAAAACAACGCAATAAAATATTAAAATTCAAGTCAAAATCACAAAACTAATCTCCACACTGAAATAAAATTTCATTTCTGTATACTACTACCTTAAGGGCCTGGGGAAATTAAAATTCCTTGTGGAAAACTTGGGAAGAAAAATCCAGGGAATTTTGTAATATAAAAATAATAGTAATTTAAAAAAAAATCTATTTTGTGTCCACTTGAGAGAGCCTTGTGAACTTATGAAGACTGCAAGAGCATCATGCAGTATATAATATGTCGGTGTAGCTGACCAAGGCCATACATTCTACTCACGCGCCCTTTCTTGTATTGTGTCTGTAAGGCGTAAACAAAGGAACATCTAGAAGCGCGTGTCATCGCGAGACACATTCATTGTGCCGTAACACCTTATTCTGGTGATGAATGAGTTGGTAGACTCACAATATGTACAGCTACGATCAAAAAGATTGACCTTCTTTTCATTCTAAGTGCCACTCTAAGCCGGTCACTTTTTGTGACAAGGACTGTAAACATAAAAATAAATGAAAGTTTGAATTTAATTAAATGTTTTAATGTTGATATTTATTTGGCAACAAAACACAATATTTAATTTAACTTGAATGTTATGTTATTTTATATTTTTCAGATTTCTATCATTATAATATAAAGAAAGCATTTGAAATGGTTATTTTAAATTTATTATAGCTTGCCTGTTAGCCGAATAATAAGAGAGAGATTATATTTATAATTTGTTTTTAAGTTTGTTTTGCTAACTGATAAATAAATATCCAAACATTAGAATTAGATGGAAAATATTAGGCGTACTGTCCAAAGTAGAAGGTCCTGTGTCGATATAATTCTTGTGTTTAGGACGTACACGGTAAATAATCCCACTTATTAAAAAACGCACTTGATACGTGGGGCAAACGCTTTTATGTTTTAGTAAAGTGAACAAACCCATTAGTGTAAAAAAATGAATATGATGTTCCAGCTATAAACTTGCTTTATAATTTGTTTAGCTTAACACAAATTAACGGGATATAAAACAGTATCGGAGAATAAAAGTGGTTTGTTCTCGTCTCGCCAGAAACTTGACACAAAAACAAGACTCCTTGTTTCTGTACACAAAGGCGGCGGATAAGGGGCCGTCTACTCACACTGCAATATTTATTTATTATAGGAGTTGCAATTTTTTGAAGCTTTAAAACCACTAAAACAATCAGCAAATTTCGACATTTTCTGTTAAAAAATTACTTTATTTGTTTGAGAAAGATTAGATTAATCTTTTAACCATTTACTTCGGTCTACGATATTTCGCGTGAAACGTCCTTGAAAATCAGCTAATTAAAACCTTTTCATAAAATGAATCTAGTTAAATGTTATCAATAATGTGGGATAAATACATTTTGCACATTTTTATAAACCTACCACAATTCCGTTATATGTAAAAATGGTGGCAACGGGTGCTGGTGAATATTTGCTATACTATACCACTTTACCCAATAAAATGGTTTGAGAACCACGAAACGTTTGTCCCACGGGAACTTATATAAATATGGAAATAAGGACAGTATCTGACAGCTAGAAAACAACTTCCATACACCCATACGTCACGTATCTATAGGTAATATGATCGCCTGTAAAATAATAGGTCTACTAATGATATAGTTAAATGTTATATCAATGTCAACAGGTAACAAATTTGTATTTAATTAAAGGCATGGATTAAGGACTTACACAGAAGTTTATTTTGTAGGGCGGGTGGGGAGGAGGGATCTCCTACCTGCGGCGGCTTGTGGATAAGTATCGTAAAACGAGATGGGAATTGGCTTATAAAATTAAATACCTCTTTAAGTAAGTTAAGGTTTTTTTAAAACATAACTCGAATAGCTCGAATAAACAACTAGCCTAGGCATTGAGAAGAAAGAATTTTTTATTTTTTCTTAGGCATTTAACTTGCATTTACTGAACCGACTGATTATATCAGCACACGAGAGTTTCTTTGAGCTAGAGCGAAAGTGCTTACTTGTTTTGCTGGGAAAGGTATTTTCACATACCTTCCAGGGTTCTTTTACAGTCCACAATCGACACAGGACCGATGGCTTTACTTCTCCTCCGAAGGAAGTTGTGCAACAGATTTTTACCGCCCAAGAAAAATCCGTTGACGCTGGCTGGGTTTGAACTTATGAACATCGGTTCCTGAGGCGAGCACTTAACCCAAAAATCATCGAGGTCGACAAGAAAGAAAAAAAAATGTTAATAAAATTTTTAGGTGGGAGAGGGTTAAACATACACACAGCGCCAAAAAGAAAAGAAAACACACACACAAAACTCTCTCCCCTCCGGTACAACCTATCAACAAACTATTCATATAATAAACATTCTATCAATAGCCTAGTTCCCCACCCACACGGCCGATGTTTTCTTATTTAATTCAATAGATAAACTTGTATTGAAATAATCAAAACAACTATTAGGAAATCACCAGAGAATTAGCCACTACGAAATAAATGACTCTTAGCCATGGTTTTCATTCTTATTTTATGAATAATTATTGTTAATTCAAAAGACAAAAGTCAAACTCATGTCTGAAAACGGGCATTTAGTTGAAAACTGGAAACTCATGTTGCCACAATGGCGGGTGAAGGGGAGTATTATAGTTATATTTACAATCTTTGCCCGTTGATAATGTAAAATATACAGTAATCCATAAGGAATTATTATTGGTAGAGTTTGATAACTCTTTAGATGCACTTTATAGTAAAATAAATCAAATAAAACAGTCATATTTATATAATGCCACATTTTAGTGACGTTCAATCAATGTCGGTGGTCGAAAGTGGTCTTCCTATAAAAATCGGGTTTATCAACGTTAGCGGCTAAGGATCAGATCTGACGACGGAGATAAAATCCATAAGGTAACAGAGAAGGTGAGAGAAATAGGAAAAGGAGGAGGTATTATAAAGAAAGGCTTCCACATACAGATACGGAGAGGAAACCTATTGATTGGCTCATTTCAATAGTCGCACAGGGACCATACTTTTTATTTCGAAGGGAGCCATAGTTCAACTTTCTGTATGCACATTTACCTCGGTCGGGTTCGTATAATAATAGTATTATTACTAGTATTTGAAGTGGAGAAAGCGCAATTATTCTGGACTCTAGGGGCGGCTGCCACGATGAACGAACGGGCCAGTATAGACCGGGGGTGTTCATACGGCCACGCGTGGCTACTGGCTCGGCCACTTAATGAGAGCGCACAGGCCTAATTAGTGTACCTGCTTTGGGGAATATCATAAGCGCACCATATTGCCAACACCGCTTGTTGATTCGTTCAAGAACGACACATCTCTATTTCAATTTGAGCTGTTTTGTGTTTGCATCCAAACCAAACTAACCTAGCCTACCCTTGTAGTTTTATAATTTTAAGATTAAGGGGGTTGTTAAATATATATTCATATGCATAAATAAATTTTTTTCACCGCGTCTTATTACATGTTTAGGTTTAACGCATATATGATAATTTCTATAATGGGCTAAGGATGAGGAAGCTTTTTGTGGGTAATCTACCCGCACTTGCGTGGAATAAGAGTGGTAACAATTTCGGAAAATCCACTCTCAATAGACCCGATCGGGATTCGAACCCTGATCTCCCCGTCTTCATCAGGCCTGCCTTACATGAAAGTAACGCCCTAGACCGTTTGGCCATTGAAGCTGGTTTGCTAATAATACATGTCTGCCTTGTTGCCACGTTATACAGGTACCGTCCCCCCCCCCCCCCCCCCCTTTTGCGCTTTGATATGAGGTTTCTCCCTCCCGTTACCTTTTGATGTTCTCCTGGCTGGCTCGCGACTCTTAAGGCCTGTATGTGTCTTATAAAATCGGAAATACACCAATCTTCCCTGTTTAACCCAAACTACATGTTATTTCTTACTCTGGGAGATTGGTTTTTGTGTCTTCTAGTTTTAAGCTAGTTTGTAATCTGTATTGACAGTCAGTTGGTCAGAAAATGCTGGTTAAAAAACCTCTGATATATAAAATAACACTCGTTCCCTCAACATGGGGACACCCGCTTCGGTGGCCGCATGGTCTAAGGTTCTACTCTCGCAGTAGACTAGACTGTCGATACCAAGGAGATCGAGGTTCGAATCTCGGTCGGGTGTTCTGAAGGTGGTTTTTCCAAAATTGTTTTCCACTCTACTTCCACGCAAATTCGGGTACGCTGCCTCTTTATATAACATAGAACCTTTTCTAATCCCTAAAACCATTAGCATAATTAATAGGCCTACGTAAGCGTATAACCTGAACAGATAGAAAGACGCGGTACTAATTTAAAAAATGGAGGACATCGAATATCTGCCAACATTAAAATACAATAATTGCCTTTGTCTCTACTTTGAAAGTTTGGACTTTTCCTCTCTAAATAAATACATATTAATAAATATAATTGTATACATTAAAACATTTCTGACTTATATTATTATATTTGAATGAATGATTTCTTGTAATGAACCCACCTTATTCCAAACACGCATGTTAACAATGAATGTCCAATTCACAATAATGAATTTAGATGTGCAGTACTGGTATGAACGATCATAAATGGAGGACTATAGTCCCCAGCCCCGATCACTCTGCAATAATTACTTCTTTTTCTTTTTTAACTTTTATGGAAAGTAAAATTGTACATTTGGGATTTGGCTGCAATTTGCTATTAACAACTTTGAATTATCAAAATCTGAGTTATCAAAAATAAAAATGGTAAGAAATGTAGTTTTCCTCCCACTCCCCCTTGAGCAGATTTCTTTAAATTTTGTTCTGTTCAATAAGCTTGTGAAAAATGTGTTTCTTTTATTGAGCTTAGCTACAGCTAAATTTTATTTTTTGTTAATTTTTCAGAAACTTTTTGTGCTAAAAGTGGCTCTTGAAACTTATATAATTAGTTGAGAATTATGTTTATATGCGCTAAAATTTCCTCCCACAGAGTTAATTCCTGAAATTTTCTCTTTGAGGAAGGGGCCTTTGGTACCAGTGCTTGACTCTAGCTCGATAGGTCGTGGATCGCTTCCCCAACCGGTTGTATAAAGGTGATCCTGTCTATTATTTGGAGTTTCCCTCTCTTCTCTATTTTTACTTTTTCTCGACCCCTCGGAGAAAGAAATAATGTGATCGTCAAAAAAAAAAAAAAAAATGGAACACGAGATTTTGAGCCCCTGAAACCGAAACAGAGGTTGCTGCAATGTCGTCTGTGTCTGTATCTCTGTCTAGAGCTGAAACCATTTTACTGATCGGACTAAAACTTGGTATTCGGGGTTTTCATAATGCTCTCCTGAGGAGTTTTTGGAATTAGATATCTGTCGTTTCATTAATTTATGCTTCACTATTCTAGCACCTCGATAAGCGATCAATTGCCGCAGAGACGTTCATTTATAACGCGATATTTAATTTTACGATGCGTTATTTCAAAATATGGTTCATGACAAAATAAAGTCAAAAGATTTTTCTTAACAACTTTGTAGCTTTGAGTTTTATTTAGAAAAAAAATGTGTGAAAATAAAACATTAGCTCGTTTTCAATGACTTTTTAAGCATATTTGTGGAGTTATGAAACTAGACTTGATGAAAAAGTGATCTAGAGTTATTATCCTTCCTCTAACAAACACAGTAATTCTTTAATAGGCTCACAACAGAATAAGATATTTGAGAACTAGCAGTGAGTTTTATTCTTTACTTTGACATAAGAAGCTTCTTAGTTTTACTTCTCCTCTTTCCTACTAGTGTGACAAAAGGTTGTTATAGCTGAATGGTGAAAGGAGTGTAAGTTTGGACAGATTAGAGAAGTAGTTCCAGAAAACGACACAGACCATTATTTTAAGCCGTGAATCCTGACAACTATTGATACTTTCTCACTAAGTGAGATGACCGCATAAAGCAGCTTGTATCACTACAGCTAAAAATAAATCACGATACTATCGGACAAAGGCTACTTGTGCTTTGCCCACCCCTGGTATCGACGCCAGGGCCGGAAACGTAGAGCCGTTGTACATTCTTTTTCTCACGACCCGCGCGGGCTTGTTTGTGCACTACTTCCTAATTTGGAAAAGATGTCGGATCTCGGTGGGGGCTTTTTAAAACGTGCTTAGCAGGAGGGGATCGGCCTCTCTAACCTTCTCTTTCTATCTGTTAAAAAACAATCAAATCCTGTTTCGGATAGCGAACTGGCCGTTGACGTTTCGCGCGTTGGATTACAGTTTTGTTCCCTGGGAGTTCCGTGCTCGTGAATCCTAAATTAGTGTGCGCTGCGTGTAGTTTGTAAGCCTCTTGCGTTTTATAATGTGTTTGTGATCGCCTCTTTAACAAAAGAAGCTTATCATTGATTTTTTAATCAACGTTTATGGTTTTGCTAAAAATGAGTAATTACTATTTGTAAGATGTGCTTTTTTAATCACTGCGTATTACTTACTACCTGTTCAGTTTATACGCATATATGATAATTACTCCAATAAGATAGGGATGAGAAAGGAAGCATTTGATAGGTAGTCTACCCGCATTTGCTTGAAAGGAGAGTGGGAAACTATGAAAAATTACTCTCAGTACACCCGATGGAGATTTGAACCTTGATCTCCACGTCATCAGCAGGCCAGTCTAACACGAGTGACGCCTTAGACCAGGGGTCCCCAACCCTATTCCCGCGGGTGCCATGGTGCCCGCCGAGCCTTTTGCGTCTGCCAGCCACTTTTTGACCACAGCAAAAAAGTTCTTGACTGATAATTTTAATCTGTCACTTTTCCAACAAAAATCAAGTTTGTGCTTATCTCCAGGTAAGCTGTTCTCAAGAAGTTGGTGATTTAAAGCCCCCTCTTTCCAATCTTTTCCGGCTCATTAACAAAGTGTACTTTTACTAGGAACTACCATTTTAATAGTTTCAAGCTGAATGGTTTTGCTTTTTCCTAATCTCAAAGATCTACCCCCTTCCATCATTCTCCCCACACTTACTAATACCATGCTAAAACCTCCTATTTCTTTGTAAATATCTTGACACTGGTCTACCCAGCTTTGTTGCCTGAATAAAACAGAATAAATATATATTTTTAAAATGTACCTAAGCACCAAATGGTGAAGAGTAGTTTAATATTTTCTTGCATATTTATTTTGGTCTTATTAAAACTGTAAATAAAGCAGTATTTTTTTAATTTATTTTTTTGTCAACTTGGAGGGGGTTGAACCCCCTTACCCTCCCATGGCTACGGCCTGAGTATCACCCACAGCCACATGTAACGTCACAATCGCTGTTGGAAACTTAACATGGCAGTTGGTCGGCCGTGTGTATAGCGTTGAGGCTGACCCTGAGCCTGGCTGGAGTTAGTAAATTTAGTTGAAAAAGTAATTGGTGCCCGCTGCACTACTGTTAGTTTTGAATGTGCTCTAAGGTACAAAAAGGTTGGGGACCTCTGCCTTAGAGCATTCAAGATGTGTTATTGATTGATACGTTCAACACACCGACCGTGGACGTCGTTAGTGGGGGGAGGGGGGCGGCACAGCCAGGCAGGACAAGTGCACCGTTAAAAGAAAAAGTGAATTGTCTCAGGTGTGAAATTAAGGGTATGTCTGAACCGTGTATTTAAAAAATACTTGATCTATTTCGAGGTCAATTTCAATGGTTGTTAGAGGGGGTTTGTAAAGAATATCATTGTTAAAAACATTTTATGAATCAAGTCACATAAATTCATGATTCCTTTGTAACGTTACTATTTATTGATTTGGCTAACGGCAGTCACAGGCCTTGAAAATCACTCACCGACCGCACAAATTGCCTCTACCACGTTCTATCCTGAGCCTTCTTCCTCCAATCCTCCTCTACAACCAGCTCCTTGAGATCTCTGGCCATATCGTCACACCATCTAGTTTGGGGTCACCACGTTATCACATTAGTCTAATTAATTCATTCGTGTCCATCCCGCCACACCAGTGTCGTCGAAAGCCAACTCGCGTGAAAATCGAAATGGTAGGGTAAAAAAAGAATCCAATTAGTATCGTTGAGCATGCGGGATTTTCCGCGTCTCTGACCTCATAGCTTAGGGGTAGGGGACATCAACATTGTAATATGGTACCAGAAATGATCGATGCAAAAGGTTCCAATTAATTCAATGAAACGAATGCGTTCGAAAGGACGTTAGTATCAAAAACATTTTCTAATGAGTTACAATAAAGTGATGCCAGTTCTCTTCTCGCACTCATGTACCGACTACAGCGTTTGGTGGTTGAATGTGTTACTAACGTCGGGATTTTCTGGTCTGCCTTAGAACAGATATATTGATACTTCAATATTATAATTAAAGTCTTTACGACTAAATCCCTTCTCTTGTGATTTAATTATATGATATTTTTCAATAAAAAATTAACCTGATTTTTATTTGTTTTAAAGAAGAGAATGTTCCGCTTCCCCCTTTCTAATTCTTGGGTGCTGTTGACCCTACTCCCTTACCACTAAAAACATGAAACACTAATAAAATCTTCTGTTTATTCTTTCGATACAGATACCTTTTTTTTTTAATCGATAATTTGCTTTCCATACGAGAACGCTATCGATACTTGTAGAGGAGAAAATCATAAGGTTGTAAGTGCCAAATATTGGGAAAATGAGTTTGTATATACACTAAAACCAAACGGTATTTAATATGTGCCTACATATTTGGTTGTGTTTTTTATCGCCATCAATAGATGGGGTTAGGGTGTATGCCACTGAGCGATTTCGGTTCAAAAATATGTATGTGCCATAAATCCGTTCTTCTGTTCATAATTGGCTCTATTTTCTTTAATGTCGATTGTATCAAAATATTTATACGTTCATCTATAGCAAGTTATTAAGTCAAATATAAAATATCAAACACTTGAAGTTAATATGTTTGAAAAGTTTGATACATCTAATTTCATCAGTTAAAAAGCGTTTAAAAGAAAAAAAAGAGTTTTTGAAATAAACACAATTAGAATAAGTTTTGTTAAAGAAAAAGTTGGTTCTTTAAAAAAAAAAGTTTCTATGCACGATTCCCCTTAAGAAGCAATTGTTTGATAAATTCTATACACTGGATATAAAATAACAAGAATAAGTTAATATATTTTAGGATTGATTCAAACAAACGATGTACAATGCCGGGGTCATGGCAAATATGAAGACTCTTAGTTGAACTAGAAGACAATACACGATCCCGGTAAGGGTTCGTATGCAAAAAAACTTTTACTAAATGCAAGAAAAAAAAGTGCAGACTATAACAAAAAATAAATAAAATATTAGGCGACACAATGTTTAAAGATAAACGTGGTGGTTTTCGACATTTCAAGTACACCTTGGATGACAAAAACAAAGTGAAAAAGTAAGTTGATTCAATTCCAAAAAATGTGAGCTACTACACCAGAGCAAAGACCACAAAAAAATATCAGAGTTCAGATCTAAATGTCAACAGACTTTTCAACGTGTTCAAAACGCAATGCTCCAACAGTCACGTAGATTACAAACTCTACAAAAAAAAGAAGAGTTTTCCACATTGAATTTCCACATCTATCTTTCAAAGCACCTCGAGCAGACACACATGTAAAACCTGAGTGGGATAGTTTGGATGTTTTAATCAATAGTACCACCAGGGCTGACGTAAAGGTAGAGGCAAAAAGAGAGAGAAAACTAACTGCATCGTATGAAGAAGTCACATTTGAACACTTGAAACAGGACAGCATAGTCAATCTAGTATACCTGGTGGTGAAAAAACGACCCTCATAATTGATTTTTATACGGCCATGTTAACACACTTAGAGTCGACCTGTACTACTCAAGGCAGCTTGCTTGGTTGCTATAACTTTGGGACACACGTGGTCAATTCGGATGACTGCTTTTATTGAGCACCACGTTTTACTATCGGGTTACACGCTTATGTACTAACTGAACAAATGTGCTAGGGATGAAGAAGACTGTATTTAGAGGAAGTGTACCCTAATTTGCGTTGAGGAAGAATGTAAAACCATTTTGGAAAAAAACCCATCAATACATCCGACCGAGATTCGAACCTCGAGCATCCCGTCATCGGCAGTCTATCCTACTGAATGAAGTTTCGATGTGTGTATGGTATGAAGGTGAGTCGTAAAGAGGGGCAAATCAAATTGCATAGTGTTTATTAAATGCCTTAAATTCAAAAGATCTTATTAATAACAATAATAATTATATACGTAATTTGGTGAGATAACAGCACAGGACAGAATAAGAATAGTATGATTTTATTCTTGTACGTGTATCTTGTTAGTGTTAGCTTGCGTGAGGAGATTGAGCACACATTTTTTGTCAGTTGGTCATAGCTTCTTTGCCTGCGACGGGATTTTGTATTGATTGAAAAAAAAAAAATGTCATCAAATGTATTATTTTCGAACATGTCGAAAAGGTAATTGAACCTGCTATAATAGCTCAGCCTTTTCGCTTTGTCAGAATATTTGAAGATTCCTTTTTAGATTTTGAAAAAGGCTTCTAAGGACTGTTTATATACCACAAAATTACACATTTCTAAAGCAGTGTGGTTGAAGATATCTAGACAGTATCTTGGGGAAGTAATGATGAAGCAAACTTTCGGTGAGATTCAGGAATGGAGTAAAGTTAATATTTTGAAAAAAAAAGGGAAAACCATGTCATATATCGTTACATGTTCTTCTTGGGCTAAAGATAGTGAAAGGAATTTTTGGAGGGGGGAAAAAGATTTGAACAAAATGGAGTAGTACATTGATAAAGAATTCTATCCATTTTAAATTACATTGTTCATTAGTTATTACTAATACTGGGATTTTTGTTGTTTTATTATCAATTCTCTTACTTCAACTGTATAATAATTATGCTTATTTGAAAGGCTTGTAAAAATAAATAAACACCATGGGACTTATACCTTTTTGGCATACCTTAAGGACTTACGCTGTTTATTTTTACACGATACTTACAATTTGTGTATTGCAAGATGAACTATGAACTTCTGTTTAATATTATGGCTTAGGCTTTTCTCCTAAATATTATAATGCAGTAAAATACTAACTTTAGGATTTTTTTTTGTCCTCGAAAATAAGAGGTTCTATTTGATTTGATATTATTTTTGACACTTATACCCTTTTGACTTTCTACTCTACACTTATCCTTCGATATCACATCCTTCTTTGGAGGCCGCATTCTGTTCGCCTAGGTAGCTCTGATATTTCCAATCAGATATTGCGCTGAGTTTAAATATTGTTAATACTTTTAATAATGCAAGAGTTTGGTGTTTTGTAGAATGACTACACAACTATTTTCTATAACCCTACTTATATAGACTTGTAAAAATATTTTAAGAGTTATATTTACCAATCTGCAAATTACCAAAAATCCACATATACCGGTTGATCATCAAATACCTAAATGCCCGAAAAACGAAAATTAGACTAGAATGGATCTTTGTGAGTCAAATGATATAATTTAAAAGGGGGGGGGGAGGGTCACCACACAAATTGTATTGCCGTTTGTATTTTCCTCCTACCTTGTTTGTTCTCTTACTGCCGGTTAGCTCCGCCAAGGCCCACTTGGGTTTCTATCGTTTATGAATTTCTGCTCGACTATTCTATCGCCGTAAGTCCAGCCCAACCAGAATAAATTCCAGCGGCCACTCGACTGAAAGGCGACACCTCCCAACGTTCCCGGTGGTTTGTGGAGGAATGTTGTTACCCTCACTCAAGAGCTGGTGCGGGCCGAGCTCTGTAACACCCGGAGCGGCTGTTATTGTTTCCATAACGTTTACTGCGCGCGTTTTATTTTATGGACCAAAGACTAATGCAATTTCGAGACGGTATTATTGTGTTCTGTTTTGACCAGCTGATGTGGTTTTATCCAAATGTTCCGGGACAAGTGGCTCGTGCGCTCTTGTTCTATATACGTAATATTTTCTTACACTGCTTCTTTTTTTGCCGACCGTCCGGGGTATCCGCGTATTTTCATTATTAAAGGTTGTCAGAAAGGTTTAATCAAAAGAAAATGTAACCACTTGGCTCGAATCCCGGGTGGATGTACAGAGCTATTTTCTTAAATGGTTTTACAATCACCACGCAAATACAAATAGGCCTACATTTCCTCAAATATCTACCTTCATTATCCCTACCACATCAGCGTAGTTAAATGCTGATGGCCTGAACGGGTAAAAAAAAAAAAAGCGACAGTTTATGAACACATGGCTTGCCTTAAGAATCTATGAACATTTAATAATAATAAAAAACTTTGATAAAAAACATAAACAATTATATATATATATATATATATATATATGGGCAGCTGTCTGACACCTTAGCTCAGTCGGGTAGGGGCTAGGGATTATGAAGGCTTAATTTAGAGTAAGTGCAGCCGCATTTGCATGGAGTGAGAGTAGAAAACCACCCTCAGTGCACCCGACCGGTATCGAACCCCGATCTCCAGCAGTCTAGTCCAACACGACATTAGCGCGTTAGACCACGTGGTCACCGCAATGGGTAATGACGTATTAATACATGAAGTTAGAGCTTGTAAGTTTTCTCTCTGTCAGATAAGTGTCTTCTTATGAAAAGTAGACTGTAGAAATGTGCCATCAACCAAGGTTGTTCTCATATCGACCCATTTGTCGTCAGATACGTGTTGTTGGTCGGCGCGGTATAATCGCTCTCTACAAACAAGACTTGCCGGTAATTACAAACTGTGCCCCTAACTCCAAGTGGCAATTAGCGTTGGTTCACGCACATCTCACCGTCGTTTCTCAACAGCCCCGTCAGTGGTTGTTCCGTCCAGTCGAACCCGGTCAGCTGTTACACGATTATAGTGGGGGGGGGGGGACACTTTCCCCCCATTTAAACGTCTCTAAAAGCGTTTTAGAATCGAAGGTGCCTTAGAATCGCAGTTCATTTTCGACCAACGCTCTCGATGGCTCAGAAGACGATTTATCACGGTATCATAAAGATAATGATGGTTCAGAAGAATCAAACTCTGAAGATAAAGTTGACTCTGATATTGATTCAGAAGGAAGTGATGAATAACTTTAAATAAGGTATTATTGTTAGTAAATTTAATTCTATAGTAAATATATGTCTTTGATTTAGAGTATATTAGCGTTTAACTTTTATTTATTTTCTTAGAATTGAAGTTTTTTTATGTTGGTGCTACTGAAAAATTAAGTTGCGTCTTACAATTGATGGCGTCTTAGAATCGAAAAAATACATTGTTACGATTTACCTAGACTTTGTTGTAAGCGCGAGTCGCCAAAGTTCCAGTCAAGTAAAATTTTGGAGCCAAAATCATCAAAGAAAAAAAAAATAGAACCTATATAGTTTAAATATTAAAACAAAAAAACAAATTTACTTTTAAAAAATGGAGGCTAAATTTGTATGAATAAGCTTCGTATTATTACAATTATATCAATAAAGGGCAACCTGTTTATAGAAAAAAAGTTTTAATCAATTACATCTTCTCCGAGCTTATTAATTACTTATTCTAAGGGCCCAGGAGTGCTAGGATAGTAATTAATTTAGAGGAAATGTACCTCCATTCTCATTGTGAAGTGATGGGAAAACCACAGTGATACGTAACCTGAGTGCACCCGACCAAGATTCGAACCTTCACCTATACGTACCGGTAGTAACAGTCCACTCCGAGTTTGACACCTTAAACCGTGTGACCATCGTAACGGAATCTAGCTAGAATCACAAACAATTTAAAAGTGTTATCATTTTATAAAAAAACCAAATTGCAATATTAACATTTTCTCCGTGTAGCCTATTCAATAATTTGTAAACTGACATAGTACTGAATGTCCTCCACGAGTTTGTCATAATTGGTTTGTAGTACAAAACATCATGTTTGGTGAAGTAACACTTGAAACGTGCGCATACTGAAACAAGTCAAAGTAAATAAAATAACACGTTCCGTTGTTTCAGTAACAAGGTCGTACGGGGTGAGGTCAATGGCCCCTCAATTGTTAGTTTTGGCACCGCGTTTACTACCCATCCGGGCTATATACACTTTTATTTACATTGAAGGGGTAGGGATGGGGAAGTATTAAATTTGCAGGAAATTTACCAGCATTTACATGTAGGAAGAGTGAGAAAACATTTAGAAAAAAAAAATTCTCGGTAAACCCGACCGGGATTCGAAACCCAAACTTCCCCTTCATAGGCAAATCAGACTAGATGAGATTAACGTTAATCTCGCGTGCCCACAACTTCCGGTGGCTCCTCTGTTAAGATACGAGTGTGTTTCTCGGTTAACTTAGTTTCTAACTCGTGTTTAAGGGCCCCGCCTCGGTAAGCGAGAAATTGCCGCGCAGATCCGATGCGTTATTTCAAAATATGGTTCATGCCAAAATAAAGTTGAAGGATTCCAATAGGGCTCTTTTTCCTTAACATCCCTATAGTTTGAGTTTTATTAATAAAAAAAAATGTGTGAACATGTGACACTAGCTAATTTTCAACGGCTTTTCAAGCATATTTGCGGAGCTTAGAGAGTAGGGTTGATGAAAAAGTGCTCTAGATTTAGCCTTCCTATAACAAATACAATACATTTATGATAGGCTCAGAGCAAAAAATTGTAAGATATTTGATAACTAGTTGCGAGCTTTCCTCTTTACCTTAAAATAAGACCTTTTGTAGTTTTCTTTCACCCCCTTTCGTATTGACATGACAAAGGGTGGTTGCAGGCGAAGGGCGAAAGGGAGTATGAGCCCTAACGGGACAGAGTAGTAGTCCCAGGAAACGACACAGACAGTTGTATTATAAGCCTGACAGTGATTGATAATTTATTGATTACTCGGGCCGCCGCCTTAACGTAGTATGGAAGGAAACCCCAGGTGAGGTCAGTATTTTTGAGTTTTTATAGTATTTTTTTTTACACAATAAACAAAATATTACTTCAGTAGATGCTTTTAATATTTGATTTATCCGTTTAACCTTTAATTTTTGCCATCCTGAAATGTTGAAACTTTTCCCTTCATTTACAAAGTTTATCACCCAATGTCACTTTGTTCATGACATATATTCAAGAACTGTTGAGATTACGTTGTGTCGAAAATTAAACTTGACCTATCTACTGATGCACATTAAAAATTTTTTTTTTGAAAACAAAAATTGCTATAAAACTGCAAACTCACGTTTCCTTACATTCCACCTTAATAAGTAACATTAACTCAAATTAAATTGATCACAGGTATGGGTAACCTTTATCATGTACTACGCAATTACTTAAACTTTTAAGGTAAATTTTATTTTTTAAGTCCCTCGAACGCTGAAAAGACAAAGTATATTAAGGTCACACAGATACCACAGATTGGGGACGATAATTTTGATATTACTGCCAACAATACTGTATATCATTAATTGACAGTGTTAATAAATTTAAATATTTAGGAACAATTTTAACTAGCAGTAACGTATATTATATTGGAGATTAGGAAAACAATACAATCAGAAACGCATGATATTACTCAGTCAGTAATGTCAAGGAATGTAAAACTAAGAATATAGGCCTACAAAACATAATTTTACCGGGTTTTCTATGGTAGTGAGACGTGGTATCTTACCTCGCATGACAAAAACAGATTTAGGGTATTCTAAAACAATGTGCTTAGGAAGTTATATGGTCTAAAATGGGATGAAGATACTGGGTAATGGAGGAGGTTACATACCGTGTACTCATCACAAGATATTGTTAGGTTAATCAAGTCTCATAGATTACGGTGGGCAAGACATGCAGCGTGAATGGGAGATTCTATAACTGTGTTCAGGATATCCAATGGGAAGAGACTATTGGGAAGACCTAGTCACAGAGGGGAGGTTAACATTAGATTGTACCTGAAAGAGATAGGGTGTAATGAGGTGGACTGGATATAACTCTCTCAAGATAGGGATAGAGTGTAATGAGGTGGACTGGATAGAACTAGCTCAAGATAGGGATAGGGTGTAATGAGGTCGACTGGATAGAAATAGTTCAAGATAGAGATAGGGTGTAATGGGGTAGACTGGATAGAACTAGCTCAAGATAGGGATAGGTGGCGCACTTTTGTAAGTGCGGCAGTAAACTTTCGTGGTTCCTAATGCCATTGGGTAAATAAGGTTCCTCCAATACCTTTATAATTAAAAAAATTATGTTTTGTATATTTTAAATTGGTCAGTATAATACAAAAATGCCAGAAGAAAAAATATTCGTCAGAATGAATTTAAAATTTCATGAAAACTAGATATATCATCAGAACCTATAGTCAGACTAAAATTGTTATCAAACTCAAAGGAATAGTTTTGTAAAACAAATTTGATTGTAGATATAATGACGTCTTGGTTAATTTTATCTACCCTCCAATATGTATTATTAATAGTAAGAAGCTGGTAGTAGTTTAAAAATGTATATTTTCTTGGCGGTTTAATCCGAAAACATTTTATTACATAATTAATCTTATTTTATTGGTGTTCTAACTATCTATCAAAGGTGACAGTTGTAGACTACGTGACTTGGCGTATGAATGATTTTATGAAAGGTGTTTTACTAAGTTTTGCAACTGACTGATAGTGTATTTTTTACCTTGTTCTTAATTAAATCAATTAGTACATTAAAAAAAAATTAAATAAATATAGTACAGATCTATACATTTATATACACTGATCTAACTGAACAAAATGAAATCTCACGGAGTTTGCTTGGTTAACAGCCTGTATTAATATAACAAAAGGTATGTGGGGGATGACTTAAACACAAATGGTTTAGTCACTTTTAGTTTAAAAATCAAAGTTTCAAATAACATCGCAACCCGTTTTGGTGGCTGCTTGGTTTAAGGCGCTACTCTCGTAATACGAAGACGGAGAGATCGGGGCTCGATCCCGGTCGGATGTACTAATTGTGGTTTTTCCTATAAAAAAAAAGTCTACCCTCCCTCCACGCAAATACAGGTACACTTTCTATAAAAGTTATAGTTTATATCTACTATTAAAAAACTCATGGATCTATTCTACCTTTGTAAACAGTTTATTATTATAATTATGTTGCGATCAGGATATTTTGGTCTTGAAAGTTGTTTTAATATCACTGAAAGATATTTATCAAGCAAAGTAATCTGAGTGATTAAGTATGATAGGCTTAAATCTGCATACCGGTACTGTAGGATATTCCTTTCACTGATATCGCTTGATCAATGGTCTGTGTGATGTTAATCTCCTCCTTGCTTCTTTCGAAGTAGTTTATAAAGATGATTTCCACCGAAAGCACGGAAGAAACGGCGTATAAATAGATCGTTGGAGTGGGTATCCTTAGGAAGCATCTCGTGACTGTTTAGGCTATTTGAATACAGCATGAAAACTGTTAAAGATATTCAAGATAACTTAATGACTATTAAACATATGGTGGATGCTTTCCACAAAGTTACTACCGCTTGTATTTATCATTGGAAATCTGTTAAATGCTACCTAAAATTGAATAAAATACATAGTTTCTAATATGTTCACTAATTACAGGGCACGAAGACCTCGAATGGTGGTAAGGTCACAAAGGCAGTAGGCCTTAACACTTCTGAGGGACTTTATGGTTCTAATTCAGTCAGGGTGGATTTTTTTTTTCATCTTTCATACCAATTATATCAGCTGAAACACAAGTATTCCTACACTGCACCTGCGCTCTGTCCAATGTGCGGTAACCCATAAGAACACGTGTATTACAGATTTTCCTCTTCCTCGCCTGCCCCCTGCTGCGCCTGCCCTGCGTCCAATGTGCGGCGGGCCTGAAAGGTGTGTGATTCAGTGATTAACAATTGGAATACAAATGACAACAATTGAAATACAATGATTAACGCCTGAGATGCATTGATCAACAATGGGGTACAAATAACAACAATTGAAATACAATGATTAATACTTGAGATGCTGTGATCAACAATTGGTATATAATGCTTAGTAATTGGAATGTAACGACCAAAGACTGGGATGCAGTGGTCAACCATTTGAACAATAACAATGATAAACAATGAGCAACAGTTTGACACTGCGCGGAACTCAAAAGTAATAATTACCGCGTTGCTCGTTTCACCTCGAGAATGGCAAACATTGTGCAATTAGTACGTGGCCTTCATTTCTTAATCGCGATCTTTTTCCTTCAGTTTGCATTAAGGTGTCTAGAAGTGTGTATTGGAGAAGAATTTTTCTCCATTAGTTTATTTTCCATTGTTGTGCATCATACAAGATTAACATTTGATTAAATATGAAATATGAATAATAATTGTGTATTCATTAAACATGTTTACATTCTTTAAATTGAAGCCTTATTGAAGGGCGAATCAACAAGTCTCGTTTGAAACAAAATTGCTGGAAATCAAAGCATTATTGACAAGAATTTCTTACGCCTCTTGGCAAATAAAATAAAACTGCATTTAAGTTTTAATAATCTAAGTAAACACATGCTCCCTTTTACAAGATAAATATTATTGCTAAATAGTACTCTACAAATTCAAATCAATCAAAAGAATAAAAAAAATATTTATGGAGCCCACTTGAAAAGAGCAGTTTAGCCACTAATGCAAAACAAAATTTTCATTTACCTACATTGATCGACTACTTATAAAATCAATAAAACAATAGATACACGCTAAAAAAATTTTTTGAGCTAGTTAAAAGAAGTAAGAGTAAGTTTAAAAACCAATATTCGAATATTTCAGCCGCCAGATTCACTCTGAATTTTTTTTTTTAAACTAGCTCTAGCGTAAAACAAAAAGTTAAGTTGACGACACTGAAGAAGACACAATGTTGCACCGGTTTGCAACCAAACGTGGACGGAGACCATCATTATTGCTGTCCTAGGGGCTTTTAAAATAATAACAACACATTTATTACCTTTTATACTATCATCATTAGAGCTAACACACAAACAACAATGGCGTATAGCAATCAAACTACCAGTAAACACTAGAACCTCAAACTATATAAACACCCTTGCTTCATATCGCGCAGCCTACTATTGCCAACCAAACAAAAGGCCTGGTCTGTCTGAGCGCTGAGAAAAAAAAATTCCTCTCTGTTGAATTGAAACGTCACTATAACGGCTCATAGATGGCTTGAATTAGCTTGCGCCTCTTTACGACGCGACGTTTCCTACGTGGAGATTCACTTTAAATCACCCTTTTTTTTTACTGGAACCGGTCACTTTAAATAACTTTTTTTTACTGGGTCAGGTCACTTTTCGCACTTATTTGAATACCTCTCAGCACTGAATCCCTCCATATGACCAACATACTTGAAACATTTTTTGAAAAACCGCAATCTATTTTCAACTAAAAAATGCCTGGCTCCAAAGAAAGCCCAGAGCAGCATCTTGACTGTCCTGTCCACAACATCTCAGTTATTTTCAACCCTTCTAAACTATTATAAGGGTCGACTTGCTAAAGAATTTCGTACCCAGTCTGGTTAAGGGTGGGGGAAGGGGGGGGGGGGAGATCCCTTGAATTTCTTTGCGTTTCATTTATTTGAAACGGTATGCCAGGAAGTTTTTTCCTTGCACCGCGTCTTAATACCTGTTCGGATTATATGCTAATGTACTAATTATGCTAGTGGTTTTAAGGGTTGGGGAAAGCTATATTTAGAGGAAGTATAGCCGCATTTGCGTGGAGGGATAGTGAAAAACCATCTTGGAAAAAAACCACCCTTAGTATACCCGTCTGAGATTCGAATCTTGATCTCCCCCTCATAGTCAGTCTAGTCTACTACGAGAAGAGCACCTTAGTGGTTTAAATCACTCAAGTAACCTGTTCACAAGTCCGAGTCGGTATTGTTCATAAAAACAACTAAATAATATAATACTTACTATTATTACCAACCAACCATATGAACACCACCTAACCTCAAACTAACAATAACTGAGCCGATTCATTGGCCGAATGGTCTAAGGCAGAGATCGGCAACCTTTTTTGATTTAGCGGGCCGTATGAGTTTTGTAAAAAATATGGGGCAAAAACTTTTAACTTTATATCTCTCATATTGTAATATGTTATTAGTATTTTTTTTAAACACACTTGTTTTTTTGTTATATCTTTTGCGGGCCGGACAAAACCACTGGTTCAAAGCGTCACTTTCGGGTTAGATTGGTATACAGATGAAGGGGAGATTGAGTTTCGAATCCTGGTAGGGTCTAATGAGGGTGGTGGTTTTTTCTAAATTGTTTCCTTCTCTCCTTCCACGAGAATACGGGTAGATTATTTCTAAAATATTTCCTTTCTCATTCCTACCTTATTAGAGTAATGCGTAGGCTATAACTTGAACAAATATTAAGACGCGGTAATGAAAAGAAGCAAGAACCGTGATAAAAAAAAAAACTGGCCATGAAGACATTCAATCAACTGAGCTAGAGAATTGGACAACTGAGTCCACAATTTTCATTGGAAGAATTTAGTTTGAAGGCTATAAAAGTTACTAGATATAATCTTTCATGTAGTCAAACGTCAGGTCATGTGATCTTCAAATGTCACTTTTGTTGCTAATAATAAATGGAAATGTTTTCAATGTTGGATGAAAAATAAATTGTATTTCTAAAAGTTTCTTCCTTCCGAAATCCTACTCTAGTTGGTTTATTCCTCATGCAAATTAAACTGTTTACAAAGGTTCAATATTTGATGAGTACAGAGTGTATTCATGTAATGTGTGTTGGTCCATGTGCCTCAAAGCGAATGAAACCACCCCTTACTTACCCACTTTAGGCAAAATAAACAACACAGCTAATGGAAATGCTAGACTGTTTGGTTACAGATAACAAAACCTTGTGTAGTTTTTTTTTGGGGTGGGTTGAGAGGGAGGCGAAAATCTTACCTTTGCATTTTCTCAAAAGTTTTTGTTTGCCCTTGTCACAAAGGGGAGTGACTTACAACAGGGTAGTTCTATTTATCTCCACTGCTCACTCGAGAACATGTTACCACAATTTTGGGTCAATTTGGGCGTGTTTTGTGCAAATAACCTGTCATAATCGCGCCGCAACGATCTCATATTTCGTCCCTCCTGATATTCTCCAAAATGTCTAAAATACTAAATATTTTCTAGTGATGTCACTTTTTAACTTTAAACGAATATATATATATAGATAGATATATAGCCTCTTTGAACGATAACCTGTCATAAAAAAAAAGTAAGACTTTTACTTGTATTACTTAATACTTGGAGAAGAATTAGTATTATTAAGTTAAATTAAACATTATAGCTATTTAAACAAAAAAAATACATAACAATTTTGCTCTTATTACTTATTTTAATGTTTTTATTTTATTAAAAAGGCTCACAATCGTAAAAATAAGAATATAAAAATATATTATCACTCTTGCACAGCCTTAAAGCCCAGAACTGTAAGGCTGTGGTTTTTTTTTATTGAGCTGTTCCTCCAATAGTTTTTTTCATCTTTGGACGAATGCTAGCCTAAAAATTATCCCGTGTAAACACTAATTTTGAAAATGGTAACTTAGAATGTTTTTTCCATTTGACGCTTTTGTGTAAAGGTACAAAATAAGCTTAGCACACTAGCACACCTAGGTCTAGGGCCAGTTTTAGACTAACAAGGGGAGGCCACGACGTTCGGATCACGGATTATCTTCAAACTTTGTACACTTTTAGTAGTCCATTAGGAAAACATAATGTGCTAGTAAGTAAGGCGTACTACTTAGGCGTTTTCGAGAAAATCGCAAGAGAAGTTTTACTTGTTGAATATGTACCGGTGCGTTGCATCTATAAGCATGAGATGGTGGCGGTCGAGTGGTTAGCGTTTCAGCTTCTTAATCGGTGTATCGCTGGATCGAGTCCCACTCATCTTCTTTTTTTTCAACACTGAATTGTAATATATATGAAAGAATATGACCAAAGGTAATATAATGAAAAAATACTTGTATTTGCATGAACTTTTATTGAATTTCCAATGTTATTTGGCTGTTTACTAATTTTTATTACTACAACAAATATTATATTTATAACTATCGACAAGTAAACGACCAAACGCATAAAGCGTGTCGTCTGCAGGTCGAAGCGTCCACAACAGTTCTGGATACCTTACCCGATTGCAGGTATAAGGGATTTCGCAAATCACGACAGGCATACATTTTCAGGAAAACTTTATGCGTTTGATCGTTTACTTGTCGATAGTTATAAATATAATATTTGTTGTAGTAATAAAAATTAGTAAACAGCCAAATAACATTGGAAATTCAATAAAAGTTCATGCAAATACAAGTGTTTTTTCATTATATTACCTTTGAATTGTAATATATATGAAAGAATATGACCAGTGTTGAAAAAAAAAAGAAGAGCGGGACTCGATCCAGCGATACAGCGATTAAGAAGCTGAAACGCTAACCACTCGACCACCGTCATCTCGTGCTCAAAGTCGCAACGCACCAGTACATATTCGACTCGTAAAATTTCTCTTGCGATTTTCTCGAAAACGCCTAAGTAGTACGCCTTACTACTTGCACATTATGTTGTCCTAATGGACTACTAAAAGTGTACAAAGTTTGGAGATAATCCGTGATCCGAACGTCGTGGCCTCCCCTTGTTAGTACGCCTCAAGTGCGGCGCTGTATTAAATACAAGACGACACCTAGAACCTAAACTCGAATAGAATGGACCAGTTTCGCACATGAAACTTGCCCATGGTAGATGTCGTCCTTTATTTAATACAGCGCCGCACTTGAGGCGTACTCAATATGACTATAAAACTAGTCCTTACTCTAAAGCTGCGTCCAGACTAGCGAGCCACGTTGCGAGGCGAACCTCAACATTCCTGCGAGCCATATTACGCTTCATTAAAGTTATGTAATTGATGGGATGACACACGCAATGAACAGGGAAAAGATTAAAATTGGCTGCTATGGCATAGTTTATTCCCACTTTGCAACAAAGAAAAAAAAAAGACAGGGCAGATGATGGCGGCAAACTCAAATGTATATAAGGTGAGCGGAATATTGTGGAAATAGTTTGATCCACTAACATAAATCTCAAGAAACTAGTGGTCAGTACAAAAACTTAACTCGAATATCACCAAGTGATTAAGCATCTTATTATTTTGATTGGGCCAAAAGTCCAAAAAACAACACCACGTTTAAGAGAATACATAAGTTTGTAGGAAAGACTCACAATAACATTACGTTTATTAACAACCGGTGACTCTTACACCAGTCAGAAATAGCTATTTAAGGTTTCTAAACTGAGTGTATATATATATATATATATATATATATAATTATTATTATTATTAGCACCGCGTCTTACTACCCGTTCGGGTTATACGCACTTACGCTAATGTGCAATGGCAGGGTGATTGTGAGATGAAATGGAGGACCTACAGTTTAACGTGGGATCCGAACCACGGTGGAGGCCTGGTATATATAATTAATATAGTATATGATAATTAATCTTATGGGGTAGAAATGAGGAAGGATGCATTAGAACGCTAGTCCAACACGAGATTGACGCGTTATACGTTTTACCACTACGTCACTGAAGTGGGCTGGGACATATTTACCCACAAAATCTACCCTGGGTGGCGGGTAGTCTATTATTTGTCAACCCCTCTCTCCCCAGAGGCAGCTTCAAACTTATTTTAAGTGTGCAACAATTTTTCTAAGAAAAAGTATTACCATCGTTGTTTAGTTTACAACACGCGAATAATCATAAAACTGTACATATAGTTTTTAATATACTATCTAATTTTTAAAGATTGAATTAATTTTTATTTATTTCCCTCGGCCTATTATAAAACAAATTCGCAGTAATATAATATGTAAATTATAAAAAAAAATCTCAAATAAATTGTCAAGGTGTAGTAAAATTTACAACACTTCAACTGCTCAGCTAATATTTCAAGCGCGTGTGACGGAAGGTTAATTAGAAAAAAAATAAATATAATAATTTAAAGTTGCAAGTGGTTCGGCTCGATTCTCGTCTCGCAACGCCGTCCAGTGAGTTTTGAGCCGAGCCTCGTAACATCCTTTGATGTTCGTCGAAATACCGACATTCACTAGGTTGCTGCGAGCATTCCGACGAACCCATTTATCCAACGTTAACGAGGCTTGGCTCGCTTGTCTGGACGCTGCTTTAGAGGTGGAGATAAGGAAAGCTGTTTTAGACGAAGTGCACCCGTACTAGCGTAGATAGTGGATAGGAAAACTGCAGTGATACATCAAGTGAACCGTGACTCTCAGTAGGTCTACAATGCCAAGATTGCCAAAATATAATAAGATACGAGGTATATAGCGCTAAATAGCCAACTCTTAGTGATTTGAGATGGAATAATTGAACCCCGGTCTTTGAGTCTTGTACAGTCAAATTTTTATAAGAGGGGCATTTTAGAAAATACAAACTTTTTTTTGGGTCCAAAATTTATAACTTTTTCCATTACTAGTGTTAATAGGTAACCTATTTACAGTATATATATATATGTGTGTGTGTATGTGTGTGTGTGTGTGTATGTGGCACCTGCATATCACATGGCTTGACGTATGAATACGTGAAAGTATATCAAGTAACTTTTCTACCTATCAGATAAGGTCTTTATAAAAATTGATACCCGCCTCCGTGGCGTAGTTGGCTAACGCGCCATTCGTGTTGAGTCAGACCACCGAGGACGGGGAGATCGAGGTTCGAATCTCGGTCGGGTGAACTGGGGGTGGTTTTTCCTAAATGGTTTTCCACTCTCCCTCCACGCAAATGCGGGTTCACTTCCTCTAGGTTAAACCTTCCCATTTTCCTAATCCATTAGTGTAATTAGTACTTAAGCGTATAACCCGAACGGGTAGTAAGACGCGGTGCTAAAATTAAAATTAATTAATATATAAAAATTGATCTTCAAAAAACCACAATGTAGGAGCAGCCGACCGGAACCGAATCTCCCAGGGAGAGCCGGGTGGGCTAACCGCTGCCGGTTACCGAATCAAAACTAGGTCGGACAAAGCGATGACCACCACATTCTGGCAGTTTCCGAGTCATGACGGCTAGAAAGTGGTAGGGTGGGGGGAAGGGGCAGTACTCAATGAACCGTGTCCCTGGGAACATGATACCGTTGTTCTTGTACCCGTGTTTGATCACGTGACTAAGTGACATGAAACTTCCATTACCCCGACATCTGAGTTAGTTACCTGCCGTAAGATGCCGTGCTAACACCCACCCACCCCTCCCCCCCGCCATGACCCTTCAACTAGTTGAGATCGTGTTTGAAAGAATACCTTGTTCCAAGATTCGTATTAATATTTGGCTTATCCGGTACGCTTAATCAGGTCGAGAAATTCGCATATATAATAATATATGATTAAATCTACTTAGGTCTTTGGGACATCTGTGGGTTCACTGCAATAAATGGAAAAATGAGAACTCATCTCAAATCAAAGAAACATGGACAAGTCTTGCTAAAATGTCTGGAATTTCACCCAAATCTGGGAGAGAAAGGATAGAATTGTGCATTATACGCTACACACTATTTGCTATTGGTTATGTGTTGTACACAAATATAAACCAAGCCTTACCATCACTCCAGTGGAGAATCGACTTTATATAACCAATAGTTTGTCTACAACGATGTCAAAATGTACACCTGTCAAAAATCATAACTGAATGAACACGATCATATGAAAGTAAATCTGGTAAATTTTACAACTGCAAAAAAAAATTTAAAAAAATTCAAGAAGTTGGAGATGGTCACGCAGACAGAGGCGTCACTCTCATATAGTCTGGGTATGTCCGTAATGGGTATGTCGGGATTTGAATCCCGATCAGCTGTATTACTTTTTTTTTCTAAATTCTCTTCTCTTTACACAAATCTGGAAACAATTCTCCTATTATATACCTTCCTCATCACAAGTGTAAAAATGCGGATGGACCTGATCGTTAGGAAGACATATTCTATAGTAAAATATAAAATATTTGCTTTATATTAAATATATATCTAAAAGTTTATTCCTTATCTTTCAAATCCCCCACCAACATATTTTTAATTGCTCCGTTTAACACCGATAGTTTTAACGGTTTCGTTTATGGTGGGAGGGACGTGGAAGATAAGTATTTTATAAATACTTCCTCATTAGCGTGGAGAGTAGATGGATAGACCACCTCCATTTGAAACAGCTGAGATTCTAACCTTGACCTCCCGTCATCGGCGAAAGTGGCACCTTAAGGTAAGCGTCCATTAGCCCGCATTGTACGGACAGTTTACTATGTCCACTCTATTCGTATTTCCGAAGGAGGCGATTCCCGACATTTATCCTTCAGTTCTTTCGTGTCGCCTTTTGTGTGTCCTAATATCTATAATGACATCAATGGCACGGGTGGTCGTTAGGATATATGCTACTAGATACAAATACTCTAGCTGCACTGCACAGAGTTATCATTAATCTGATCAAAAATAGGTTTTTTATTTTATATAAGTATTATTTTTAGCCTTATTACAGTTATTTTGACAAAAACAACAAGTTTTATATTTGATTCGTAAGCATACTTAAATAAACTTAAGAGAAAGATTTAGGTCGGTTGCGAACGACTGAACTCCGAAAAGTAGTTCGCGAACTATTGAACTAGATAAATGAACTGCTCAAAGTGAACCAAACATTTTGAACTATTCCCAACAGTGAACCGTACTGCCCATCTTTAAGCTAAATAGAGATAACGACACTGGGAATTCAGAATGCTAATGATGCGAATGGTGGGGACTGCGTGTAGCCTACTACTACTCAGCATTCCAGATTACGTCATCGGCACGCACCGCACGGATCGGATTTTAATCCGTCGGAATTATTATCTGCATTGCCGATGTCCGATCCGTACGATGCGGATAGGAGAATGCAGTCTCATTTCAAATTATGTAAGGAATAAAACAACCCGATGCATGCGGTGTGGTCCGTCCAATCCAGGCGACCTTTCAGAGCGTCCGACCACCGATACGGGTCTCTCAACACTTGAATCGGAATGCAGTTTAATATAATATTTCTCATAAATAAATGTTTAAAACTTAACCTCTTGAGTTTCGATACGTCTATTCTTTCACCATTTTCGACAAACCCCGAGAGAAATTTAATGCTTATACGCTTCAGAGCTAGTATCTCAACCGTAAAAAATGTATAAAAAAAAGAACAAACTTATCCCTGGAACAAATTTGAAAATATAAATTATGTTTCAACTTCCTAGTAATACGAAGAGGGACATTTTTTATTTTCCTCCGGCTCCTCTATAAAATTCCAGTCGTTCCACTTTATGGCGGGGAAGAGGCTCTTTCTGCTCCTTTGTATAGCAAGCCGGTAACTTCGAGCAGGAGAACAAGAGATTAATTTTTCTCAAAAGTGAGAGTGAAAACATTAATTTTATGGTAGTGAGAAACCGACCTGTCTCATTGGTGCATTATAGGGATTGCCTTAGGTAGGTTATTTTTTGATCTGTAATCTTTCCCGTAGTGGTGGGCACGCAGGTAAAGGTGTGTCATTCTCATCTTGTCAGGTTTGTTCGTTGATGGGGAGGTCAGGGTTTGAGTCCAAGTCGGATGAACTTAGGTGTGTTTTCCTTTATAATTTTATCTAATTTATACCTTCATCCTCCCTAAAATATTGTTGCAGATGTTTTGATTGCCCTTACGAGTATTAGAAAGCAGAGCACTGTGGGAATAGTCGTTGGAATTACCAGCAGCCACCGGAAGATGCCTGCTAAGGACCTTCTACCAATTCCTTAGTTGGTATCAAAACAGTTTTCTGATAAAATTATTTTTCAGAGGGCGCTACAAGCTCATATTTTGGCCTTAGTCCCCCCTAAAAACGTAAACGTCCCTACATCCTGACAAGGACTAAATTTATATGGTGTAAGGATTAATAAGTACACCTACGTCAGGTGGTATGGAAGAAGAAAACTAGTTAAGATTCGTATTTTTAGAGTTTTTTTATCACCAGAAAGTTTTTTTTTTACCAAAATAAATAAAATATTTCTTCATTAGACAAGTCTAGGTTAATTTTCTACACATAGTAATCTAAACAGTTTTATCTGTCACGAGCATTTCGTAGTTTGACCACAGGACATTTATTCTTCATTTAAAACAGATTCTATTCCGCGATGCGTATTACAAATATTCAAGGACTGCTGGTAATAATAAACATATACAATTAAACTATACGGATCTACTGCAAAGTAATTTTTTTTAAATATGTTTTTGCCATAAAAAACGCAAAAATACAGACTCTTAATTTGCGTCTACTTATTTTCTAGAAAGAAAGGGGAAATCGATCACATTTACACCCGCCCTTGAAATCCAACCTTACTAATTCCTAACACATTAGCGTAATTAGTACATAGGCGTAAATCCCGAACGGTGAGTATGACGTGGTGCTAATAATCAATTTAAAAAAATGCATATCTGACTTTATTTGATGAAAACAAACACAAACACAAACACACACACACACACACACAACACACACGTACACAGAATGCATATAATGAAGACTATATTAAAGGGGCCGCCAACCTGTACTGAGACGCGTTACTAACGTCCAGAAATACCGCGTTATTTAAGAAGGATTTGATATTTTTAAAATATAGACCACGATCTAAATGCAGGTGAAAGGTATGTTCCTGAGGCTTTAAAACCTTCTAAGTTTTATATTTAATAAAATTCATTTAAGGGGAAATTAATAACTCATTTTCCGTAACATTTCACACGAAATGTCGCAAATCTGACATCAAAATAAATGGTCAAAAAATAATATATATCTATATTCTTCCTTAAAAAAAATTAATTTTAACAGGTTCGCAGATAATTTAAGGATTGTTTTCAAGCTTCAGAATAGTCATTCCCAAAAGAAATACCCTAATCTAAAAGTGTTAATCGCTAAGCAGGCAGTGCCCTTAAAATCTTAGTGTATTAACACTTTCAGAAGAAGAAAATCAATCTGGGAAAAGCTAATATTGATTAAAGGTCACTCCATATATTCAGCTTAGAGGTGACAAAATCGACACCTCCTGTCAGAAGTGACAGCTGTAGAAAACACCCCTCAGTTCATGAATACATAACAGTAGATACAGTTTATTCTAAAAAACTGTCAGATAAATATCAATAAACTGTGAGTTGCCTATATTTTCACCTAAACGCAAAGCATGAAGTACCGTCACTTTGATGTAATTTCCTTCCATATGCTCGTTTTTATTGTGATCCACCAGATATTCCGTTGCTCGTTAGTTTGAGTTCTGCCACGATTGTAAGAAAACCGAGTTTGATTCCCTCTAGTACTGACGAAGATAATTACAAGTGTGTATAGACTTGTAGCGAGCCAATTAGAAACATTTAGACACTAGAGCTCGATGAAAATATTAGACCTACATCAATCTAGTTTGCAAATAGTACACATATTATGTAATATTTGTTTAATAATGGGACAGGAGATAGCTGGGAAATGCTAGACGTTTAGTCCCATTTTCATAGAAAGGGACTTAAAAATATATAAACCTATTGTTTTGCGTCAAACATTGACATTTGTTATAATATATCATTACTATAAATTTATTTGTAATGATATCATCCATCCAAATTGACAGCTGCAGATGCATGAACACTTAGAAGAGAGTTAGTAACTTTTCTAACTATCTCCCATTAAAATTGGAGTGTATTTTCCTAAATCAAGTGAGTTTGTAAATAGTGTGAAAATGTTATATGTATTTAGAAGTGTGCGTTAAATTCCCTATTTTAAAAAACCCTCAAAACACCCAAACTTATTGTTAGGAATACGAGTATTTGGAAAGATCCAAACAAAATACTAAACGTCTAGGATCGAACTAGGGCCCTTTATGACGGTATCAGCGCTCCCTACCCCCTCCGTCATGCCCAGAAGCTCCGTTCCGCCACCCACACCCCTCAACTGGCACATCGGGTGTTGACGTAGTGGAGTGGTTTGTCTTGTTTACCAAGCTTTATGAGCTCGGTACCGCGCATGCGTGCGTGACGGTGTTAGAATCGTGTTGGTGCTCACCGGGAATCGAACCCCCCATCTCCCTCTCTTCACAGTCTTTGCCACTAGAGAATTGATGCTCACACCGCGCAATAAAACCACTTCATTCAATTACTACACTCGTGATGGCCGGCAGGGTCAACCAGTGGCTTCTGAGCGCTACCGGTAATATTATTCTCTTTCGTTTTGTGTAGAGTGCAACAAACTGCAATTTAAAGCAATGGCCGGTTAAAATAAATAAACCGTGTTTAATGTACGGGTTAACGTGAGCTCCGTGCGTGTGTGTGTCTCTCACACCCACAATTTCTGCGTCGTTTGTTGACATGTGACAACATTATTTCTAGTCATAGGAAGCCCTTTATTTGAAAACTGGTATGTTCATTTTGCCACAATGTCGGTAAAAAAATAATTACAATAAATATTTACATTCTTATCCCGTTTATTAATAATGTAGCTATAAATTATACAGCAATTTAAAAGGAAGTATTATTGGAAGCTTTTGACAACTTTTATATGAATTTCATAATTAATAAATCAATTAAGACATATTTATAGAATGCCAAGTTTTAAGATTTGCGATCATTGTTGGTGGTCGAAAGTGGGCTTCATATAAAATCAGGGTTTCATCTAATCCAATTCATTCTAAGAATGATGTAGCTTTAAATAAAATCACGTTCAGCCCGGCTTATTTAAAAAAAGTATATTAGAGTGCACAGGAAAAGGGACCTTATCTTCTTCCCCAGGCTGAAAATGAGTTATTAACATTTTATACATAATTTCCCGGTGAATAAAATAGTGTATTTGGTTTTTTTCTATCTTCAACGTTAAAAAGTTATTAATATTTAAATTTGAAATTTAAGAAACAGTAGTTTTGAGAAAACGGAAGTTAAAGCTTCTAATATTTAAATCTCAGTACATTTGATATGCGGTCATCATTTTAATTGAAATTGCACTAACCTAGTCCAATTTTTCATGCTGATTTCAACTCTGTTCCGAAATAGTTGTAGGATGAAAATTTGGGAAGTATTAAGGAAATTTGAAAGCGGGTTATTTACTAGTGAACATGCATTTATCAGAAAAATGATCTTCACGAACAAAATTTAAATAATAATTTCATGTTACATGTTTGTGTGTGTCTTTAATAATACCATAACATTATTTATTGTAAAATTTTAGTCATATTGTACAACATTACATACTTATATAAACATTAGTCTTATTATTTTCTATAGTAATACATTCTTCAATAATAGGTGATGAATGATCCTTTATTCCTTCCCCTTAGGTTTTCCACTGCCCCTAATGTTAGTTGGTGGTGGTCTTTGGGCGGCCTTTTTACTTCTTTTCCTAAGTGAGCCTGGTTCATCTATGTCTCATTGTCACCTTCTGTGTCTTCTATAACCAGATTAGCTTCTTCAAGTTTAGGTCATAAAAGATCTTTTGACTTGTCTGAACAGCATGGTCGTATCTTTTCGAACAAATATTTCTTCCTCTCATACGACAAACCAGCTGGTGTTATTTCTTCAGGGAAATCTTATAATTTTGACATATTGGGATTTATTGTATTATGAGTAATAGGCCCATTGTATTCCTTGTGTCGTTATTAGATATTAAAGTCACAGCAAAAGAACACCACCTCGAAATTAATGTTTGTTATATGTATATCTAGAAGATAAGGTCCCATTCCCTAGCCATGGCACAGGTTTATTAAAAATACATTATTTTAATGCATTTACTACCAACTATTGGTGTATTTTTGAAAAGTAAATAATTGAAGTTGATTATAAATACTACAGAAAGCGTTTACTATCAAAATTATGGTCGCATGGACAGCTGGAAGATAAAGTTCAATTTCCTAAACATGACAGGGGTTTATAAAAATGCATTTTACTGCCATCTATTGGTGAATTTTCTTGATAACAATAAATGGAAGTTGAAGATAAATAATACAGATAGCGTTTGCAGCAACAAAAAATGTAAATATTACACCTTATACACTGTTTTTCGCTTTATCTCGAAACTTTCCTGGGAAGATAAGGTCCCTTTTCCTGTGCACGCTCACATATATAAGCCTATACTTAACTATTTTGAGGATTACTTACTACTTACGCTATGGCGTTAGGAACTCAAATGTTCATTGCCGCACTTACAAAAAAAAAAGAGTACACCACCTATCCCTATCTTGAGCTAGTTTTATCTATTCCACCTCATTACACCCTATCCCTATCTTGAACTAGTTTTATCCAGTCGACCTCATTACGGCCTATCCCTATCTTGAGCTAGTTTTATCCAGTCAACCTCATTACACCCTATCCCTATCCTGAACTAGTTTTATCCAGTCGATCTCATTACTCCCTATCTTGAGCTAGTTTTATCCAGTCCACCTCATTACACCCTATCCCTATCTTGAGCTAGTTTTATCCAGTCCACCTCATTGCAACCTATCCCTATCCTGAACTAGTTTTATCTATTCCACCTCATTACACCCTATCCCTATCTTGAGCTAGCTTTATCCAGTCAACCTCATTACACCCTATCCCTATCCTGAACTAGTTTTATCCAGTCGATCTCATCACACCCTATCCCTATCTTGAGCTAGTTTTATCCAGTCCACCTCATTACACCCTATCCCTATCTTGAGCTAGTTTTATCCAGTCGACCTCATTAAGGCCTATCCCTATCTTGAGCTAGTTTTATCCAGTCAACCTCATTACACCCTATTCCTATCCTGAACTAGTTTTATCCAGTCGATCTCATTACACCCCATCCCTATCTTGAGCTAGTTTTATCCAGTTCACCTTACTACACCCTATCCCTATCCTGAACTAGTTTTATCTATTCCACCTCATTACACCCTATCCCTATCTTGAACTAGTTTTATCCAGTTCACCTCATTACACCCTATCCCTATCCTGAACTAGTTTTATCCAGTCGATCTCATTACTCCCTATCTTGAGCTAGTTTTATCCAGTCCACCTCATTACACCCTATCCCTATCTTGAGCTAGTTTTATCCAGTCCACCTCATTGCAACCTATCCCTATCCTGAACTAGTTTTATCTATTCCACCTCATTACACCCTATCCCTTTCTTGAGCTAGCTTTATCCAGTCAACCTCATTACACCCTATCCCTATCCTGAACTAGTTTTATCCAGTCGATCTCATCACACCCTATCCCTATCTTGAGCTAGTTTTATCCAGTCCACCTCATTACACCCTATCCCTATCTTGAGCTAGTTTTATCCAGTCGACCTCATTAAGGCCTATCCATATCTTGAGCTAGTTTTATCCAGTCAACCTCATTACACCCTATCCCTATCCTGAACTAGTTTTATCCAGTCGATCTCATTACACCCCATCCCTATCTTGAGCTAGTTTTATCCAGTTCACCTTACTACACCCTATCCCTATCCTGAACTAGTTTTATCTATTCCACCTCATTACACCCTATCCCTATCTTGAACTAGTTTTATCCAGTTCACCTCATTACACCCTATCCCTATCTTGAACTAGTTTTATCCAGTTCACCTCATTACACCCTATCCTTATCTTGAGATAGCTTTATCCAGTTCACCTCATTACACCCTATCCCTATCTTGAGCTAGCTTTATCCAGTTCACCTTATTACACCCTATCCCTATCTTGAGCTAGCTTTATCCAGTTCACCTCATTACACCCTATCCCTATCTTGAGCTAGTTTTATCTAGTCCACCTCATTGCACCCTATCCCTATCTTGAGCTAGTTTTATCCAGTCGATCTCATTACACCCTATCCCTATCTTGAGCTAGTTTTATCCAGTCCACCTCATTACACCCTATCCCTATCTTGAGCTAGCTTTATCCAGTTCACCTCATTACACCCTATCCCTATCTTCAGCTAGTTTTATCCAGTCCACCTCATTGCACCCTATACCTATCCTGAACTAGTTTTATCTATTCCACCTCATTATACCCTATCCCTATCTTGAACTAGTTTTATCCAGTCGACCTCATTACGGCCTATCCCTATCTTGAGCTAGTTTTATCCAGTCAACCTCATTACACCCTATCCCTATACTGAACTAGTTTTGTCTATTCCACCTCATTACACCCTACCCCTATCTTGAGCTAGTTTTATCCAGTTCACCTTATTACACCCTATCCCTATCTTGAGCTAGCTTTATCCAGTTCACCTCATTACACCATATCCCTATCTTGAGCTAGTTTTATCCAGTCCACCTCATTGCACCCTATCCCTATCTTGAGCTAGTTTTATCCAGTCCACCTCATTACACCCTATCCCTATCTTGAGCTAGTTTTATCCAGTCGATCTCATTACACCCTATCCCTATCTTGAGCTAATTTTATCCAGTCCACCTCATTACACCCTATCCCTATCTTGAGCTTGTTTTATCCAGTCCACCTCATTGCACCCTATCCCTATCCTGAACTTGCTTTATCTATTCCACCTCATTACACCCTATCCCTATCTTGAGCTAGTTTTATCCAGTCAACCTCATTACACCCTATCCCTATCCTTGAACTAGTTTTATCCAGTCGATCTCATCACACCCTATCCCTATCTTGAGCTAGTTTTATCCATTTCACCTCATTACACCCTATCCCTATCTTGAACTAGTTTTATCCAGTCGACCTCATTACGGCCTATCCCTATCTTGAGCTAGTTTTATCCAGTCCACCTTATTACACCCTATTTCTTCCTGGTCCATTCTAATGCTATCCTCCCGAGTAATAACAAGCATTTCCCGATTATATATTGTTTCCCTAATTTCCAATCTAATATCGTTATTGCTAGTTAAAAATTGTTCCTAAATATTTAAACTCATTAACCCTGTCAAATGATATGTTGATCAAATTAATCTCTAAATTATCGTCCCAATCTGCGTTCACTGTGTGATCATATAGGCCATAATACTATTTTCCTCTTCTCATTTCGAGTATATATAGACCTAATATTGTAAGTGATGCAAAACATGAAATAAATTACTTCTTAAAGGCACTGATAAAACTTGATGAGTGCAAGGGAGACGGATTGTGAGTCTTGTCAAGAAGTTTTCTTTTAGGTTATATAAATAAACTGTTATTTGAAAAAAACGGGGCGGGGATAAAAATAAAAAGTTTAAATGGAGTTTTCTCGGCATCGTTCACTAAACATTACATATAAAGGGACATTGTTTCAAGAAAACTTGCAAACATACACAAATTTTTTTAGCCCTTACTGTAACCGAATATATAACTGTATTTTAATATAATTGGCGTATTAATGCGGTGCCTACCCCTCTCAAACAAACATTGTCTGAAACTTTCCACAAATTTTTCAGAATTTTATAAAGAATTTTAGCATTGTCATTGAAGCTTTATTTATGTTGCCACAAATACTTTAATAGACACGAAAACTTCGTTTTATGAAACTATATACATATTTTGTAACATACTAACAGCATTTTTTTAAACTGTGAATTAATACCACAAAACACAGTATATCTTCTGGAAATAAAATATAATACTAAAAGAAACTAAAAAAATTGTAATCATAGTCTTAAATACAATCCGACACCTTAGCTCAATCGATAGCGTGTCTGTCTACTTATATAAGGGTCCCCGGCTCGATTCATGACATGGCCGAAAAATTTCATTGATTAAAATATAGGTTAACCCATTTACATTAATAAATTAACGACCGGGGACTTGGTTGTGCATGTCCTGGTCTTAAGTTAGATTTTAAGTTATATGAAGCTACGATAGGCCTAGTAGTGGAAAATATATGGCTTGAATAGAAAACTGGCCCGGGCCATAGGCTGGAAACAGAAATGGATGTAAAGTAAATTCTTAAATCCACTAATATATTAGGTTTTACCCGCTTCTATGGCCGCGTCACTCACAAACAGCACTGCCGAAAACGGAGAGATCGGGTTTATAATCCCGCCACTCTACCACGCAAATGTGGCTACAATTCCTCAAAATTTAACCTTTCTCGTCCCTACCTCATAAGGGTTATCAGTACACCCGTGTATAGAATCCGAACGGTTAGTAAGACGTGGTGCTACGCATACTACACGTCAAACTCTTCTAATTGGGTCTGCCAGTTAGCGGAGAGGTTGGGGTTCACATTCCATCTGGGTGTATTGAGGGTGAGTTTTCTCTAAATGGTTGCATACTCTTTCACCACATATATTTTCTATGAATTCTACCTTGTTCATCTCTACCCTACTAGTGTAATTAAATGCTGACAATCCATAAGGGTACATTCCAATTTCCACAGGAAGGGCTTTATCTGACAACTAGGAAAAACTACTAGGTACGTACATTTTCACGTAGTCATACTTTAATCATCTTATCTGCAGCCACCACTTTTGATTTCACCGATACCTGTACAATTACACTAATAATTCAATGTTAAAATGTTTCCAAGTTTGGTCACAAATAGATTGATTTTATAAAAGGTACTTCTTTAAATATTGTACAATGTACGAATTTTACTCTAGTTTGATGTGGTTTAAAATAATTACAAGTTTGTTTAAATGGCGACCCGACTATAGTAGCCATGAAATTGTCTCACAATCAAGGAAGAATGCGCATGATACCGTAAATCACAGTCTGTACGTAAGGCTCCTTGCACAAAGCACGGTTTTTTTTCCCCCGTGGCCGTACATGGCACGGTCCCATGAGTCCAGTCGACCGTCACGGCTGCCATAGCACTCACGACGCCCCACTGGACTAGTCCGGTGCCGCGGTCGTGTCTGATCGCAGTAGGGCATGCGAGTATATGGAGCTCTTCACACGCCGCGGGGTTCATCCATACGCATCATCATCACTTTTCAGTCTTTTGTCGAGCGCCAAACTACAAGTCCGATGAAATTGCATTTCTAATGTTTTAGTTACGCCAAATAGTTGACCTGGTGGTCTAGGGGTAAGGTGTCAAGACTTCTGTGCTGGGGTCCAGGGTTCAATCCTCGGTCCCGGCACAGATCTATCTGATTGCCAAACCCTTCCTTCACCTCTGACAAGACGTGTATAAATCACAACTTGTGAACGAGAGGAATGCCAGGCCTCCACCGTGGTTCGGATCCCACGTTAAACTTGTAGGTCCTCCATTTCATCTCACAATCACCCTACCATTACTCATTAGCTTAAGTGTGTATAACCCGAACGGGTAGTAAGACGCGGTGCTAATAATATAATAAAATTATTATGCCCAACCAAGCTGCACTTAGACGTTGTGATAGTACATCAAACGATGATTTGAACATCCGGAAATAATTGAGGAATGTTGCATCGTCCTCTCGTAACTCTGTTCACTATGTCACAAATGCTCCTACTCTGTCCTGCTCTACATTTAAAGGATGAACCCACCACATTCTAAACTGTAGTTTTTTTCTTGGTCAATATAGTAAATACAAACAAAGTATTGCCTTGTGCGATCCATCGTACTGATGTCTGGAGTTAACTGATGACTTGAAATCTTGCCTTGTGTACCACGACAACCTGCCGTAGCCTACACGGTGCCTTGTCGTGTACAAGGAGCCTTAGATGGCAGCGCTGATTACCCGCTAGAACGAACGGCGTAGGATGGGCGTTAAAATTACTAGACCGTAACATTCATCTATCACCGTAAATATTAAATAAAAATTTATTACAGTGTGTGCTCAACGATCACATAGAAAACTCCGCCATTTAAGGATTAGAGATCCGATGCGTTGAAGTGAATCTGACAACTTGAGGCGACGTGCAAATCTTTAGTGTTTACCGTGTTTGATTTATGTAAAATTTAACATAAATAATACAGTATGTTGTGCTGTCAGTATTTTTTTGTTGATTAAATGTTGTTTTTATGTTGTATGCATTAAAACTTTAATAAACGGTCTGATAAACATGCTTTTTTTTTTTTAGCTCAGTGTCTTACTAGCCGTTATGGTTATACGCCGACAAATTTGTTATAAATTATATTACATGTATTGGATTGGTTAGTAACTATCTGAAATTACCGAATAATTATCTTGGAATCCACGAAAAACTTTTAAAAGTTATCAGAATAATATTTACACTAAACATAAACTTGGGTTAGTATCCAAATTTTAGCTATAATTGAGGGAAAGGATTTAATTACTCCAAGGAGTTCTAAACGACCTCCCAAAAATACACTCTAGAAAATAATTTACACTTTAGAAAATAATTCAAAATAATATATCTAACCTAACCAAGTATAACATAGCCTAACTCGGCCTTATTGCCATGATCTAACTTTACGACTATTTAGCTATTTAACAACGGGTCAATTATTAAACCATCGTTTGCTGGAAGCACCTGGTTGGTAAGCCGGTTAGAGGATAATTTAGATTGTATCTAACAAGGGATAGTGTCGACATTAGCTGGACACTTAGGCTTTGGCCAGCTATGTGGCTTACAATGCATAGACAATATTATTAATAGCACTAACGCGTCATTTATTTGACTGAAAAGATTCAAAATGGTAGGTTATACAATCCACTTATTTTTTTCGTGTCTGGTTTAAATTGAATCATGTAAGCAGAATAATTGAGCTATTCCTGTTCGAATATGCTTTATTATTGTTGTTGTTGTTTTATTATTATTATTATTATTATTATTATTATTATTAGAAGTAGGCCCTATTTAACGTTCATTTTTTAACCAAATGATATCAAAATCTAGAACAGACACAACATCCAGCCCCCGGCCATTAATTCATCACTGGGAAAGAGAGAAACCCACATTTACCTGTGATACATTTTTCGAGCGTACCGAGAATCGAAACCGAAATCCTTGGCACATAGGCACCGATACTGACTGATCAAAGGTGTCGGCTTGATATATATAATATATATATATATATCACCGCGTCTTTTTCCCCGTTTGGTTTATATGCCTAGGTACTAATATTACTTTAATGTTTTAAGGATTAGGAAGGTTGAATATAGAGGAAGTGTACCCACATTTGCGTGGAGGGAGAGTGTAAAACCGTTTAGATAAAACCAACCTCATTACACCCGACTGAGATCGATCCTGATCTCCCCATCATCGGTAGTCCAGTCTATGTCAAAAGTGACTCCTTAGACATGCGGCCACCTAATCGGGTTAGTTTGAATGTTATTAAACGTAGCAAAAAATTGCCGTTATATGCGGTCCAGGTAAAACTGAATTAGATACATAACTTTTTTTAAATTACAAGAAATATATGTGATGAACTTATTTATTTGTCGTTACATACAACAAAATAAAATAACATATTATCTTACTAAAACCTCTCATAATTTTGCGGCTTTTTTTTTTCGCGTGCTATTTTTAGATTATTGCGTGATTGGCCTCGACTTGAATATTGAAATAGGTACCGCCGCGGCCAAAAGTGATCGCGTGTTAGCTTTTATATGTTATGGGTCACACGCTCCTTAGACGATAGAGTAGAAACAAAAGCTTTGCTCTAGCCAGGCATTGATTTGAAATGCGGTTTTCCGCATTCTCCACCAGATGAAGTAAGACTTTATATGGCTAGAAGGAATTTTAATTTAAAATATAGTCTATAGGCCCTACATATTATTTTTTTGCATAGGTTTATAAAACAGTAAAATCCTTCCAGTAGTATAACTTACACATTCTATTAATAAAAAACGCAGAAACCTCGTTCCTTTGAAGTGAGTAGTTGCTCACGTTTAAGGGACCCTGGTTTGATTCCTGGTGGTTCGGTTAAATTAGTTTGCAAGTTATATGCTGATGTATTTGTTTGTTTAGTTTTATATTAGACTTACTTGGAACGTTGAGTACACTGATTAAATGTCAAGCTCATCTACAGTAACGGGGAGGTTGGGTTTTGAATCGCCGGCCGGGTGTATCGAAGTTTTTTCAAATTTTTTTCTTATTATTCTCCTTGCTTGCAAATGTGGGCACATTTCTTATAGATTATATACCTTTCTCACTCATACCAATCAGTGTAATTAAATGCTTACGTGCAGTGAGAGTAACATTTTAGAAATCTTGAGTGCAAAGTGCAACAAACAACATTTAAAACATTTAGATTGCACTCAACAATATTTTAAAGTTGTGGAGTATGTCTACACCCCCAATAATATGTGTAAGTTGTGGAGTTCACCCAGACAATATTTTTAAATTGTGGAGTGCACCCAACAATATTTTTTTAAATCTCGAGAACATTCAACCCGATGTTTGGCTAAAATTTTTCATAAATAGATAAAAAGAAGAGTTCTAAGCAAATGCCGGTGATTGTGGAGGCGGACACCCCTGAGGCCGTGTTATCAACGTTACTGATAAGTGTTTGTATTGTGTGTTGCAGAGATCGAGGCAGCGGAGGCGTGCAAGTGGCTCAGAGCGGCAGGCTTCCCGCAATATGCTCAGATGTACGAGGGTGAGTACAACATCATCTTACTTTCTAGATTGATAAACGTTTGCATAGTATTAGTTTTATTTCCTTTCTTAGACGTGAGGTATGAGAGTGATTAACTGACCGACATTTCTACAAGGCGTGCGACTGATTCTGGCGGAGGGAGAGATGGAGGCGTGATCGAAGCTAATCCATCAGATGGTAATAAACATGTTTTACGAGCTCATTTCAGGTGCAGTCGGCAGGAGCTTAGGAACGTTTTCGGGGGTAAGGGGGTTATGGCTAAAATAAACTTGTGGAGCCCTAAGAAACGAAGTTGCTCCATTTTATAAATCAGAGTACACAGCGGAACAGTGGCTCCCCTAACATCATATTGCAAGGCAATTTGACCGAAAATGGCTTTGATCTAGACTTCAGAATAAGTGAGTGTCGCCAAGCGGCCACCTTCGGCGCCCTTTTTAATTTTTAATGGGTCTGGCAGCCCCTAAGCCCTTATATCGGAGACGCTACTTATTTATTCAAGTAGGCCTAGCTCCTTATTTGTCCTCACTAGCCTGAGTTTGACGCCGTTCCAGACCCGCTGCTTCACAGAAAAATTCTGGGAAGTCCCGAAGATCAAACCTGGGACCTCTGGATCTGTAGCAGGTGTTTAGTTAAAAAAACTAAGTACAGTTTTTATTATTAGGCCTAAATTACTCAACGATAACTATTTAATAATTTCCTCCCTTCTCAAGGAAAGCTTTTTTTTTTATATAATCGGTGTCATTTGTATCAAATAACATAAATGTATATCAAATTAGATGCTTTCCTTTCGTTCACATAATAATAGCTCTTCCCAAATTTAACAACAAATATACCGTTACAATTTTAACAAAAAATACCTATCACGGATTATTTTTTTAGGATGTTGAGTCTTTATATTTGGAATTCAAACACGAAGAGGGGAGCTTGCACAAGTGTATCCTTATTTGATTTATTCGAACTGTCACCGTCCCAGTTTGTTCAAAGAGAAAACTACTTGTAGGCTACCCTACCGACCCTGGCGGGGTCCTCAAGAACTAATAGCAGCCTTTCCAAAGAAAGTAATGCACTCCTCTTGTTGGGACAGCTCTAATTGAATTGGTTCCTCACAGTCTTAAACTTAACGCGTAAAAGTGAATGATTCACTAAAACTCAAAATTCTGTTGAGTATTTTTTGGAAATTATAGTTTCACTGTATTAACATCGTAATTGTTGACCTCGGTGGTATTGGGGTAATGTGCTCGCCTCAGGACCCGATGTTCATGGGTTCATACCCGGCTTGTGTCGAAGGATTTTTCTTGTGTGATAAAAATCCGTAGCACAATTTCCTTTGAAGGGGAAGTAAAACCTTTGCTCCCATGGTTATTGTGGCGTGTGAACGAACCCTGAAAGGTATATTAAATTACCTTTCCCGGCAAAATTGGTAGGCCCTTTCCCTCTCGCTAATAGAAATTCTCGTGGGCTGATATTCAAGAATATATATATATATATAAAAATTATTTGCTAAAAGGACTGAAAAAAATACTGACATTTTCTCGCGTCCCTACACTTCACTTAATATATATATTATAATATATATATATATATAAAATATATAATATATATGAGTCCTTACTGGAGTCCTGAGATTAGTATTCATGTCTCCCGATTTAAGGTGGAAGTGTAGGGGACGCGAGAAAAGGTCAGTATTTTTTCAGTCCTTTTAGCAAATAATTTTTGTCTATAAAATATTTCTCCGGTAGAAACATCGAGTTTAATTTTCTTCATATAGTAATCTAAACAGTTCTAGAATAAATTTCATGAACATTGTATAATTTGACGAGGACTATTCTTACACTTACATCAATTACTATTTCCAGCCTGTGACCTGGTATAGTTTTTTATTCAAGCCATATATTTTCCACTACCAGCTGACTAGGCCTGTAGTAGCTTCATATGCTTTATAATCTACCTTAAGATTAGGACAGGCACAACATCCAGTCCCCGGCCGTTAATTCATTACTGCGAAAGGGTAAACCCACATTTCACCAACAATAAATTTTCAGGTCATGTCGGGAATTGAACCCGGGACTCTTTGCTCTCTAGACATGCACGCTACGACTGAGCTAAGCTTTCGGACTCCAGGACTATTTCTCTTCATTAAAAATTTTCTAGTAAAATATCACTATGCTAATGACAAATATTCAAGAACTGCTGAGATTACCATGTGCAGAAAATCAAATTAATTTAATTTTCAATATATGTATATATTATGTTAGGAAAATTTAAAAAACCCAACCTTTTCTCGCGTTCCCTTCCATCAAATAATAGCAGCTACCAGAAGCATAGCCCAGATAGTACTAGAAAGGTTAGTGATATTTTCACATCTTGAATCTCTCGAATATCCTTGAAGATTAGAAAGGCCCATTCGTAACAAAAAAATACAAGAAAATGGTTACAATTCCCTTAATGAAATCAAACATTAATCTGTAAGTATAAATTAATTATAAGATGTAATAATAGATGAATATAATCGAAGCAACGAAAGTGAAAATAAATGCTTAGGTTTGAACGAGCGGCAATTCGTTTTAATTATTTCAAAATGCCAACCAAACTATAGATTCCCATTTAATTTTAACCAATATATCAATTTCTATGTGGTCCAGCTTTCACTACCGCTGCTTCATTCGCGTATTGATTTCCTACATTTCGGAAAGGGCTTAATCAACTTCATTGACATCAATTTTGACACCAATTTCCATAAATCTTTAGATATTCTGAGCTTTTGTTTATTTTCAATTTACGCTGACAATGCAAAATAGATATGATTTGAAAATGCTGAGCCTGGACTGTAATATATTTTTGTTAGTAGTTTGATCTAGATTGCGAGAGTAATGTGTTTTAGTGTTAGACCTGCGCTCTTATAACGATAATACACTAACACGCACATCAAGCTGGTTCCACAATTAAAATAACTTTAACTCGGAAACAAACAGTTTTCACTTTATTGCGTGACTTTAATTGATTCTATTCGGATCAAATACAATAAGACTTTCACATCAAAATCGTGTAAAATTTTGCCTTGACAAATTCATAGTTTGATCGAGCTAGAAGATAAAAAAAGTTATCAGTCATAATTAAATGCAATTTTTTTTTTGTTCTTTACACCTAATCCATACCAATTTTATCGTATAATCGACAGTATTTTTAAAAAAGAACTAATTTAACGAAAAATCCCTTGTAACTATATTTTATTATTATATCTTTTGGAATATCGTCAAAATATTAAAAACTAGTAATGACATTGTTTCGTGCTATAATTCTAACACATATTATAGTTCCGTCACTAAATCTTTAAATTTCTACTTTCTCGTGACCTCTCGGAGACAGGAAAGTATTTTGATCGTCAAAAAAATCGAACTTTTAGATTTTAGGGGGTGTCGACGTTTCATGAACCCTGAACTCGAAAAAGTAGTTTTTGCAATTACGTCGTTTGTTACTGGGACTAGAGCCGACACCATTTTACCGAGCGGGCTAGAACTCTCTGTGTCTAGGATTTACAAAAGGTTCCTCCAAAGTGATATCTTGTAATTAGCTGTTTAACCCTAAAATTAAGGGTAGTTTACTGAAAGGCTAAAAGATAAAATATAGATTTTCTCATATTGGCACTAACAATTTTGATTAAAACTCTTTTTTAGGCAATGTAATATTACAAACAAAATGGCAATGAATAATGTTCTCATAAAAATGACTGAGGGGCTTTACGTGAGTGGAAAATTTCCAATTTTTGTCACATCTCCGTTAACCTTTGAGATAGAATCTAAAGTATAAAACTTTGTTGAAAAATATTTATAAAACATTATTTAGAGGTTATATATTGTATTTGTATAAGTTATATGTATATTGTGTAAACTATGTTAATTATATTTTATTCAAGTGTTATATGTTATATTATATATTAATATGTATATATATAATATTAAATAGAGCTTTGGAAAATGTGGAGTTGAAAATGCACAGAACAATATTGATGTAACATTGTAAATTATTTCATGTTTTCTCTTTGTTGAAATTCGTTTTTTTTATTATGTTTATAAGTGTAGTTTGATAAAATATGAGAAAGTCGTACCATTTATTTTTGTTTGGAATTATATTAAATTGTTTTGTTCAACAACGTGATTTTCAAGTAGACTATCATACGCAAAAGTTAGTTAACTTTTTTTTCTTAATTGATTTTGATTTTTAAATAAAATATTTTATTTAACAAACCTTGAAAATGGCACAGTCTGTAATAATTTGTTTGCACTGGCTTTAGAATCACATCACGTAGGTAATAATATTTAAATATTCCTTCGTTGGATAGTAAGAAGTGTTAAGCATTAAAAATACTCTACTAATCTGTCACGGTTATATTCTAGAATATAAAACAACAAAGTTCTGCGTCTAACACACGTGAGGAAAAACAAATACAATCCAAATTTCCTAGATTTTTATTTTATTACTCTCGTGGGGCAAGTTGTAGGAATCGAATTAATTTTTATCACGTAGAACTATTTCTCATGTTTTTTTTGTTTTTTTAATTAGGATAGCGCGCAGCAGACGTTTTACTTTCCTACGTGTGTATGGTTTTTTAAAAACTGAAGTAAAACGCACTGTAGAAAGAAGTCATAATGTAAAGTGATAAACTTATTCCAGAAAACAATTTTTTATTAATGTCTTCTGTGGATTGCCGAGCTTGGTTTATCAACAACTCCAGGAACTTTCTTTATGCGATAGATTTCAGCTCCTCAAGAGAACAGCACGCGGTTTTGTTGGTTTGGGCGGAAGATCAAACAATGTCGTTTTGTTTACGGCCGCCGAGCGCGTTTCGCATAAGTTTTATGTAGTCGAATCGCCAGATAAACTTACATTTAGAACGTATAAAACATGTCTTGTTGAATTGTGTTAGGAAGGTACAGTCAGATTCAGATACGAAGAAACCTTTTTCGTCATTTACAATATCTACTAAAACATTTTCAAATAAGTACATGTCAAATCATGTGATATTCAGCTGTCACTTTTGGCAGGCCTATAAAATAATATAGTAATATGTTATTGATGTTTACCACCAACAAATAGGTTTTCTAACGAATTTCTTTCTACCAGGCCCTACTATAGACACAGTCAAATTTTCCATAGAAAGGGCCTTTTATAAAATACACATTTCATGCTGTCAACATTGATAACATTTTACTATATTAATTATGTTATTATATAGGTATTGATCCTAGCTATCAAAAGTGATAGCTGCTTATCTAGTGAATTCACGTATGAATGCGTCAAAGTAGGTCTAGAAGCTTTTCTTTCTAATTTGGACTGTATTTTCAAAATCGTGTGTTAAAATAATGAGTTGGATCAGAGAGTATATTTAAATACTACCAATAATAAATAAAAAATTATATCACTATACGACATACAATCTGGTCAAACCGAAGAACAAATGTCTAATGCCCACCTACACAACCTCGGTAATGTCTTGTTCACAAATATTAAGTTATTCTATGCCCCACCTAGGCTCGAACCAGGCGTCTCTAACACCTGTAGACTGCCTCCTTTACCAACAGGAATACCACCGCTGATTACCTGTCGACAAGACGGGAAGGTGGTTTGGGTTTATCCGGGATAAGGTTCATAACCCGAGTCACGACATGGGAGCAGATTAGAGGTGTTACACTAGAGAGGCAGGAAATGTAGGTCATGGTTTGTTTGGACAGAGCAGGCAGGGCATGTGACCGCGTCACTAGATCATCAGCCAGACCAGCAAATGTAAACATCAGCAGTCAATGTATAATCTAGGGCAGTGGTGCGCAACTTTTTTTTTATCCAGCGACCCCTAAATAAATTATCTACCAGACGCGCCACTCAATTGTATTTATTGAGCCTAGTATTAATATCGCGTAATAATTTTAGCCTTAATTTAATGTGAAACCCAAGTGCGTAGAAAGGAGGGGGTGTTGGTGGGGTCCCCTAGAATTTAATGGGTCCCCCACAGGGGTAACAGAGTTCAAATATACATTTAAAACTTTATTGGTCATATTTATAGTAACATTTCTTGCGGACGCTAAGAAAAATATATTAGGACCTCAGGAAGTAATTGTTAATTTAAGATTTTATACTCTGTCAGTTTTTGAGCAGTTTTGGAGTAAATGAAAAATATGAGCATGCATATATGCTGTTATATTTAATGTTGTTAATTAATCTAGTATAATTTACAAACTATATAATAGAGACAACTAATTGAAACCATTGGTTTGTCTTTATTAATAATTATACGGACGATTATTAAAATTGTGGTTCATTGGTTCAAACCCAGCTGAGGTTGACTGATTTTTATCGAGTGATAAAAATCCGTAGGACAATTCCTCTTCTAAGGGGAACTAAAACCGTCGGTCCTATGTCGATTGTGGCATGTAAAAACCCTAGGAAGGTATGTGAAAATACCTTTCCCCGGCAAAATTTGTAGGGACCTTTGCTCTCTCTCATAGAAATTCTCATGTGCTGATATAATTAGTCAGTTCAGAAAGTGCAAGTTAAATACCCCAAATAAATAAATAAAATACAAATATTAAATTGTGTTCTTGTAATCATCCGTAGGACGTATATTTCTGCAATAAACTAAAATATAGAATGAAAGTTTGTAATGGACTATTTATTATTATAGTTTAGTAAAAAAATACTTAATTTATTCTATATGTCAAGGTTTACTGCGACACGCTCGGTGGCTGCATGGTCTAAGGCTAACTCTCACACTAGTCTAGACTGACGATGACGGGGAGATAGTTGTTCGATTCCAGTTGGTTGCATTGTGAGTGGTTTACCTTGAATGGTTTCTCACTCTCTCTACGCAAATACGAGTACACTTCCACTAAATTCAACCTTTCTCATCCCTAACCCATTAGCCTAATTAGTACATAAGCGCATAATTCGAATGGGCAGTAAAGATGCGGTACTAAAAAATAAGTGTAGTGCCCTCCTCCAGAATCTATTTCGTGATCCGTACTTTAAGAACTGTGCTCTCAATCGTGGATTAGGCCACTTTTTATCTTAGTTTTACTATTATACACCTGACAAGTGTTAAAACGCGAGAAAACATCAACGCCTTGCAGCTAGTGAAACCTTTTTAACAGATGTGTATTGCTGGTTGCAGATGAAATGAATAAGGCTCTCGATCTTCAACCTCTTTCATCCCACGGCACACTGAACGGCTCTAATATGTCAAGGCATACCATACATTTTTCAATTATATTTTATCATTAATAAAATTAGTACTAAGATTGTGTTTAGACATTCAATATCTAAAATTTTAAAAATACTTTGTTCATGGATTTAAAAATATGTAATTTTACTCCTCAAATTTGTTCTCGCTTCTGTTTTATTTTCTCCCAAACTCTCGCGTTACACCGCTGATCCTTCGCGGCACACCGGTTTGAAATAGTGCCTTAGACAATGTGACTCCGGAAGCGTGAGAAAAATTGCTAAACATATATTTAAATAAAAGTTCTAGAATGAAAAATTGTCACTTTTCATTACTTGAATATTTCTCTCGTCTCAAATTGTGTTCAAGCTTAGTGGTGATGTATTAAGTTATTTATTTGCTAGATTGCTAGTTAAATATAGTTACTAAAAATAACTCCATGGTGGGAGCCTGCAAGCGAGCTATACCGTCCGAGCGGCCGCCGTTGTTACAATATAGATGATAGTGCCAACATTTACTATTATAGGGTGTCATGTGGTCAGCACAACTAGCCCTTCGGCCGTCAATATAGTTTTCTACATCGAGCCGCTACTTATTTATTCAAGCAGCTCCATTTGTCTTAACGAGGCTGAGTCTGACCCTGTTTCAGACCCACTGCTTCACAGATAAACTCTGGAGGCACTGGGGATCGAACTCGTATTCTCTGGACCTTAAGCCAGAAACTCTGGCCAATAGTAAAATGTTCTCAATGCTGGCAACAAACAAAATCAATTTGTGTTTTTTAAAAGGTCCTTTCTATTCACTTTGGATTGTATGATAACCTCTAGGGAGAATTCCTGTTTCTTGTTGCCAGAATCATGCGAGCTTAATAACGTTAGAAATTTGGTTCCAATATGGTAACAAAACACTAAAACCTGTTCTTCTATGACCTAACCGGCCTTTTTGAACATCTGTGATGCGTTATTTCTGGAAAGGCTTGTTTCGCATCATACCCGGTTGTGTGGTAACATGGTCAATAGCTTACTTGACCTTTAATGTGTCTTTTTATTTTCTCAAGAAACAGCCAGAGACCTTAAGCGATGATTCATTACCATCAAACTGATAGTTTTTGTAATATACCATAGACAAAAACCTATTCCGTTGCAAACTCGGTAACATATGTATTATCTTACCGCGTCTTAAGTCGGCTCGGGCTGCACTCATTCATTAATTACTACGCTGATGGGATAGGAATATACGTTTTTTAGCAGATTTACCTGCCTTTACATGAGGAAGAGTGGGGAATTGTTTAGGAAATAGCCCCCACTACAGCCGACTGGAATTCGAACCTCAAGGCCACTGTCACCGTTAATCCAGTCTAATACGAGAGTGACGCGTTAGACCATGCGACCACCGATGCGAGTGGTAACCTAATTAAAACAGTAAAATTGATATTAAACACCATAAGGACAATCTAGAGGCTATACTTTATTCGTAAATATATTAAAGTTAGTTTTTTTTTAAATTTCTCGCAACCCTCGGGTAGAGAAAGTAGTGTGACTGTCAAAAAAAACTGAATTCGAGATTTTAATGGATGTCTACGTTTCTTGAGCCCCTGAACCTGAAAAAATATTTTTTGCAATTACGTTTGTCTGGTATTGGAACTAGAGCCGAAACTATTTTATTGATCAGGCTAAAACTTTGTTTCTAGGATTTTCATTAAGTTTCCCAGAGGGGTTTTTGGAATTAATTCTCTAACCCTAAAATTAACGGTAGTTTACTAAAGTTAGAAAAGAAAAAAATCTATTTTTCGAAACAGTCTATAATGATTTTGATTACATTTTTTATCCAGGCATTTTCTAACAATATAAACAAAATAACAGTTCTCATTTTCCCATGAAAACTATTTTGAGGGTACTTTACGCTAGCGGAAATTTTAAAGTTTGATCATAGCTCCGATACTATTTTAGATACGAAATAACTTCCATTGAAAATATTTTAATAAAACCTATAGTTTCTAAGATATTGCCAAATAATTTTTTTTAAATTGAGGTCTGAGAAATTGGTTATGATCTTTGGTGAATAGAGATGTTGCTTTTTTCTCAAAATGTTTCTCTACCGGTGTGTATTATTTAATTAATGCTCTCTGGTAGAGTGTTCCTGCAAAAATCTCTTACGAGCCTTAAAAAATTATCTCCGTTTTTACACAAGATGTCTACATGTCATGAAATAAGTTAACTTAATAACACTTTTATATAATCATCTCCATATATGTATTATCTTGGTCGAGTCATTAATAGAAGCTCTTATAAATGTAAACCTCATTACTGCTCCTCACCTCAATTTTGTTTTTCCCCTGAACATTAGATGCCTTTAAAAGTTATTCAGAGCTTGATTCAAGACCTTCTTTCAGCTTCGTATTTGAGAATATCAGAGGGGAGTGGGGAATATTTATTCTAGGGAGACCATTGCCGCCATCGAGTAGCTCAGCACATATAAAAATAAATGTATATTAGACAACTTTGCCGAAAGGTCATCAAATTTATATTTAAATCATTTAAATTGTTAAGACTTTGTCCAAAGGACATCTGCGGAATACATGGATTGACGTATGCCTACCGTACATAAAAATATATCTATTAAGTATCACACTTTAATAAGAAACCATAAGTTTCATTTTGCGCTCTTTAATACACTCATCAACTACGCAATTTTTATTTGTTTTTAAATTAAAAGTAGTTAAAATTTTCTTTTTTGTTTTTATTATCACACAAATCTTGAGAGGTCATAAATATAAATAAATACGAGTAAAGAGGCTTTAGAACATAATTGACACGATAAACACATTTTGACAACAATTCGGACTAAGACTTTTTTTTATCATAAATAAGTCTTAACATTTATTTAACCCATTCAACATTACTTGCCCTAAATCCTAATGATTTTTCAAACCAAGCTTTAGAAGATGTTGAGTTCAAACATTCCCAAATGAAAACTAGCTGAAAGTGTATGATATATCTTTGTATACAACACGTCATTAAAACTAAGTTATATCCTAATTAGTGTGACCTTATCTTGTAAAACTGAAGCTACCAAGTGTTAATTAATTACGATCATGTTGTGTGCTAATTAACAGCGGTGTCCTCTTCCGCCTCGTTACAGTAACGCACCAGTTGTTGGAATGCGGAACACATTTAATTTGGTGTTTGCGAGTCAATGGGACAGTTATATAAACCGTGTAACCTGATACAACTTATGTTACAACCACGTAGATCCGAACATGCAACATTCTAGTCTGTTGCTACGTCCGGGTATTAGGTCAAGATTTTATATATGTATTTGTAAATCCCCCTTTCCAAGATTTGGAATAATTTACTGTTGCTCACGAGCTCGCAGATTTTAAAAACCTACTAAATAAAGTGACGTTAGTTTATCATTTTGAAATACTATTTCTCATTTAGCGTGCTTCCTAAATAGTCTGCTGTTCATTAGTTTTGCTTGTGCCACTTAAGACTTATGAACTAATTGGCTAATTTGTGTGTAACTTGTAGCTTTTGAAATAATTGACAAATTTCCACGACACTTGGGAACAGTCACATTGGGGCAGGAATAGGACTTATGGGAGTTCATAAAGCTACTAAATCAACACTAGTTTTATGTTCACACGTTCATACATTGTGCCATTGCATCTGTTTATATTGAGAAATGTAAAGTAAACACATTTTGTATGTATATTACTTATAAACACATTTGTATGTATAGTAATTTTAAATTAATTTTGTATTTATAGTAATTATAAATTAATTTTAAAGATGTGTTTAAAAATAATTTATATAGTGATCAGGTTTTCACTTATACACGGAGACATTTTAGGTTTGTATAATATTTTAATAAAAATGTATGTTACTTGACATCACAAATTATCCTCACACTGCGTTATTTATTATGGGGTTTTATAGCTCTTAAGCTTCCAAGCCCAACGTAACAATCAACTATCTTAAAATGTTGTTGTGAGCTGGATCTATTTTTTTTAAACTATTTTACTTTGATCTCAAAACTGTGACATTTCGTGGGGAGCGTCGTTTAAAATGATTTAAATTTACCTTTTTATAAATCCTTTTAAAATTATAAAACTTATAATGTAATGTTTTTAATTCTATAGGGACATGTTGACACCCTTTGCCTACATTTTAGTGTGGACCATGTTTTAAAATAATAAATCAATGAGTACATAACGCGATTTTTCTGGACGTCCACAACGAGTCTCAGAATTCCGGTAGACGACCCCCTTAAGGTGGGGATGTAGGTAATGCGAGGAAAGGTAATTTTTTTTGTCATTTTTATAGCAAAACTTTTTTTGGTCAAAATAAATCAAATGATACTTCAGTAGGATCATACAATTTGATTTTCTTCACACCTCAACAGTTCTCGAAAATTTGTCAAGGGTGTCCTGGAATTTAATGACAACTGTTTTCTTCATTTAAAAATTGTCATCTAATTCCGCTATGCTCATGACAGATATTCAACAAATGTTGGTATTACCACGTGAGGAAAATTAAACCAAACGTCGCTTACTGGAGCAATATTCTATTTATTTTGACACAAAACAGTTTTTACATAAAAACTGCAAAAACACTTCCCTCAACTCGCGTACCTTACATTCTCACTTCAAGCTCGACGCTCAAAAGATCACTAAACTTGTAAGCCACTTATAACCTATATCTGTCGCAATCTTTAAACAAAAGGATCGATATTAAAATACATTGTATAAAATTGTATGTTTTCTTATTTTCAAGTGACTCCTCGGAGAGAGGAAGTATTGTGGTCACAGGGGGAAAAAAAAATCAAGATTGGATGTCGACGTTTCACGACCCTCCGAACCCGAAAATGTGGTTTCGCGATGTTCTTTGTCTCTCGGGCTAGAAACGAAACTGTATTACCGATCGGACTATTAACTTGGTATAGTGTTTTCATAAGGTTCCTCCGAGGGGTTTTTGGAATTTGATCTTACACTTAAATTACGGATAGTTTATTTAAGGGTGGAAAGAGAAAAAAATCTATTTTTGAAATAGGCTTTAACGATTTCAGTTAAAATCCGTATCCAGGCACTGTTTAGCATTACAAATAAAAGGCAATTCTTATTTTCCCATGAAAATAACTTTGAGGGTACTTTACATAAGCGAAAGCTCAAATTTTGATAATATTTCTGCAGCTCTTTTATATATAAAATGACTTATCATTGCAAAGTTGTAGAACTATTAAAAATACAAAACCTTTATTTGAAATATATTTTTATAAAACCAATTTGTTTCTTAGTTACAAGCAAAGATATATACATTAAATTGAGGTCTGGGAAATGGGGGGCTGCTATTATGCTCTTTGGTGAGCCATGATGTTCCTCTTATCTTAATACGAGCTTTAAGTAAATATATACATCTTAGGTAAAGGGGAGGGGGGGGGGGAAGGCTGTGCGGTGCAGCACAATTTATTATAAATACAGTCTAAAAGCTGTGCCAATCGCACGTACCGCTAGCTACAACCTTGACTACTTGCAGACCACGTGGGCGACCACTTTATTCCCGGCCTCCTAAATTAGAGCCATGGCCTGTGATCTCCCTTCTTCCTTGCCAAACACGCCATCTTACTTATTTCTTAGCTTAGTCCCGGTCAGTACTTGTTCGTTTACCTTCCTTTTCCCACCACGCCTTACTCTGTTTGGATTATACTCGTGCTAATAGGGTACAGGAAATGTATCCGCATTTTCTTGTGGGGGGGGGGGGGAGAACGACAACACCTGCTTCGGTGGTCGCATGATCTAAAGTGTCACTCTCGCAGTAGACTAGACTGACGATGATGGAGAGATTGGGGTTCGATCCCAATCGGGTGTATTGAGGGTGGTTTTCTGTCCTTAACTCAGTAGCGTAATTAGTACATGCGTATAACCTGAACAGGTAGTAAGACGCGATGCTATAAGAATAGAAAACCATTTAAGAGAATAATACTCTCAGTAGACCCGACCGGGATTCGAATCCCGATCTCCCTGTCATCAGCAAGCCAGTCTAACACGAGAGGGACGCCTTGAACCAGGTATATTAAATTGCGGCCCGCCGGCCTTTTCGATGAACCAACAAACAATTTGGTTCAATTCATCTTTTTATAAACGATGTAGGAATACACCATTTGAGATAACGATATTTGAAAATTGGGCATTACTTGGTGAAATCTAGCAAGTGAGGTTGGTGTACCAAATTTTACGCTCTTCACCAAAGATCGATTCACACAAACGGTTAAATTTGGGCGCACCAAAGATGAGCAATGCTTGTCAGAACACAAGTGTATTTTCACTCATGAAAAGGAACAAAGAACCGAAACACCACATTCACCGATACGGATTTGTTATCTATTTTTAACGCGACTCCAACGAGAGATCTAAAGCCACCCACACACTTGATGCATAAATAAAGTTTCGAATTTTTGGTAAAAAAATAAAATAAAAAAAGTCTTAACATTTTGTCTAATATTAATTTTATTTTTTGTTGCAATAAGTATTTTAAAATTGAGATTTTTCCACTTAAGATTGTGACAATATTGAACTTTCTGAAATGCGCCTCTCTAATTAGTTTCATTGGCCAATGTAACCTTTTTTTTATATGGCACCGCGTTTTACTACCCGTTCGAGTTATGTATTAACTACGCTAATGGTTTTAGGGATTAGGAGAGTTACATTTTTGGAAGTGTATCTTGTATTTGTGTGGAAGTAGAGTGGAAAATATATATATTTTAAAACCTCAGTACTGAGATTTGAACCTAGATCTCACCGTCATCGGGAGTCTCATATACTATGAGAGTAGTGACTTAGACAATGTGGCCACCGGAATGGATGTTATTTTACTGGTATTGGCGGATTTGTATCCGGAGCATCATGCAGGTGCGCGGTTACTTCGCCCCACTGAGATGGTGTGATGATGATTATGATGATGTGGTGTCAGTAGAAGTATTAAGCCAACTTAAACCTAACCATACAAATTATGGTGATTGTAGGAACAATTATTCCCCTTCGGGAAAAATACCTTTGATGTCACCGGGACTCGAACCTAGGTCATTTAGATTAGTAGCCAGTAAAGCGGACCACTAGACCAAGAGTCCTGCCTTTCTGATGTTAAAGTCCTCAGTAAAAAATAAACAATAAGTGGAGAACTAAAAACCTGGGATATCTTAATTGAATTTGTTCCATTTAAATAGCTGGAATTTGTTTCAAGAAACAAAATAATTGAAAATGTTCCAAAACGGAAAAAAAATGTTTGTTTCACATTTCGATCGATAGTCAGTACGAATATTATACAATGCACGTGTAGGATGTATATGAACCCAACACATCTCGTTTGGTGTGCCAATCTCGTTCCCATGTGAAACGCGCTTTGACAAGAATCCCGACGTCCTTCAACATACTACCTCTAGAGCTATACTACATCTATCACTTTATGGGGCCTCTCTAAATAAACATCCTGCTGACCTGCTCTATAGTCTGAATATTCGTGAACCATTTCACAAATGTTGTCTAAACTGACCTTACACGACCTGTGTTTTGACGTAAGAGTCACTTTTACAAATACGGAGAAAAATAAAGCCCGTTAAGTATGTGATGTTCGTGTACACTGCGACTTTCACGCAACTATCATACATTATACACTGGGGCAGCGTTTTTCAACCGGTGTGCCGCGTTTGGTCGGCAGGTGTGCCAAGTGAGTTTGGGGAAAGATCAAAGAGAAAACGAGAAAAAATTGAGGAGTAGAAATAAAATGTTTTAAATCCACAATCAACATTATTTTTCAAACTAACACAACTATTAGAATTGTATCAATTGAACTTCTAAACACAATCTTAATATTCGTTATTTTAATGATAAAAACTCCCCTTAAAAAAAATTTATGGTGTGCCTTGACAATTTTAGCGCATTGTTCAGTGTGCCAAGAAAGGTTTAAAATCATTGCTCTAAGATTAATAATTCTCGGTAAAATTTCAGAGCAATGAATCACATGGGGGGAGGGGGGGGCGGTGATATGTTCTTTTAAAGTGTTCGATTATAATATAAAAGTATTAACAAATCTAAGGCTTCACCAGGTATCTCTGACGTTAGTGAAAATTCAACCACCAAGCGCTGTAGTCTATACTTGAGTGTGGGAATATAACTGGAATTGCTGTAATTGCTTTGCTGTAACTCAATTTATGATGTTTCTGGTGTCAAAAAATCCTTTGGGAAAACTAAACTGATTAAAGCGTGTGCTAAAATTTCGACATTTTGAATTCGAATCTGAATTTTGCTTGAATTCGTATTCGATTCGAAACTCGAATCTTTTTGAACGACTCGTAATTTCAAATACAAATATATACTATCCGGTTTTGGATTAGATAGAATTTGCTCGAAATTAGAATCTTTAAATCAATCTATAGAATATCAGTACTTAGAAGTTTTCAAAGAAATTAATATGGGTTCATTATTTTGACTTGATCAATGATCGTATAACATATTTATAATTTATCCATTATATTCACATTTATTGTACTTAATGTATACATAGACTATATAAAGTATAATTCATTGAGTCATACACATACACACACCTATGTACACACACACACACACACACACACGCGCGCGCGCGAATTATGTCCATTAAATACATGTAGGCCTATATAAAACAATTTGACTCGAAGTCTTTTATTTTGAAATATTCTTTTCAGATTCGATTCACGATTGAAAATTCTGTACTCGCACAGGATTAGCAGAGTTGGGATGGATCGATTGTATTCGTTCCATCTAAATAATTGAAAAATGTTCCGGGAAAAATAAAAATCATACATCTCATTTCTCCGCGCCCGCGTAAAGTACGCGTTCAGTGTAAATATCTCGGCGTCCTTCAACGTACTACTCGTGGTGCTAGTTCGTGTACATTGTGAACCTTTACCTGGGAGCAGCAAGCAACTGTCGCCATGACGTCACCGTACCATCTGTAACGTGTCACGGTGCCGCACCAATAATTCCTCCACTGCGCGGTGACTGTCCCGCCCCCCCCCTCCCACTCCTTTCGGGACCAGATCAACAAACCAATCTCTCGTTGGCTGTGGTGTGTCAGTTGTGCGTCGCCCGCTGTTTTGACCGGGAGATTCAGTCAGTTTGTCCGGTGTGCGCGGGTTTTCGTGAGGTGTCGTCTGATGATGAAAACAATCACGTGACTCGTCAAAACTGACGTCATCAAGGAGTAATCGGTGTTGTTCTGACACTCTGGCAGTTTCAAGATTCTTCATGATGGGGGCTGAATTTGGGGTAGACAAAACTTATCTTGTTGCATTTTCTACTATTGTTAGCTGATGTTGGAACCAAGTACCTCTCACATGGGTCATACTAATGTTAGCTGATGTTTGAACCAAGTCCTCTCACGTGGGTCATGTCATATTTGTGTATTGTCATCATTTAGGGAGCACATACCTCTTTGTCTTCATGTTTTAAGTAGGAACGAGAGTTGAGGTGGAGATGTATAGCAGGTGGTTTTTAAAACTTTTATTACTCGCGGCCCCCAAAATATCCTAAAATATGTTCGTGGCCCCCTAGTTTTTATTAACATATTAATCATTAAGACTTATTCTAAAATAGTGGCTTTATTTACGGATTATAATAACTAACAAATTAAAAAACAGAGTTTTAACTTAAATGTATTTAATGGAACCTCTGCTGTTGAACACTTTCCACTAATTTGTCTATTCCTGTTTCGAATTTATTACTTAATGCTATTCGCATGTAGGAGTCAGTTCGGAGTCGATTTCGCTGCTTCATTTTAATATTTACACTGTGAAATTCCTCTTCACATAAAAATATAAACAAAGGACAGCAAATTTTGAATGGCGATTGTAAACAGATGATTTTGTACTATCCGTGCTTACCCTTCCCCTCCCCAATTACCCCGGAAACCGACATTCGAATTCTTTCTTCCAAAACGTAACATTCAAGATAATTGACTTCAGTAATAAGCAAATAAAATTTTTAATTATTCTTTCCGAGGCCTCCCTAAAAACCTTTCGTGGCCCTCCGGTAAGAATCGTTGTTGTAGAGGACAAAAGAGGCTGTGTTTTTTGCGTTTTTATATCAAGACTTTTTTTTGGTAAAAATAAATTGCTCCAGTACAAACATATATTTTAATTTTCTCAACATGATCTCAACAATTTTTTAGTATCACCAAATGAAGAAAATTAAACTATATGTTTTACTGGAGCAATATTTTATTATTTTGGCCAAAAAAATTTTGCTATAAAAAGAGCAAAAACACTGTCCTTTTCTCGCATTCCCAACATCCCCACCTTAATACAAGTATTTTAGCATGTTTTTTAAGCTATTCAAGAATTGGTGATACAAGAATATGTAGAGAATTAAACCATCAAATCGACTGAAAGCAAAAATACCGACCTTAAGGACCGGCTACCAGAGCCCACCGCATTTTCTAACCAGTTTTATATTCTTTATGGACTGAGTTCTATTACAATTAAAGTTAGCTATTAATTACGAAGAATGAAGTTTTAAGTTAGCTAATAATTAAGAAGAAGAATGTTGTGCTGTTCAATAGTTGTTGTATATAATATTGTTTATCTTGTACGTAATGTTGAAAACAATGACTACAGCGTCACACGTGCAACGCTGTGAAATAAATGCCTAGTTTTACAATGAAAACAAAGTTCGGAAGCTCCCGAAATTTATTTCCGGTGTTAGGTGGCTACACGAGTCCGCACCGCACCGCAAAAGTGCGGATTTCACCGGTGCGGTGTGGACTTAGTGTAGCCGGAGCTTATCTCGCGTTCATTTACTCTAAGGGAACATTGCATAGAAACTTTTTTTTAAAAAAACAAAACAAAAAGTAAACTTTTTCTCAACAAAACCTATTTTCATTGGGGTTTGATTAAATTATTTTTTAATTTTCCCATTTCCTTTAAAAGCTGTTTTAACTGATGAAATTGTATTAGATTTTTCAAACCTTTACTCAATGCAATTTTTTTTTTTGACAGTTACGTGATATAGATGAATGTTTAAATATTTCAATACGATCGACTGAATACTTAACTAAACTATTAAATATTTAATACTACACATAAAAGCTACATTTTTTAAGTAGCAGTTTGTTTTTATTAATTTACTTTTTATATTATTGTGCCAAGGTTTAGATGTATTTCAAATAACGGTAGAATTAGTTCTGAACCATTAGATATTTGATTTTTCTCTTAAGGAGGGCGGGTTTTTTTAAAATTATTTCATCCACATTTTATGGTGTTGATAGTTTTTAAAGAGTTTAACTAACGTTTTATATCAGTTTTAACCCTACACAAAGACCCCAAACCTACACAAAGACCCCTCACCACCATCTCCAGCACTCAGACACTACCGCCAAATGTTTCACCAAGGTCACAGGTCATGGAGAGATAAGGAAGCTCGCCTAGTTTTATTACTCTCAAAGTTCGTCCACTTTGCTTTGCTTGTACGATTGTCAATCGGCACTCGAATCCTAACCGAACATAATGTGTTTTTCCTCTGAATTACTTCTTACTCTTCCTCCACGTAAATGAAGGTACAGTTAATCTTAAATTCTCCTCCCAACACCATTTAAGCGAGAAAAGACCAGCCGGGTAGCACGACGCGGTGCAAAACTTATACATATTTGAAATAATTGCGTGTTAAGGGAGACATTGGTTCGGTACCATGTTGTTGCCACCAGTAAACATTCATGAAGTTTTAAGTTCTTGGTCTAGTCAGGGATGTGCAAACTTACTTACAGGAGGGACAAATAAAAGATAAAAAACATTGATGAACCGAAGGCTTTTATTCGTGAATTTTTCTTCAAAATTCATTAAAAAAATTTCAAGATAAACACACATAATAAACTGTCACGAAGAAGTCTAAATACATTGAGTATACAAAACAATCGTAAAAATCTTAATGACTTATGTTTTTAAGTCCATTCAGAATATTTATATGATGGGGTCTGAGATGAGTGAAATTGTTTTTTAGGAGGTTATTCTCAAGATAAAAGACATGTTCATTAGTAAGTCTGTTTCTAAGATAAGTTTCATGTTTGAAAACCCTTGTTCACAAAAACATGAAGATGCAAACATTGCCATATATTTTTCTACGTGATTTACCAAACTTGCAAATGTTGATTTTGTCATAGTTTTATATAAAAAAATATACAGTTTTGCTGTGTTTAAAAAAACCGGCCTCATTCACGCAACACATTTAAATAATTTATCCCGCGGGCCGGATTGAACACACCGGCGGGCCGTAGTTTGTTCATCCCTAGTCTAGATTGTATGATTCATATTGGATAGTCAAACACTACAAACTCTTTCGTAGATATGCTAACATTCTTGCTGCAAGGTCGATATTCCAACATTATAATATTTAAATATAGGTCATATCTGGGATTTTTCTGATGAGTATTGTGGTTGACCCTCTAAATAACTAACTGGTTGTAAGCCTGGTCTTTAAATTTAGTTAATAGGATACATTCTACAGATCATCTATAGTATAATTCTAATTTAATCTATAAAGATTTTACTAAAATCATTTGTGATCTTTGAAGAGAGGCCAAAAAACTACTCCCTCTACGCACCACTGGTATGGTACCCTTCTCTAATTAAACTGTCTTATGGTTAGCACAGGGGTGTTGACCAGGAGAGGATAATCTTCACTTATTTAAAATCTTGTAAGATTACTTACATTGAGGCTTTCATTTGGGTTTTACCTACATCATTTGGGGTAAATTGCTGATGCATTTACTTCTAAGCTATCCTTACCATATTTAGACTAAGTATTTTTAATAAATACTAAACCTTATTCTCAGCGTCAAACGTAATATAATCAATCACTATCAAATAAATAATAAATACAGATTTTACATGAATAATATACCATGTAACAATTAGAACACTATAATTGCACATTATATTTTTATTAATTTTGTATTACCAATATTTTAAAAATAAAAATAAAATATCAATTTTCTTCTTTAAAATTATTCGCTTGCGTGTCTTTTATGATTTAACAAAAAAAAAGATCACGTTAGCTAAAGTACATCTATTTGGGGGGCTATGCCCTTGCACCTCGCCCTTCTAAACCCCATTGGTATCTTGGCACGTTCGCCCCTCTGCTGTTAATTTGTCACAAGCACGGCAAATCAAGATTTAACTTTACTTCGGCTAGATTGGGAAAACGCCAGCTTGATCCTTGTTTTCTGTTCTTATGTCTATAATTATATTTGTGATTTTTTTTTTAAAAACCTGATGGCACTATGTTGACTGATGTGGGTCTGTTTCAGACTTGCAGTTCCCCATCGACGTGAGCGGGGTCCAGAAAGATCACCCTTTTCTAGACCCTGACTCTCTGCATTCCTTGTTCCGCAGACTGCATGCGCTCAACCGGTGTGCCAACATGAAGGTCGACAATGTCCCCAAGAACAAGGTCAGTCAGTCAATTCACATGGCGTATTTATCATAATTACATTTCATTACAAGTATGAGTGGAGTTGACGTCTGGAGAAAAGACAAGTTTGGGCCGATTGGTTGGGGGGGGGGGGGTGAGGGGGGGGGGAGAAAATATCCTGCTATATCTCCCCTCCCCTTTACCGCTTTATCAGGTTATGTGCTAGACAGAGCTCATAGTTGCACGTTGTAATGTGATATTATATATTCAAATGCATTATCCACTGCTTTTAACTCAGTGTGGTCCAACTGGTGGCCCGCGGGCCAAATGTGGCCCTTTTAGTATACTCGAGGGAAATTAAAGGGAAACCCTCGATGGCAAATGTAAGATAGCTCATGATTCAAATACAAATATTTGTTCAAAAAGGTCATGATTGCGCTTTAAAATGAATTTATCTGACCATTAAAAATATTTATAAATATATGTCTATTTGGAACGCTAAATTGTTTTGTGACTGTATATATCGCTTGCTCTCTCCTCACACCACTGGATTTTTTTTTACCCCCGCGCATTACTACCTGTTCAAGCTGTACACATAAATGATAATTACTCTTTGAAGGTTAATATTAAGTTGATGTGATAACATAAACAGTATATATTTGGCACGCGGTGCAAACTGATAGTCATATTTGGCCCTTGAGATTAAAAACTTTGGACCACCTTATATTTAACTCATTGAATTGAAGTTAATGTTTTTGAATTGATTGATATTTCCCCATGGTTAGAGTCGGCCACTAACATAGGAAATTCTGATTTGATTCCTCAGGGTACTAAGAGGAGTACTGTACTGTATTAAGTTAGTTTACTGCCGATAATATCTTTGTGTCAAGAAATTACACTTCTAACTAATAAAACCACATGTTTTTACTCTAGCATCAAAACTTAACAACTTTACATTCAAAGAAACAAAATCTGAGAGCAACTGTTTTATTTATAATGGAACCTATTTATAGTAACCAAGGTCTAGGGGTAAGGTGTCAGACTTCTGTGCTGGGGGTCCGGGGTTCAATCCCCGGTCCCGGCACAGATTTATCTGAATTCCAAACCCTTCCTTCACCTCTGACAAGACGTGTATTAATCACAACTTGTGAATGTGTGGAATGCCAGGCCTCCACCGTGGCTCGGATTCCACGTTAAACTGTAGGTCCTCCATTTCATCTCACAATCACCCTACCATTGCACATTAGCGTAAGTGCGTATAACCCGAACGGGTAGTAAGACGTGGTGCTAATAATAATAATATAGTAACCAAAGAGGTAAATATACACTCATCATAATTTTGTAAAGGTCTTTGTTTTTAAAACATTCTCAAGAGAAATCGTCACGAGTATTGTATATTTAAATTATTAAAATAGTAAACGTTGGCTACAAATATTTATTTAACTCTTCAATTTTTTTTATCTTCCCCTAAACTTTTGTGGTACACTTGTTGACTCTTCACGGTACATCATTTAAGGTGGAAGTTTAGAAAACACGAGAAAAGACCAGTGTTTTGCAGTTTTTACAGCTTATTATTACCATCTACAAGTTCCACAATCAATGTTTCACCCGCTTAAGTGACGGAACGGTCTAAGGCGTCACTCTCGTGTTAGACTAGTTTTAGACTGGTTTCCCACTCTCCTTCCACGCAAATATAAATAGATTACTTCTAAAATTCTTCCTTCTTCATCCCTACCCTATTAGAGTAATTATCATTTATGTGTACAGCTTGAACAGGTAGTAATGTGCGGTGATAAAAGAAATCCAGTGGTGTGAGGAGGGAGCAAGCTAGTCACGTACCTCCCCCAAGATCACAAACTATTTTACTAAAATCTTCAATACTTATCATTTATCAAAGTTCATTAATTTTGCAATATATAACACTGAAGATGGATCATATTTATAGGATACATTTTAAGATCAGCCTCGAGATTAAAAAAGTATACTATTAACCACATTAAAAGTGCTCTTAAAATTCCAAATCAGAAAAAAGTGCAGAGCTGTTCAAGTGGTTTCATTAGTATACAACAATATTCCACTGTATTTACAGAAAATATATTTTACTCGCATGTTTACAATTACTGTAGTTAATAATCGATAGTTATGAAGTTAGCTATTGGCGGTTACATTCTTGACTCAATCTTGGAGTCCAAGGTTTGATCCTTAACTGTGTATTACATTTTCCCATTATAAGGTTTCATACCCTCTTTACATGTAAATGTAGTTGAATCTTTTTTTAATGTACCCTTTTAATCATGTTCTCTTAGTTGGATAGCCAAGCTCTTGTAATTGTTAAGTGTGGTTATAGCTGCAGCTAAATATCATATTTTTCAAATTAAAAAATAAATCCTGGACACAAGAATCGAGCCCAGTACCTTTTGCTTAGTATTCCAATCCTCTTACCACTGAGATATCCAGAAATTATCTCAGGGTCATCCTTCACTCATATTTTAAGGCAGAGTCTGTGACGGACGTGTGGAAATTGGCAGATACACATGAAAGATCATTTAAGATCGAGAGCTATCTGCTAATCACGCGCTCGCCCGCTCGCCAATTTGGCTATGCACTCTCTCGCTCGCCCGCTCGCTCGCTTGGTCAGTCTGGCCGAACCCTTACCCTAGGGAATAATTCGACACTATTATTTGGTCCTCTGAAACCTATTCACAATCTCCTAGCGGTTTAATGATGCTGCTATCAGATGTTCAGATCTGAAGCTTCTATAAATAACACAAATGAACATGTGGCTGTAGTGGGCTATAACTTCTGACCTCTTGGAATGTGGTGCTGTCTCGTGGTTGGCAAAAGGTCAGCAAAGGTCTCTGTAGACTCACTCGGACATTTATTGGGGAAAGAATGTATAGTTTTATCAACTTTACTAGGAAAAAAAGGGAACACAAATATTTTGAAAGCTGTGCAATATAGGGAAACACTAATTATTACCCGCTTCAGTGGCCGAATGGTATAAGGTGTCACTCTCGTGTTAGACTGGTCTGTTGAAGACTTGTAGATTGGAGCTCAAATCCCGGCCGGTTCTATTGAAGAGTTTTTCTTTAGTGGTTTCCCACCCTCTTTCCACGTTAATGTGGATAGATCACCTCTAAAATTCTTCCTTCCTCATCCAAACCTCATTAGAGTAATTATCATAAAATTTATTTGTGTGTAACCTAAACAGTGATTAAAAAAATCAACTATTTATAGGAGAAAAATTATCATAGTAATTTAATAATGTATGATTTAAAAAAACAAATATTCAAACATTCCCTTGAAAAAAATAAAGTTAAACCTTATTTATAAAATGGCTACTTTACAGCAGCCTCCCTCAAAAATGTAAAAATATTTCACGTTAGTACACCCTACACCCTACTTAGTATCTAAATTTGCATGTGATTCGTTAGAATAGTTACTCAAAGAAATAAGATTAAAAAAACAACACTGTTTGCTAACGCTCATTGATAATATACTATACCATTATTTCCCAAATTTTCACCAGTCGTACCCATTTTTGGGCCATGGCCTAGCCAATGTACCCCTTCCAGCTCTTAAAAAAAAGTAGACAAAGACTTTTGCTATCTTGTGAACTTAATATACAAATGGTTTGAAATTTAAAAAAAATCTTTAGTGGTAGCTAAGCCAAACAAATTGTTTGTTTGGGAATCAGATAAATCTGTGCTGGGACCGAGGATTGAACCCCGAACCCCCAGCACAGAAGCCTGACACCTTACCCCTAGACCGCCAGGTCACCTTTGTTTACTGAAGCTAAGATAGATTGAGTCTAGGGATGGGACTCTAGATTCCTATGGTATTCGTGAGATTCGAGATGCTTAAAAATCTCAACATCGAAACAAGTATATTGAATACTTATTACGAAGATCTTAACTTGATATAACAATTTTAATAAATCGGTAAAAGGAATTATATGGTCCTGTGTGGTTGGGAGAAAAACAAAAATCACTAAAAAGGACAAAATTGTATAAATGTAGTTAATTTACATGAAAAGGTTTTGTATTTTAGTTATTTAACGTGCACTTTCTGAACAGACTGATGATATCAGCACACGATTTATAAATTCACTTGTATCTAGAACAGCCCCCGGCCGTTAATTCATCATTGTTTAAGGGGAAACCTACATTTCACCAGTGATAGCTTTTTTGGCCATGAGGGAATCGAACCTAGGACCCTAAAAAATTGTATTCTTTACTGTTTATGAAATAATGGACCTGACTAACAAAATATAATTTTATCAATGACACCAAGCCTAAAAATCCTGTTTTTAAATCCGCTTCGGTGGTCGCATGGTTTATGGTGCTACTCTCACAATAGATTATACTGCTGAAGACGGGAATAATGGGATTCGATCCCGGTCAGGTGTACCAGGGCGGATTATCATGGCTAGTTTTCTACTTTCCCTCCACGCAAATGGGGGTGAACTTCCTCTAAATTAAACCTTCCTAATCCCTAACCCATTAGGATAGTTAGTACATAGGTGCATAATCATAACAGGTTGTAAGACGCGGTGCTGAATAAATTATTTTAATTTTAATTTAAAATATTTTTACTTCAACTAAAATTGTACACTTTTTAAGATTCAAATTTTGATTCGAGATTTGAATTTAAGAAATATTTAATCACACCAATCTCTAAAATTTACAAATGCATATTTAGGTTATTTTCATTATTTCAAACCTAATAAAATGTAATACTTTGCACATATGTGTGTCTAGTTCACATGTTCTATTCACTAAGTTGTATGTGTGGTTCCAGGTTGATGACTCTGATGAGGACGACAGTTGCGCTCTGAGTGAGAACTGGACCTTCCAGCCCGAGTCCAGGCGCTGGTCCCGGGTGTGTGACGTCACCGCTCAACACGTGGAGAAGCTGCAGGCTTTATCAGGTGAGGAACACAAGATATGCGGGTATTTTGGAAGACAATGTAACATCTCCTTCGTGAGTAGCCATCTTTTAAATTTGCTTGTGCTACGAGAAATATCAATCAATATGCCTTAAAACACTCGTGCATTAGGAACATCACTCTCATGAAATATTGGACTACCGGTGCTGAAGAGATCGGGGTTTGAATCTCGGTCGGTGTGCTAAAAGTTGTTTTTACATAAATAGTTCACCTTCCACACAAATGTGAACACATTTCCTTTAAACTTGATAATTTTTATACATTGTTTAGAAATTAGATTTTTATTCATTTTATAGATGGAAAGTTTTTTTAAAAAGCTTTAATTTAATTGTAAAACAAGAAGACCCTATAGAGTTAAATATATTTTATTATCATTTTTATTAGTATTTTTTAAATTATATATTATAATTTACTGTGTTGGGTTTTCAGGAAGATTTAATCAAGTACATTTATTTAAAAATATTAATTAATGATTACTCAATTACCTCAACCCAATGTTTGTATGAGCAATTGTTTTGGGTTCAGCGGCGAGCCAGGCACAGGGCAGTCCCGGCGAAGGTGACATGGCAAGGCACCCCCAAGAGGACGAAGATGAGGAGGAAGAGGAGGATGAAGAGGATTACGACCCAGAAGAGGTCCCCGTAATCTCGTCGTTGCGGTATGGGAGTCTACCTCCTTGCAGTCTTCACCCAGGAGGAGACCAGGAGCTGATGGCAGTGAGGTTTCGTCGGACGGGAAGTGAAAGGTTGAGGGATGGAGCCAAGGCCCTTTTGAAGCGGATGGAGAGCCTCAAGTCTCGTAGGAGAAGACGGCAAAACAGGGAAGGAGTGGTCATCAGTGGCCCTCAGGTAAGTTACATGTACTTGGTATTTTGGTAGGAAGACACTTTGATCAAATACAAACAAACGTTTCTTATGATGAACATTGGTAACATTTTACCATATTATTAGTGTTATTTGCTGAAGATAAGGAGGTTGGGGTTCGAGTCCCTGTTGGTTCTACTTAGGGTGGTTTTTCCTAAATGGCTACCCACTCTCCTTCCACGCGAATGCGGGTGTATAACCTCTAAATGCTACCTTCCTCACCACTACCCCATTATAGTAATGATCATATATGCGTAGATGGTATAACCTGAACTGGCAGTAAGGCACAATGATAAAAAAAATATTGCTTTTCTATGGGTATTGATAATACCTATCAAAGGTGACAATTGTAGATTACATGACTTGACGTATGAATATGTGAAAGAAGATCTAGAAACTTTTATAGCTGTCAGATAAGGCTCTTTCTATGAAAATTGGACTGTACCAGTCAAAATATATGAAAAGTTAAAATCTTTCCCTTATTTAAAGTATTTTTTAAAATATCATTAATATACAAACATATCCTGCTTCTGTGGCTGCATGGTCTAAGGCATCATTCTCATAATATACTAGACTGCTGATGACAGGGAGCTAGAGGTTCGAATCCCAGTCGGGTGAATCAAGGTTTAAAATAAATGGTTTTCCACTTTCCTTCCATGCAAATGTAGGTACAATTCCTCTAAATCCAACCTTTATCATCCCTAACTCATTAGGTTAATGAGTATATATGCGTATAACCTGAACACATAGTAAGACGTTTGGCTAAAAAAAAACAAATATGTCATATTTGCTTGAACTAATAAACTAATTAATTATTTAATTCTGTTTTGTAAATTAGATTGATATTTCCTCTCTCAAATTATTAGGACTTGTTAAAGTAGTTTTGCTCATTAAAATTATTTGTATTAATGTCTAAAATTGTCAATGTGCTTAGTTTTTCTACTTTAACTAACGTTTTATTTGTTCTAGAAATACAAACTAACTTTAGTATTTTGCATCCAACCCATTCCTTCAGGTTCTTGATGTTATGACGATGCAGCAGAGGATGAAAGATCTTAACTGCGTGGATGTGTCACCCACCAGCCCTCATCCCCCGTCTTCAGACCTACCCCCTACAGGACTACCAACCCCCACTCACTCCACTCCATCTCAACTCGTGTCAGCCTTTGGCGATGACAGTTCCAGCTACTGTTCTGACGGCAGTTCAGTGGCGACACCCCCTCATAGCCGAGGTCGTTCCAAGCCGGTCCGCACAAAGAAGAGCCTGAGCACTCGAAGCAACAGACCTGACGATATCGGAACTCTATCCGACTCGGAGGTCCAACCTTCCAGCTGGAGGCATCAGTACCTGAAAGATGCCAACAGTAATCACACTAAGGTCAATGTTTTTTTTAAGAGCAGGATGTTTTTTGATTTACATAAACTTCATATACAAGTTAGTTTAGTAATACCTAGCTTAGTGCTCCGAATGATCTCTAGATCACTCACACCTCAACTACTTTCATACTCTGTGAAGACTAAATCTAATTGTTAGAATTTGACCCAATTTTTTAAAATCTATATTTGGTCAATTGTCATACAAATGGTTTAAATTGCTGTGATTACAGCAGAGTAATATTGTGGGTTGATTTATTAGTCAAAATTAAAATATTTTACTTTTGTGTGATTTTAGGACTCTTTAATTTCTTCACCATCTCTCGACCCTTCAGAGATTGGATTTTCAAAAATATTGAACTCGAGATTTTGATAAAATTAATGTCGACATTAAACTTGAAACTGAAAAAGTGGTTATTGGACGCTTATTGTGTGTTTGTATTTCGGCCTAGAGCCTTAACCATTTTACCGGTCAGACTGTAACTTGGTATCTAGAGTTTTCATAGGGTTCCCCAAGAGCTTTTTGGAATTAGATATCTAATCAAGGATAGTTGTTAACTGAAGGGGGGGAAAAATAAGAAAAAAATCAAGTTTCTCCCAATCCACTCTAAAGTTATGATTAAATTTTATATTCACCTATTTTTAAACATTACACTCAAAATGGCAATTCTCATTTTACCATGAATATGGCTTTGAAGGTACTTTACATGAATTATATCTCCGCAACTATTTGAAATACAAAATAATCTTATATATAAGCCCGTTTCGGTGATAGAAATTACTAGGAAATGACTGAACAGATTTTGACAAATGACCACTTATTTTAACAGTTAGGAGGGCAGGATGTCGGGAAAAATAGTAGTTTTCCACGAAAACCAGATTTTCATAGAGAATTTTCAATTTTTAATTCTTTGTTTAGTCACCATGGTAAGGCAACCGTTATTTAATGCATGGCAGTAAAACTCTAAATAAAATATATCTCTTTGGCTAAGAAATAATAACTCAATTTTATTTGTTGGTCCGAAACACATCACAGTTTTCTCTTTGGATGAATATTTCTCTTTGGATGCTGGTCATAATACATCTAAATTGAGATTCCTGAACTGGGAAGCATTTATTTTTTATTGGAATGTTATCATTAATTCACATTTAAATCAATAATATTAAGCCTAACTCAAAAATTAAAAGGTTAAGTTGTTAAGTTCGTGAAAATATTGTCTACATTTTGTTATGTGCATGATAAAATGATGTTTAAATATGTTTTGGTATGTATCATAAGCTCAAAAACGATCAAATGATCTTGAATAATGTTATAAAAAATAGCCATTTTAACTATCTAGGTATGAGTTTTGCTGTTCATTATTTTCAAATAATTGGCTTTGATGTTCATTTTATTCAAATAATGGGGTTTGATGGTCATTTTATCAAATAGTAACACAATACAAATACAAAATTTTAGATACGTTTTCATTTTACCGCTTAATTTAGAGAATATTATATTTAAAAGAACCGTAATATTTGAGTACTATATCTATATTTTTACAATCTCTCTCTCTACCAGACTCTCTCACGCTCTCTCTCTCTCTCTCTCACACACACACACACACACACACACACACACACACACACACACACACACACACACACACACACTCTTTGTCTCTTCTCCCACTATTTCTCTCGCTAACACATACACATACCCTCACTATCATTCACTCACACTCACTCGATCTCTCTCAATTGCTCATTCTCAATCTCTTAAACTCACTTTCTCACACCTCACACTCACTTTCTAACACTCACACTCTCATTTTCACTCTCACCCACACATTTACACTATCATATAACTTATATATAATTTGATAAGCCCGTTTCCAGTAACATAAACTATGAGGAAATGACTGAACAGAGTTAGACTAACAACCACTCATTTTAAAGATAAGGGAATCAGGATGCCAGTAAAAACAGTGGCCTAAAACTAAAACTCAATTTTCCTAGCGAATTTTCCATCTTTTACTTCTGTATGGCTGGTGGTTCATCCCTACATTCACTCTTTGTTCACATCACCATGGAAACCATGATTTGTGTATAGATATATATTAGTAAATACAATATTTGTTTTTGTTTAAAAATAATTTCAGCTCAATTGTTACTTGAGTGGTTTGGTACAACGAATAGATAGAGATCTTGGAGAGGGATAATTTTAAAGTTCTCATCAGGGCGTAAAGGGGGAAAATATAAGTTTTTATTCAAATTACACACCGAAAACTAAATATATAAGTAGAGTTGATAACCTTTGGTGAGTAAACTTTTAACTAAAAAGTGAGTGGGGGCTTATTATATAGATCCTTTCTCAATAAAAAGTTTAAAATACATTTTAGTGCAATAATCTGCAACCATCGCCGCAACGGCCCACTAGTTTATATTTTAAAGTTGTAATATTATTCAGAATAAACATCTTTCATTTCTTTGACAATGGAAATTGATTGCTATGCTCTTTGGTGGACACAGATGTTCCTCTTTTTTCCATTGTTTCTGTAAAAGTGTAAATTATTTTATTCGTGCTCTTTGGTGGAGTGTTTCTGCAACACTCTATATGATTTATTTTCCCAAATCTTACTAGCTTTTAGTAACTGTCTCTATATTAAGATAAAAGAGAGAGAAAGTCTGTACAATTTATTTTAATTTTTAAATATTCACAAGCTCCTAAGTTAACTATGTGGTAACTATTGAAGTTTATGTTTCAGGTGCTCCAGTTCATAGATGGAAGCAGTCGTGGACCACAGGACCAGGAACCTGCAAGGAGACCCTCGGGCAGTGGGAAGCCCCAGGCCACTCGCGGGGGTAGCCTCAATCTAGGCAAAGAGAGTCAGAGGTACCGCGACAAGCTGCAGCGCACTTTCAGGAAAGGTACGACTCTCACACTTGTAGTATTTTTAACTGCCCTCTTTTTATCATGCAGGACACAAGAGATAAAAGTATTCTTGATGTTCTTCTTTGTCCATGTAGCTTAGTGAAAATAGGGATTTTAGTGGCTGAAAATGCACTTGCAGGGAATGTAAACTTCATATCAGCCAACCTTCACCTGATTTGTCTCCACAAAGGAACTAAACTATCTCTCTTATTGAGATTATAACCACTCTCTCATACTTCACATAAAGGGAAAAAAAATCTCTTTCTAGCTCCTATGTTATTAAATTATACTCCATTCGCGGTAGGAATTAGTCTCTGAAAGGTCTTTTTTCCTACCAATATCCTACAATATAATAGCTTTATGGTAGGGAAAAAGGCCTTTCAGAAAACAATTCCTATGGTGAACAGACTTTAGTTACCATATCTCATACAAAGGGGGTTGGTGTGGAAAGGAAGGAAAAGCTTGTATTCATCAGATGAGCTCCTCACAAGGGGTGTTTGAGTACTCTAAATTTTTGATCTCTTTCTCGAAAATTTTTGGTTTAGTTAATTTTATTCAATTTTAAGATATAATAATTTCATAGCAAATAGAGTCACTCACTATTTCATTTTGTCTAATCAAGAGCGTGCATCTCATCCCCATCAACTCTGTGATACAGTCAGCTAGAAATCATTAATTTACACCAACAGTTTTGCATGTGGATCATTTTTGATTATACATTAATGGAGATAAAATGTCAATAAAACTTCCTAATACTAAACATTGTTGAAATATTAAATTATATTTGGATAAAAACTATATTGAAAAGGCTGTTCTTGACCATTTTAGAATGGCCTCTCAGCTAAGCATTGTGCACAAATTTTCATTCTGTCACAATAGGGACATACTGAAGTTACTAACAAGAAACTTTGTGGCTTTGTCCACCATCGTCAACGCGAAAAATGTCGAGTAATCATTCAAATACGAATGCACTGCACACATTTCTGGCATATCTGGATCTTTTCTTTTCCCTTTAACTTCCATACCTCGTGTGAGCCGAGAACTGAGTTGGGTCTGCTATGATGAACACTCTTGAATGTATATATATATATAATATTCTAAAAACATAGTTTTGTACTTATTTATGGTTTATGCATGGATCTATTATGTAAATTTACTCTGAAATATTTCCTCGTCATAGAGGAAGAGTGGGAAACCATTTAGGGAAAACCAACCTCAGTAGACCCGGTCTCCCTGTCATCAATATGCCAGTCTAATATTAGAGTGACGCCTTAGACCATTTGGACACTGAAGAAGGTTTTCTGGGTTCTTGTGTTTGATGTATTAACTTAGGACTTAGAGGTATTTAGACTTTTTAAATCAATTTGTGTTACTTAATGGACATTCACTTTTGACATAATCATTATTCCATTTAATTGTTTGAATGTCATCAGAGAGGAGAGCCTTTGTCATGGTTGTCCTGCACTGGTAAACCTGGAGAGATGGAAAATAACAGAGAATTTCACAAGAAACCAAAATAAAATAGTGACAAGCCTGCTATTTGAGAGGTTAAACGTGTTTCAGATGTGACTGTGTACAGAAGAGAAAAGTCTGGTTCTCCTGATTATACAGGCAGTCAAGACTCGAGCAGCACCCTGGCGTCGCAAGCCGAGAGTGACCATGACGATGGTGGCGACACCACGCCCAAGCACAAGTGAGAAATAATGGTCACATTAACTTTAATTTTAGTATTCAATTGAGGCGAAAATGGCAAACTGGACGTATGAATCGAACCTGGGACCTTTGATCTTGTGCACAAATGCTCTACTACTGAGCCATCCTAGTTCATCTCAAACCCACGGCCCCTTCTTCACTAATTGTTATATTGAGTTTAAATGTGAAGGGAACGATAAAATAAAAGGGGGGGGGGGGAGGAAGCCACATTACACACATTTTTCATAACTACGACTTTTATATCTCAAAGACCATAAATGCCACATCAAATACCTTATTTTCTTAAAAATTAATTTAAATATGTCAGAGACCTCTTTTAAACATAATCTAAAAGTTCAATAGAAAGGTCTCATGATTGTCTAACAGATGGCAGCACTAACTCAATTTAAGTTAAAATTTGACTTACCCACTTTATCCCCTGTTCCCTTAATGTGGTAACTGGCTACTCAGAGCTATCCACAGTCAAAATCAGTGCCGGATTTAAGAGGGGCCCAACAGACCCCTACAAACCGCCACAAGAAAGAAAACATTAATTTTAATTCTCTATTGTAGATACTATCTACAGTTACCAATCCAGTGGTGGCGGAATCTTATTTGTTTAGGGGAGGCCAACATAAAAAAAAGTTTTTTTTAAGGACTTGTCTTGCAACTCCACCCCACTCTCCCCTCCTCGATAAAGGTTTGAAAACTAGATGTCTCATTATCGTAATTTGTATACATGCATATATACTAAGCAGGTAGTAAAACATGGTTTTAAAAAAATACATGGGCTTATGGGGCCCACACATTGTTTGCTGCCCTGAGTCTCCCATGTACGTAAATCCAGCACTGGTCACGGTTGCCATTTATTTTTAATTACTATGTATCAAAAATTGATACTTGATGCCTTGATAATTTGATTCAGCTCTCAGGACTGATCCAGTGGACAACCACCGAGTATCAATTTCTGATACATTTGAATTAAATTAACATAACATTATTATTTGTCAGCCACTTGAGTGTGAATCGCTTAGCAATTTATCTAATTGTATTTATATCAAATAAAATGCCATGCTAGTTGTGCGCTGGTGTATGTATTTAAACAATTTGTGTAAATATACTATTCCTTCTCCTCATTAATTTTGGTCATACATTGTATTTGTGTTACAGAGCCGTAGTGGTCAGATGGCACAGTTTTCAGCGTGGGTCATCTCGTCCGGACTCGTACCTGTTTCGTCAGGACAGCAGCCCCATACGAGGGGCCCACCCTATGAACTCCCTGTCGTGTGGCCAGCTGTTGGTGCTGCGCAAGTTGGCGCTGCTGAAGCTGACTGCGTGTATGGAGAGGTACTGTCCCACGCACCGCACTGGCTGGAACTGGGAGCTTCCCAAATTCATACGCAAGATCAAGAGCCCAGATTATAAAGGTAAACGTTTGTTTGTTTTGCTTTACGGATTCAATTTATTTTAAACTAACAATTTAATAAATAATAACAAGTAAAGTAAGTTGAGTAAGACCATTATAAACATTAATTTTTTGTCTTTTTTAAAACAAAATGTGTCCTTTTCCTCTTATTTTTCTAATATAAAGTAGGCCTATTTTAGAACCATGAAATTTTGATGCATTTATTATTATAAGTTTATTGATAAAAATTATAAACTTTAAAATTTTGCTAAAATTACAATTAAAAAAAACTTAGCATTGTTTAAAAGTAGCCTTTTTTTCATTTAAAACAACAAAATTCGTTTTGTTTAACACTACATAATAAAAGTTTGTATTATTATTTTTACAAACTATCTGTTCCAGACAAGACGGTTTTTGGGGTTCCTCTGCTCCTCTCCTTGCAACGGAATGGTCAGGCCTTGCCCAAGTGCATCCAAGCTGCTCTCCGGTGGCTTCGCGTCAACTCCCTTGATCAGGTGGGGCTGTTTCGCAAGTCAGGTGTGCGCTCACGTATCCAGAAACTTAAGCTAATCGCAGAATCTCAAGGCGAGAGTATCAGCTACGAGGGTCAGCAGGCCTATGACGTCGCAGACATGGTCAAACAATACTTCCGAGAACTTCCGGAGGCACTTCTCACCAACAAGTTGTCTGAGACATTCACCGCAATCTTTCAGCGTGAGTAAACTTACAAGAAGAATCTTCTTATTATTGATGCCGCGAGCTTCTAACAGATGCAACTTAATATTGGCCACAGCTGTCGCATGTCATCCTTTGGATGTGACCCATGTGTAAACTCTTTTAGGGAAAAATTTAGCCTTTGATTCTCTGCATGCCCTTTGTACAAGTGCAAATTAAATTTCTTACATTTTGATTCCTTTTTATATATATATACATTTTTAATTTTACTATCATTATTTTCTCAAAATATCTATAGTTTATTTTAAAATGTACACACTGTTATGAGACATGATACATATTTTTAGAAACAAGTTTTAAAGTTTGTTTTGAAACAAAATATTCAATAAAAGTAAAAACATTATGTTTGTGAACAGTTGTGAAAATAAATTGTGACTGTTGAGTTTGTGCAAAATGCGCAATGCAACTTCCATCAGCATCAGTCATCATCATCATCATTGTCATGAACTGTTTCCAACCTGTGGCCAGGTCTGTTTAGTAAAATGCCTCCACCTCCCTCTGTCCTTCCACCATTCTTCCTCCTGCACTCTCTTCCACTCTCCTCCTCTCACTTGCACACTTGCTGCTATCTGTTCCTCCAATCTCTTCCTTGGTCTTCCTTGCAGTCTCTTTCCTACATACTTCATATCCATTAATCTTCTTGGAATCCTCTCCCCTTCCATCCTTATTAAATGTCCATACCATCTCATCCTAGCTTCCTCTACTATCTCATGTACCCCCTCCTGTACCCCATCTCTAGACCTTAAATATTGCATCAGTACCAGTATAAAGAGAAAACTGTGTTCATACTCTAATTGTAAGATATAATTTTTGTTACTATCTTAATTGTTCAGGTGCATACCAATATATTATGAGTTTATGACTTATGTGACAGATGTTCCTGTAAACTTGCGCATGGAGGCGGTGCAGTGTGTCGTGCTCCTGTTACCCGACGAACATCGTGAGGCCCTTCAAACCCTCTTGGAGTTCCTGAGCCAGGTGTCAGCGAGGGCAGCTTGCAACCAGATGACTGCGAGCAACTTGGCGGTGTGTCTCGCCCCTTCCCTATTCCACCTACACCACGCCCCTTCCTCCACCACTAGCAGATCCACCTCGGCCTCCCCGAGACGCCGCAAGACTGTTGGTGTCCCCGACCCCCGGGAGCTAAGTGAGAACAAGGCGGCGCATGACTGTCTGCTTTACCTCATCAAGGAACACAAGGACCTTTTCGTGGTTAGTTCTTTTCACATTACTCGATAACTGAAGTGTTGGTTAGAAAGGTAAATTCACGTTACAATTGATAATTCTAGAACATTTTATAATCTTATTCATTAATCTTTCCATCTTTTGATGTGTAATAATCTACACTTCATGTCCAGAATAACTGAGTATCTAAGAGGGATTTAAACCCTTGACAATGCTAAGGGGTCCACTCACTAATGAGGAAATTAGGGCTCAAATTGTTAGGTGTAGTTTTTCATTAATGATTTTAATTTTAGTTTTCATCTTGTTTTGTTGAAATAGGTATGTTTCTTCATAACTTTACTCATCTTTGCCTCCAGATGTAATGTTGTTATTAACCTGTGATTTAAACATAAAGGTCATTGGTTCCTAAACTTCCTCAGCTGCATACCCCTTCTGTGCCATGGCCTAACTTCAGTAACCCTTCCAGCTTTTCACATAAAAAATATAGAAACAAATGTCTGCTTTCTTGTAAAGTTTAAACGGTCATTCTAAATTTTAATAAAGCATTACTGGTATGCTAAACAAAAGCTGTGACAGGAAAATAAAGTCTTAAAAAGTCTATAACATCCCATCAAAGTTTATGTTAATTTATTTATCAGACTTATTACTATCAAATAATATTTTATGATTAATAAAACTCAGTGGAGCATTGTATACCCCTGAGAGTACATATACCACAGTTTGGGAAACAAATAATAAAAAGGAATATATGAATAGATATTTTCGGCATTATTATAATAACTTGGGAAGATAATATTAGAATGTACATGAAAGAGATATGGTCTAATGAGGTGGACTGGATAGAACTAACTCAAGATAAGGATAGGTGACATAATTTTGTAAGTGTGGTTTTGCATGAACCTTTGAGTTCCTTATACCATAGAGTAAGTAAGTAATTTTATCTTACTTGTCCATCACTATCTTCGAAGGGTAAGATTTTGTTTTATTGCTGTCTTCAAATGGTCTACATTTATATTTTATTAGAAAATTATACAAAGACACCAAGTGTTGACCAGACAAAAATACATGTGTGCAGTATTTCTCTTTAAATTTGTATTTATTTATTTATTAATTCTTAAAATAAGCTGTAAATATTAATTGGTAATTTTACTAGTTTACATTAAGATGGAAGCTTTTAAATAAAATAATGATTCTTTTTCTTTGTAAACTTATTCAACTTTATGTTTCTGAAGGTTACCGAAGAAATGATGACTCAGTGCCACTTCAGTTATATGGAGGAGAGCGTTCCAGTGGCATTGGAAGAACTCGGCACTGAGCTACACCAGGATTGGCGCGGCTATCTATACACGTGTACTACTGCGCTGCTCAAAGAGGCCAGGGATAGGTTAGTTAGAGTTATAGAATCATGTATTGGAGACCTTTTACTGCAGTCAATAGTGATACACTAGAAACTCATTTTATCCAGATCTGATGGAACCAGGTTCTATCCGAAAGTCAAATTTTCATTCAATCCTAATTTTGTTAATTTTTCACTGCTATGGATGTAAAAAATTGGACACACACAACATGTCGGGTAAATAATACATTTATCTAGAGTATGTTGAATAATATGGGATTTTTGTCACTATCAAGTTCTAATAAGCGATACTCTTCTGTATATATGCGTCTTACTACCCATTCAGGCTAGGGGCTTATGTACTAATTACAATAATATGTTAGGGATTACCAAGGTTGAATTTAGTGAAAGTGTACACGCATTTGCATGGCGAGAAAGGGGAAAACCATTTAGGAAAAAACACCCTCAATACACCTGCCCGGGATCAAACCCTGATCTCAGTCTTCAGGTATCGAGTCTATTGCGAAAGTAATGCCTCAGACCATGCGGCCACTGAAGCGGGTTACTGTATTTTGTACAGTGGCGTTTATTCAATGGAAGCAAGGGAATCGCCGCTTCCCTAAAATTAAAAAGGGAATAAGGAAAACAAAGTTTAATCAAATTACTATAATTAGAAACATCTCCAACAAGTATACTAAGTTGAGGTGGTAGCTCTTCTTTCTTAGAGCAAGCAGTTCCTTCTCAGACTGACTGGCCAGCTAACTGGTCTTGGTCTCGCTCGCTCTTTATTTCGTCAATCTTTTGTTTCCGGGTCTATCTGGCCCTCATCGGGGAAAGGGAAGCAGCGTTTCCCCAGGTGAATGTTGGCGCTTGAGTTTACTACCTTGATTGGTGTATAATCATATGTTTAATACTGTTAAAATCTTATGTTTTAAGTTGTTTTTAGATATATTTATTGTTTCTAGATATATTTATGGTCACTTTATTACAAAATAAAGTATTTCTAAGCAATTTACAGTAAGTTTATTTTTATTTTACAAAATAGTGCTGCTTGGGAATCGGTTTGTTTCTTTGTGTACAGTAGTAGAATGACGAGTGCAGCTGTGTCAACATTCATAAGTAATATTTTGAAGCATAGTTTTTTTGTCCCGGTTATTTGACCCACTCCATCTTCAAACAACCTATATAAAAAAAAACCTTGACGTTTCAATACTCACTTTTATGAAAGTGTGTAGTAATTATGGGTGTGTTGGGTCAGAAAATTATATAAGTGACATTACTATTTACTAATGATAATGGCGTGTAGAATAAATCCGGATTCAAAGCTATTATAGAGCAGGTCAAAGGTCATACTCATTTGCAGGCCGCAACCCAAGAGAAAACTTCAGCAATTGTAAATTTACCATTATTATTATTCTTTTTATATGAGTTAAAACTTTAATTATTATTTAAATATATAATTTAATGATTGAGTAATATTTCTAAGATCACCAATTAGTTTGTGTCACCCACTTTCCTTCTTCCCCATAATACTTTTAATTATAGGCCTATATAAAAAAATTGTGGGCTTCCTATTAAACTAGCATCCCACAGACCCCCTTTATTGTAGCCTCATTGCTTCCCTTTGTCCAGAATAGACCACACGCCACTGATTTTGCAGGATATGCTTGTTGGAAGTTTTTGAAATTTGAAATTTATTACAGTTTAAGTTTACAATATTTTACCATTTACAATTTTAATATCAATATTTCAATCTAATTAATAAGTTAACAATCAAGTGTTATACCCACAAATGGCCTAGTTATTTTACACTTGGTGATCCAACATAACTTGTGCTACGCACATGTACGAACACAACCCCTTTTCACGACCTTAACTCGCACACGCCTTATTCACGTCTACCCACCGCCATCTCACGCACTGACTGTCCTGTAGTCACCAGTCTCGCCAACCTCACGCAATAAGTTTCAGTGAGTCTCTAACACTCGGCCATCCTGTAGCACTCATCGTCCTCGATGAAGTCTGTTCACACATGTAATTTACAAATACACTGTCAATTAATCCCTAAACTATCTTATTACTAGGTGATGATATATACAATGTATAGACATTGGCACACAATGTCATACTAATCACAACACTCCGGTGACAAAATCCTTTAGGTACTTGGGCCGACGCCTTTCTCGAATAGGTCGAGTCCTTGGGTTGTCATGGTCTCTTCCAGTTTCATCAACATCAGAACTGTCTGAAGATGTCACAGGACTGCTATCAGGTTTGGTTGTCTTCAGCTCCGCTCCATTTGACCTATCATCTTCTGACTCATCACTCACAGGTTCACCATCATCAATCTTGTCCTTGTTACCCCATGACTTGAGTTGAGAAACGTGCGCAGTGGTGGCATAGTGCTTCTGTTTAACATCTCCTGTCAATTGACTAACTCGATAAGTGTTGCCATCTGGGAACACTTTCAACACCATAAGAGGACCTCTGTACTTTGACTGCCCCTTTGTTGGTTCGCCAGTATACACTGGTGAACGTCGCATCATCACCACTTCTCCAATGTCAAAACTTGGATGAGTATACCTTCTCTTATCAAAATATGCCTTCTGGTGGAGCTGTTCTGCCATGATTTTGTTGCGTACTGTTTCCTGTATTTCTGCGGGCGGTTGGTACGTGCTGTTTCCAGGTACGTCGGTGAGACTCCTAAGTGCCCCATCGTGGTGCTGAGGTCGATACCCGTGAAGTGCCTCAAAGGGTGATATCCCCGTCGTCTTGTTGATAGCAGTGTTGAGGTCACGTTGAATCTTCTTCAAATTCTTATCCCAGTCCTTTAAGTCTGCTCGCTGGGACGACACAGATATCATTGGTGTCAAGGTTCGGTTCACTCGTTCTACCTGCCCATTGGCTTGGGGGTGCCTGGCAGAGTTTAGTACATGATATATTCCACGTGAAACACAAAATTCTTCAAATATATGTGAAGTGAAACACGTTCCTCGGTCACTGATTATTTTCTCAGGTAGACCACGCTTATCAAAAAAAAGATCAAGGCACTTCAATACACTTTTGGTGGATGTATCACGCACTGCATAGAGATGCACAGATTTTGTCAGGTTATCCACGATTACAAGTAGTTCACAATTACCCTTTGAGCTTCGTGGAAAAGGTCCTAAATGATCGATGTGCACTATTTGAAAAGGACGAGTGCCTGGAGGTATTGGGTTAAGCAGCCCAGCTTTTCGTCCCCCTGGGACCTTACTCAAGAGGCACTCAAAGCAGTGAGCTATATGATGCTTAACATATCGTTTCATGCCAGGAAACCAATAGTTTTCTTTTATCTTAGCAACAGTACGGTCAACTGCGAAGTGTCCAGACAAGTCATGAAATTTAACAGTAAGACTTTTTCTCATCACTTTAGGGATAACAAAAAGTTTGGATGTCTGCTGATTATGTTTCTCAATTTTGCACACTTTCCCATTTACAAGTTCCAAATCAACTACCTTGTTATGCTCAGCTTTATTTCTGTGTTGTTGGGGCAATTTAAGTATGCGCATAATATCCCTTAATTCTGGATCACTATATTGCATTGCTAGTACTTGATCCTCAACAGATAGGGTTAAAAACACCTCACACCTATCACTAATCACTTCTGCCATAGTATCTTGTTCACAGCTCACTGGTGCACGGCTCATGGCATCCACGTGGGCCATCTTCTCAGCTGGTCTATGTTTTACCTCAAAGTCATATTCCTGTATCAAATTGTACCACCTAGCAATCTGTGGGTTGGTCGTTCGCTTTCCATTCATGTAAACTAATGCTTGACAATCAGTCACCACTGTAAATTTAATGCCTAGCAAGAATTGTCTCAAGCGGTCCATGGACCACACTATAGCCATTAATTCAAGTTTGCTTGAATGGTAATTAGCTTCCACATCCGTAGTTTTCTTGCTCACACAGTATGTTAAGTGCATACGAGCATCTACACCTTCTTGTAGGAGCATTCCAGCCAACCTCTGAGCACTTGCATCTGTGTGTAGTTCAGTGACTGCATTAGGATCGTAAAGCTTAAGCACAGGCTCCTGGATGAGCGTAGTCCTGAGGTCTTCAAATGCCTTATTCTGCTCTTCGTCCCACATATACTGACAATCTTTCCTTAATAAGCGACTGAGTGGTTCAGCTCTTTCGGCATAGCGAGGTGTGAACCGTCTGAAGAATCCAGTGAGCCCTAGAAACCTTCTTACCTCATGGACAGAATTGGGCTTGGGAAACTCGCTGATTGCCAATAACTTACGTGCCCCGGGTTGTATGGTGCCTTCTCTAATCACAAACCCCAAGTACTCAATGGTCTTCTTCCCAAACTCGCATTTGCTTAGCTTGCATGTAAGGTGAGCCCGTCTCAAGGCTTCGAGGACCAGTCTTAATCTATCTAGCATTTCTGGCCAATGTTTTGCGGGGATTAGGATGTCGTCCAAGTAGCACATCGCTATTGTATTTCGTAATCCACCTAATGCACGGTTCATCACACGCTGGAACTCGGCTGGTCCGTTAGTCAAACCAAATACCATTCTTTCAAATTGACCTGTTTCCTCTGGTGTAACGAATGCAGTCTTCTCCTTCGCCTCCTCAGTCAAAGGAATTTGTAAATATCCGTGGGCTAAGTCAAGTACTGTGAACACCTTGCTACCAGAAAGTTGTTCAAATTGGTCGTCAATGTGGGGTAATGGATATCTATCCCTTATGGTTTGTTGGTTTAGCCGTCGATAATCAACAACCAGTCTATTTTCTCCGGTTTTCTTTCTTACCAGTAGCACCGGACTCGCATACGGCGACTTAGTTTCCGTCACAATGCCGTGATCCTTCCATTCCTTGACTATTTCTCTGATAGCTTCCTTTTCTTGTATGTTCGTTCGATACGGTTTGCATGCAACCGGTTTGCTGCCAGGGGCCTCAACTATGTTCATTTTGGTCAAGTCAGTACATCCTAACTCTGACAGGTTGGAAGCAAAACAATCACTAAACTCATTCACCAAATTCACTAATGAAATTATGTCTTGTTCGTTAGCACAATCATCAATAAGGAGGTCTTCTCTCCCGATAATCTTACGTGTTGAGCCATTGTCATTGATATGTTGTGTAGGCCTATATAGGTCAACATCCACTATGTTCACTAATTCACCACGACCCACACTAACATTTTTCTTCATGTACCTCTCTTCAGTACTTGTATTTATGATTTGTATGGAGAACTCCCCGTTCTCATCTGGCTTATAAACAGCGCCACCAAACATTAGCTGGCCGTCTCGAGGTACATTTGACACGACTTGAACAAAATTAATGCTATTCCCTTGCAATTTGTTGGCTGATAGTGTCCGCAGTTTTATTGGTTTATCCTTTGTCAATATTGGTAGATTTAATTTCTTGAAGGGATCTTCGTCGGCATTTCCGACAACTAAATGTTCTCCTAACTTAACAAATGCCACACTTGGCAGTTCTGTCCAAGTCCTTCCGATGATGACCTCAATACTTTGTGCATTGTCTGGGACAACCAACATCTCCACATCACCCCCTACTGCACTATCCATAGATATATCCGAAACTATTCTACCCAATGAAGTGATCACATTTTCTGTGTTCCCAAACCCATGTAAACTCTTTTTACAAGGTTGAATTGGCAATCCAGACTTTATGGCTGCTGTGGCTTGTATTGTGCAACATGAACTGCCTGTGTCTATCAACGACATAAATGATACAGGTCCTATCTTAACTTCTTTCAGGTATTTCTCCAAATCTGCAGTTATGTTCTTCTCGGTGCTAGTGATTTGAATAAGTTCTTCCACTTGCCTGTTTCGATTAGTACAGAAACGCCTGGTATGGCCCTCTTGGCCACAAGCTAAACATTTTATAGGTCTTCTTGTCTCCGAGCAGTCTCTAGAAATATGTCCATATTTTTGACAATTAAAACAACGTGGCTCCCGTTTTTCATTTTGATAATACACTGAATCTGGCCGCTCATGCTTTATTTCACTTCTAGATGGTCGGCCTCTTGCTTGACTAGTCTCTTGTGAGCTGGTCATGTCACTTCCGGTTTGTAGGCCAAGCCTAGGTTGCTCATTTGATCTCCACGAAATCTGTTTCCCAGGACGATCTGTAACACGTTTTGATCGCTGTGCATTCACTTCTTCGAAATCCCTTATGTCATGAAGGAGGTCATCCAGGTCCTCATGGTGTTTGCTCATGACGAGAGTACTTAATTCACGTGACCACAGGCCAATTGCAAGTTGTTTCTTAGCGTCTGTGAACTCTAATCCCAGGGCCTTACATAGCCGCACTTTATCGTGAAAATAAAAATGCGTGTTTTCATTTTTGTCTTGCACACGGTTCTTCATTTGATCAAATTTTTCTGGGAGGCTTAAAGTTCCCACAAAGGTCCGTCGAAATTGGCGTTCGAATTGGTCCCAACTGACTATTTCTGATAGACGGGATCGATACCAATGTTGAGCTGCACCTATGAGGTGAGTCCTAGCTGATTCTAACTTGAATGGATTCTGCCATTTATGGAGTTCTGCCGTGGTGTTGATTATTTGTAGCCACTCAGACGCGTTCATTCCTGATGACTCGCCATCAAAATAGGGGATAGTTTTCGCTAAGTCAGGCATTATATTATAAGTTGGTTCTGGTATTTGCTGTTGTTGCGATCTCATCATTTCAAAAAGAGTTTGATCACGCTGGCGGTTACTTTCCAAAATTAGGTTCAGAACATCCTGCATAGACATAACCAAGTCCGTCTGATGTTCTGCCACTACCTCCTCATGGCTTATAGCTCCTTCCTCCAAATCGTTTTGGTCTTGCTGTTGCATTTTTTTATTTGATTTTTGAAGGGCTATTGGAAATTAAATCACAATTTGTTCATTTTCAAACACTCGTAACTCAAGATACATATATATAAATTATTTAAATGTTTTCCACGCTAGCAAGATGGCGACCAAGGCGTACCCACGTTTTCAAGTCTTATTTTATCGCTCATCATCCATGACAATTTGTTTATTATTATTATTATATATTTTTTTGCAATTGCAACCCGTTAATATTACTATTTAAATTCAAGACATATACTTTAATGAAATTTACAATCGTTTATCACAAACTTAGATAACGCGTCAGGTGTTTTACGCCATTAAGCACAAGGGATACCGGTTACGCGTTTAACGAAGCAATTAATATATTATTTTTTTGTGTTCATCCCACTTCTGATTTGTTATACCCACAAATGGCCTAGTTATTTTACACTTGGTGATCCAACATAACTTGTGCTACGCACATGTACGAACACAACCCCTTTTCACGACCTTAACTCGCACACGCCTTATTCACGTCTACCCACCGCCATCTCACGCACTGACTGTCCTGTAGTCACCAGTCTCGCCAACCTCACGCAATAAGTTTCAGTGAGTCTCTAACACAAGATATCTGTTCTCCTTGAGCAGAGGTCTTTGTGGAGAGCTGACAAATTTAATTTAACAATATTATTTAATGGCAAACGTTTATAGTACATTAAAATAGATACATGCCAGACTGTTAGGTATTTGAACATATTTTATTGTTAGAGAAGCTAAAAAGTAAGTCAATTTGCATTAGATTTACAGTGTGTAACATATTATATAATTATTCAATAAACTATAAAGTAAGATTGATTCATTTTGTAGGAATTTGTTAATCGGTTGCATGTTGCTGCTGATTTTTCTTGTGACATAATTTGGGCCCAAATATAGATATTATATATAGAATATAGAGAAAATATAAATTTTTACTTTTACATCCATTACTGTTTCCAGCCTATAGCCTGGGTCAGTTTTATATTGAAGCCATACATTTCCCACTACCGGCTGGCTAGGCCTGTCGTAGCTTCATAGGCCTTATAATCAAACTTAAGACTAGGACAGGAACTGTGAAAGGGCAAACCCACATTTCACCACTGATAAATTTTTCGCCCATGCTGTAAATCAAACTCGGGACCCCAAGCTCAGTAGATAGACACACTACCGACTGAGCTAAGGTGTTGGTCTAGAGAAAGATAAATCTAAGCTATTTACGAACTTGTATATCACCATATAAACTGCATTTCCACCAAATAGCTCAAATAAAATACATCCCTTAGTACTATGTGGTACATTTGGATATAATTGCTATGAATAGAATTAGATAATTTCTAACGCCAACATTTTTAAATTAAGTAATAGAGAATCAAGTTATCTAGTAGAATCAATAAACTAAAAGGCTAATGACTATCATACTTCTTGAAATTAGGCATTGCTGGTAGCAATTAAAATGGTTTACAATACATTCAAGTTATTGTTTAATTCATCTCTATTGCTGTTCACAAATTTAATTTTAATATTTAGAAGAAAAAATAACACTTATGTACGAAAACTGAGTTTTATTCAATTTCCAAGTCTAAAGGTTGTGTTTTTAACACATATTTTAGTCAAATTATTTTATTGATTATCAATATTTTGGGGAGTAAGTCCTCTAAATAAAAACAACAATTATTGGTTTGTAAATATAGTTGTGGATTCTCAAATATTGACAAATCTAGTGAGGTATTAACAGGAGTCTCTAGGAGCCCTGCTAATTTTAAGCGCCTTGATAATATATTCCAGTTTTTCTTGCCAATACTCCATAGCAGACCACTGATCTTGAAGGACATGTTAAACTCCAACAACCTAATATTTTATGGTGTATTGCACATGACTCAGGAGCCGCGGCTGGGTGAACGTGTCATGTGCCACAGACACGCTGGTCGACGTGGCGTACAAGAAGGTTGGGGATGGTCACCCCTTGCGTCTATGGCGTGTGTCGACTGAGGTGGAGGCCCCTCCATTGGAAGTGTTGCAGAGGGTGCTGAGAGAGAGACATGTTTGGGACACTTCTTTGCTCAAGTGGCGCGTGGTCGCACGGCTTGATGCTCTGGCAGAGGTGTTCCAGTATGTGTGCGCCAATATGGCACCTTTAGCAGCCAAGGACTTCTGTGTTCTCAGGTCCTTAACTTTCTGTTTGTTTTCGTGAAATACTTAACACTTTTAATGGCCTGAAGTAAGGCTGGAATACAATCTTGTAGTAAAAACAATTTTGTCAAATTTTTTTGTCAGTTATTTTGTGGATTTGGTCAATTATTTAACAAATTTTCAAGCATAATGAAGATGTTTTTAAAACATAATTTATTTGTTTAAAACATTTAATCTATATTATTGCATGTTTGATTTTTATTACCAAACACAATCATTTGTAGAATTTGTCTACTTAGGCAAATAATAATTCTTTTATAAAAGTCAATAAAATAAAATATTAGTTTTTATAGGCTTTCATATATTGATTAAAGGTATTTAAGGCTCAGGGAAGAGAGGCAGGAACAAATAAAACCGTGGTAATAGGTACTAATTTAGTCATTTATTTTACATTTTTTCAAAAAACTATTAAATTTCTTCTTACCCACCTCAGTGGCGTAGTTAGCTAACGCGCTAGTCGTGTTGAGCTCAACTGCCGAGGACGGGGAGATCGAGGTTTGAATCTCGGTCGGGTGAACTGGGGGCTGTTTTCCCTAAATGTTTTCCACTCTCCCTCCACGCAAATGCGGGTTCACTTCCCCTATATTCAACCTTCCCAATTACCAACCCATCAGCGTAATTAGTACTTAAGCGTATAACCCGAACGGGTAGTAAGACGCGGTGCTAAATAAATAAAATAATTATTAAATTTCTTGTCCACCAAAGTATCATTTCTAAATGTTAGAATTTTATTTAAATATTCTGTAGGTTTTAAGAGCGAGTCATTTCATCCATTGCAAACATAATTTAACTTTTTATCTCTAGTTTTAGCATTTCTTTGTTTTATCAACTTACACTTACTTACATCGATTACTCTTTCCAGCCTTTTGCAATTTTTTATTCAAGTCATCCATTTTCCATTACCGGCTAGCTAGGCCTGTCGTAACCTCACATGCTTTATAATTTATCTTAAGACTAGGACAGTCACAACATCCAGTCCCCGGCCGTTAATTTATCAATGTGAAAAGGTAAATTCATTCTATGATCAATGATAAATTTTCGGCCATGCCGAGAATCAAACCTGGGACCCTTAAAACAGTAGGAAGCCACACTACTGACTGAGCTAATGTGTCGGACTGTTTAATCTACCAGAGATATTAATTGTTTGTTAGTTTTAAGTGTCTATATTGGAGCTTTATGATAATAATATTTACACTATCATTTTTCTGGTGATAATGACTGCTTTTATGTAACATAAACAGCGATATTTGATTACTAGAAAGTTTGAGTTGAGTTTTGGTTGTTATCTGAGCTCTACTCGAAAAACATTTTCAAAACTTGAACAATTCAAGTATTTAGAGAACCCGCCTCGATGGCGTAGTTAGCTAATGCACTAGTTTCGAGTTGAGCTATACTGCCGAGGATTGGCAGATCAAGGTTCGAATCTCGGTTGGGTGAACTGGGGGTGGTTTTCCCCTAAAATGGTTTTCCACTCTCCCTCCACGCAAATGCGGGTTCCCTTCCTTTAAATTCAACCTTCCCAATCCCTAACCCATTAGTGTAATTAGTACATAAGCGTATAACCCGAACGGTTAGTAAGACATGGTGCTAAATAAATAAATAAATATTTAGAATTTTTAATTTCATCTCAAAAATGTTGAGTTTAATTAATTTGTTTCAATTTTAATATATTGTTTCTTATTGAACAAACAAACTCCTTTAAAAAAAATGTGTACAACTACATAACATTTAGTTGAAAAACCAAATTAGTTTGATCGTAACTTTTATCACAAATACTCTCAAACATTCATATGTCTGTTTGAGGTTTCTACTAGGGTCTATTATATAAATTCATCTTGAAATATTATAAGTATAAACCATCATCAACAACAACTGTTTCCAGCCTGTAGCAGGGTCATTTTTGTATAATGCCTCCCTTGTGGTCTTTATTATGCTGTATTTCATCTCCATCATTCTCTTTGGCATCCTCTCCTTTTTCATCCTCATTACATGCCCATACCATCTCACTTTTGCTTCCTCTACTTTCTCATGTACTCCTCCTCTTTCCTGGATAACTTCAATCCATACTTCTGCTGCAAATATGACTATGGATACAAAGGATGCCCTGTACAGCACTTCAAGTAACTTCTCTTTTCATTAAATCCTCTACTTTCACCTTTTGCCTCAATCACGCTTCCAAGGTATGTCACGTTCTGTACTTTTCTCAGTTATATCCCACCCAACTTTATAGCTTTACTAACTCTTATCCTCTTCCTTGTCACTACCATCACTTCACACTTCCCCCTGCTGGATTTTATTCCACACTTTTCGCTTCCTCATTCCATTCCTGTAACTGTTCCTGTACTTCCTCTTTTTTCTCATCCATAAGTTTAAATATTGCTCTATATTATTGAAAATAGAAACTCTGTTAACATTCAAACTCGATTCATAAAGACTTAAAGTAAAAAATGCCTTCTTATGTACCGCTAAATTTGTATTTAAATTAAGGTGTGTTGTGTAAATTATTTGTAGGTCATGGCGTACAGACCTTCCCAAGGGTGCATGTGTGATTGTGGAGACGTCAGTGGAACATCCTGATGGTCCAGTAATGCTAGGAGGTGTGCGAGGAATTGTGCTGGCATCTAGGTACCTCATAGAACCGTGTGGTTCCGGCAAGTCGAGAATTATGCATCTCTCACGAGTCGACACAAAGTAAGTTATATTAGAGTATTGCATCATGGGTTTTACAGGTACATGAAATATTTATTATTAAACAACGCTCTCTTGGAAATGATATTCTCTTGATGTTGAATAAATTCACTCTAAAAAATAGTTTTGCTCGTGAGTTTTAATTCTACAAATTTATATTTTTTATTTGTGAATTTTTAGATTTTAAAACAGAGTGGGGACTAATGTTGGCACTGGTAACATTCACTACAATGCAACAACTAGTTGATTTAATGCACACAATACTTCAGTTGGTTTTGAACACCACTCAGCTTAATTTCATATTCAATATTTTTGCAAAGAAAATACATTTTCTTTTAGTTTAATAAACCATATATTCACATCCAAATAAAGGATTTTTTTTATTCATGCTGTGTTTTATCGCCATGTTGAATGTCACTTTTATAATGCCAATCCTCATTTACTCCAGAATACTTAATAAGCATATAATACAGTAGTCAGATTGTTAGGTTATTATTTTGAAGAATATTTCTTATAAAAAATGCCATGGCTTGAGCCCTTAATCGAGCTATACCAACAGAGTGGCTGCCGCTATTAATGATGATATTGCTAACATTTACAGATAGAAGGTGTCACGTGGTTAAATCAAAGAAACCTCCGACTGTTAATCTCACTTTTCTAGAATGAATCCTCTTTATTCAAGTAACTCTTCATTTGTCTTCACAAGGCTTTAGTTTGACCTCGTTCCAGACCCATTGCTTTAAAGAAAAAATCGGGAAGCACCGGGCATCGAACCCAGGACGTCCGGATTTGTAGCCAGAAACTCTTGACAGGTCAAATTCTGTAGGAACGCTCAATCTCCTCATCAATACTGAGAAATTATGGCTCCATAAAATTCTTTTAACGAAGTTGTATATCAAGAAATGGAATACAATGCAAATATCTAAATGGCTTTTATAAAGTGATGAAAACGAGACATTGTGAGCTGGATTAAACTTATTACGTGAATTTCTGCTTTTTTTTTTAGGGGGCGCACTCCAGAATGGTATAACAAGAGTTATGGACACATCTGCGCACTTTATCTCACTCGGATACGCACTTCATTCAAGCACAACGCAGATGGGCCGGAGAGTAAAGTCTGAGTCATGTCTGCATGATTAATTACTCTACAATACTTACACATCACATTATAGAAAATAAGCTTTGTGACTTCCACATACATTGCTCCTGTTAACATTTCTAAAATATATCGTTGAGATATGTTTTTATTAAAGGTGTATTAGTGTGAATATCCTTCCTCCCACCACCCCTCCTTTTGGTACACAGCGTTTATTACCCATTCAGGCTATTCACATATTTACACTAATGGTATAGGAATGAGGAATGTAGAAAGGAAATGTACCCACATATGCAGGGTGGTGAGTGAGAAACCATTTAGGGAAAAAACAGCCTTAGTACAACTAATCGAAATTCAAACCTCACTCTTTCCCCCATTGTCAAACCAGTCTATTGCAAGAGTGACACCTTAAACTATGTAACCTCTGACATGGGTTAGTGGGTTAGTGTGAATCTCATTTGGGCTTAATCTTTACTTTCATTGTGCATACACATAGTTGGGTTATGTGTGCTTCTGAGCTCAGTCTCAGACTTTTTAAAACACCAGTAAAAATGATTATAAAAACTAGGTAGAGAATAATGGGGTTAGACGCACATGTATTAATAGATGACACTTAGCTGATATGTTCATTCTTCAAACAAATGCTGGTGCATTTTCTTCTCTACATTCTGTTCGCTTGGGTTATATCAAGCTCTTACTGGCACTAGAATGCTATGATAAAAGATACGTGAAAAAAATAATTTGTGGTCAAAACAGGATAATGATATTATGAATTAAGCTGTGTCGATGAATTACTTCTCACATTTTGGTCATAAACATCATTGGGGATGAACTATGAATCTAGTTTTGATGAGAATTTGAGGTCAATTTATAGACGATATTTTTACTGGTAATTACACAAAAACCATTAAGAGATAGTCTGGCTTGTGGGTCGGTTGGTATCATCTGTGATTGGCTGGGCTTATCAATATCAATGGTGACATTGATGCATTGCAAGTTGAAGTTGGTATTTCTAAGTAGGACCTTTTTAATTTTGTTTATTGTAGCCCTAAAAAGTGGATTCCGTCTCATACTATGCTTATAACCACTGTCTCAAAATCATGAAATGTGAAGGGTGTGCGAGATCAACTTTTTTGGTTCGAGGCGAGATTGGAAATGGGAATTTTAGAATCCCTTACGTCAAGACGAAAACAGGAATTAAAAATGTAAAACTAATTATTTCTAAATTTGCTAATTCGTTCAGCTCTCACTCGCGAATTGTAATATATTTTTTAAATTATTTATTATTCAAATTATTTTGACTTAGATGGTGGTTTTTTTTTGCAACTTTGGGAAAATTATTTATATAAAATAGTTTCCTTTGTTTTTTAAGTTAATCAATAAGTTATTTCCGAAACTAGAGTTGATAGCACGATATTTTCTTACCTACACACCTCTTTTAGTGTAGTAAGTAAGGATGGAAAGGATATATCTGTTCCGATATATCGGAACATTTATTGATACATTTAATACATTGGACTACGCTCTAATTCTTGTGAATCAAAATAAATATAACCTTTTTTCCCTTTAATTTTACTAACCAAGTTAAATTTTTTTCTATTTTCACTAAACTTGCCTTATTTTTAACAAATAAATAATACATTAAAAAGTGAAAAGTGTCAAAGAATAAAATTAAAGAATAGTGGCCATCTTTAATACCACCATTCCATTTCGCCAGGACAAAATGCATTCAATATATCGTAAACAATCGATATATCAATCGTTTTAAAATATTTTTATTTGTTTTAAGTGAAATAAAAAATAAAGCTTGTATCCAAAATAACTTAATTAAATAGCTATCCCATGTCAAATAATAATTGCGATTATAATAATAATGTGTTGAAATTGAACTATGCAATGTTTTAGATAGGTATAAAAAATTGGGAAAAAAGCATTTTCCTAAAAGTTTTGGGATTACAGAATATGTTTCCTGACAATTGGGTCGGGAACGGAAAATAATTTTTCCTGCGGGAATCCCGCACACCTGTACGGTATGTAGATAAACATAATTTATCATAAAAAAAATAGGATTCATAATTCATTCTGTTGTAACCAAAATCAAACCATCACAAGCCGTGAAAGTCTTCAAAATGAATTTTTGGAAACTTAGGTTTAAAATTTTAGTTTTTTTTTTCTATTGCACATGCTGCAAATTATTTGCTTTTATAACATTCTCTAAGTTTTATCTAAATATTTTAGTTTGGCTCTTTTTTTCTTTTAAGTTTTAAGATTTCGAAAGCCTTTGAAATCTTAGGCATATTATTGAAAATAAACAATGGATTTTATCTTCAGCTACTCGATGGACATTGACCAAGATTATCAAACTTTACATGATCTTAGATCACGTTAATATTTCATAGAACTAAACACAACTCAAAATGCCTTTTTAACATATTGGAGACAATATATTTATAAAATAGCTGGTCTGGTGAATAGTTGATTGGTTTTAAGATGGTTTTTTCTGAGAGAGTTTGGTTAAAATATTCATTTATTCACCAGTCTGAGCAAAATTAACCAAAGATGAACATACAAGATATGTCAAATAGGACATATTATATTAATACAATTAATCTCATTATGTATTGTAAATATTATGTGGATTGTATTTGTTGTGAATAAGTTGGAAGTGTAATAGTTTTTAAGTTTCATTAATGTATGATATTGATGGAATATTTTAAAATTTAGGTATTTTAAGTCAGAGGTAATAAATGCATTTTTTATGTTTATGGCTGACTTCACAATATTGAGATTTTACTTTTAGTTTTTTATATATATTACTAAACAAAAAAAAAAGTTTATCTAAAAATTATTGTTTTTATTTCAAATATAATTTTGTTTTTGCTATTGGGTATGAAGTAATTTTACTCAAATGTAAATCAAGGGGGCCAAGTATCTTTGCTTTTTATGTTTTACAAATAACTGTAAATCTAGAGCAAAAGTTGTAATGTTTGTCTTTATAGTAAATATTTCTAAAATATTTTTTACTCTTATATTATTAATATTTTGCTAAATAATACATTTTGTAAAAGGCAATGTTTTCTTGCCATGCGACTCAACTGTTTGCTAGAAATGTTTAATTGTTCATCATTCCTATTAACAAGTCTGGTTTTCTGATCAAGAATACAGTTTTATTTTCTTGAATTGTGTTTTGTTGAAATGTAGAATTGGGTGATACTTAGTGTGCTTGCCCCTGTATGACCTTGTTGAATGCTCGCTTACTGAATGAATGACTGATTAATGAATATAGCTCTATAAGGAAAACCTCTTTTCGCTTTATGAGGTAATTGTATTAAATTTGAAAGAAGGTACAGGAAAGGTGGATATAAACATATAAAAGGGACAAACACAACATGGCCTTTATAATGAAAAGAAAAACAAAGTTCACACTTTACATTGCTGCCATTGGACAAAGAGGTAATGGTTGCCTCTCCAAGAAAATTGATCATCACCGCCTAATACCCCAACCTAGGTTTGTTTCATTCTATCGGAACTCTTCAGGGAGGAGTGTGAAACGTGCAACACAACTTCCTAAAAGAGGAAACCAAAAAAACACCAAAGGGAGAAAATGGAACATTGTAAAGAATGATAGGACACATAAATAGGAACATGTAAAAGGTATAACATAAAGGACAAACACAGGAAAAAGAAGTTGTGTTACGCGTTTCACACTCCTCCCTGATGAGTTCCGATAGAATGAAACCTAGGTCAGGGGATTGGGCGGTGACGATCAATTTTCTTTAAGAGGCAGCCATTACCTCTTTGTCCAATGGTAACAATGTAAAGTGTGAACTGTGTTCTTTTAATTGTAAAAGCCATATTGTGTTTGTCCCTTTTATATGTTTCTATCCACCTTTCCTATACCTTCTTTCAAATATGATTAATGAATATGATATGCTACATTTGTGCAGCTGTTAAAGGAACTTTTAAAATAATAAATAACTATCAAATGTTTTTAGTAATCTCATTATTATTATTTTCACATATAGACCGGGCAATTAATACATTTGTTTACTCTTGGTCAAGTTTGATTTTGGAATGAATTTATCTATCTCCAGACCAATCATGGATTTTGGAGGAAGAAAATCGTAATAATTCAGCTACACAATATAAAGCATTTTGCCCATGTTTTGTGTATGATTTTTCAGATTTTCAAGTACAACAGAAATACTATGTATATTAAATAAATTTACAAGTTCTATATTGCAATATTAACTATTTTTTATTACTGAACAAATTAATTTGTAAAACACCAACTAACCATAGCTTAGGGTTGCTTAAAATAAATTCAAACTAATAAATTGTTCTAAGATTTCATATTGATTTAATGTTTTTAGTGTTTAACAAAAAAAATGTTAAATTTCACACGTGAATAAATATTCTGTGACCATAAAACAGATTAATTTTAACTGATGAAAGTATATTTTTAGATGGTTTGTTAAGTTTAAAGCTCCACTATTATATTTTATGTGTTACTAAAATTATGTGACAGATTTCAAAAGCATTGGTTAATGTGTATAGCGTAGAAAATCAGTGGACAAACAAAAACAATTGACCTGACTTTCCGAGTTCCTTCCAAAGTCTACATAAACATACAAAATCTAATTTAAACATATCGCATAACTTATCAACGACATTTAACTTTACTTTATACTCTGCACACTCAAATTGGTTATATCATTTGGAATCACCGAATTTCATGAAATATTTAACGATAACTAGGTATGATTAAATATATTTCCCCACATGTAATCTCAATCACAAATAACTACTTTTTATGTGCCCATAATTATACTTTATTAGTTATCATTGTATGTTTAAGGTCTATTATGTTGCTGTAAAATAATGTCTAGTTCCAAAATATAAAATGTATTGTATGGATCTTATTAAAATTTATATAATATTTAAAGGCATGAACACCATAAGTATTTTATTAATTTTATTATAAATGTATTTTTATATGTCTTCGTTAAAACTAAATAATCATATCCTATTGGTCACAGCTATGGTAAATAGATTTTAATTCTGAGATGTTGGAAGTCCTTGTGGAATCCAAATTGTTTTCTTCAGGTGGGATGAAATTTGACACTGTAATGGTGATTTGAAGTTGACACAAAGTGTAGTCCCAATAACTAATAGCCCCTCTGATGCCAAAAACCTGTTAAAAAATATAATAAAATATATACTTGTATTGATGTTTGTGTTGAAAAGGATATTGTTGTTCTCAAAAAAGTTGTACAATTTTTTGTCAAAAAATATACATTAGTAAATGAACCAGCTAATGAAAACTTCATGGGTAGTACCTATATATATGATTTCCTTGGAAATCACAAAATTATACTATTTCAATTATTGTACCAGTACTATAATAATTGTGAGTTTGTGTTCAATGTTGTCAAAAAAAAGTCTTACCTTTAATTTAGTTTTTTTTTTACCAATTTATGCATGTTAATATTTCTATGGTAATTAAATATCACTTTTAAAAGCTATTCAAATTTCATTTACACTATTTTGTATGTTGAAAATGAAGTTGTTATGTTTAAAAAGTAAATACTATTTTTGTACATATTATGAATGTTATTTAACAAAAATAATGAAAATGTATATAAAATACAATTGAAAATAACCCTAAAAAAATTAAGTGTCTAAAATGACGCTCATGAAATCTAACTGTTAATAAAATGTATATATAATTTTACAGTTTCCTCGTATTTTAATTTGCTAACCCTATACCACTACGGGTGATTCACTCGAGACTGAACACTTATGGGAAATATAGGATAAGCATGAACCACAAATGAACTGTCCTTTATTTAATGACAAAGCAGATTAATTAGAAAAACCGGCCAGTTGCAAATTCTCGGCAAACTCTAATATCCGAGTATGTAGTCGGTCATATTAACTCTCTGTTTCCATTATCATTTGAAACATTTCTCTCTTCCTTTACCTTCATTAGTACATCTGTGTTGGTTACTCTAATTATCAATGATATCTTCAACATTACTTGGTCACCATAAATTTCAACTGTCTTTAATCTTTTCAGCTCTACCAATGCTCACCATTTCACTTCCATTTAAGGAGCTGCTCCTTACATAATTATAAATTATAAAATTATTTTAATCAATTTATTGGCTTAAACATTTTACATAAATTATTAATAAAACCTAATTAGGTTCCACACTATTTGTGAACATAGATGAATTTTCGCCTATGTTTGTGTTATGAAACCTATATGAATATTCGTCATCTGTGAACTTTACACACCTCTCGTGAATATATTCCTGAATAGTAGTGAACATTTGTTTCTTTTGATTTATGCCCAAAAACTGCTCTCAGAGTGAAATCCCTTTAATCCCGAATATTTGACTGAACATTCACCATTTGTGTACCTTCCACACTTCTTTGACAGTCATCCAAAATCCAAACATTTGTCCACATTCGCAAATAGTGTAGGACCGGCTTTAATACATTACTCACGTCAAACATCACAATGAGATGAAAAAAAGGCTGCAATTTAACCATCAGCATATGTTGGAACTCTCATTATTCTCGCACCAGAGGCAGGTTGTGCAGGTTCCAGGAGTGAAGGGAGGACCAGCGACACACATTTTGGGCTTGAAGGTAGTGAAAACCTGAATATGCTACTGTGTAGCATTATTACTTTGAGCAACTTTTAACAATATATCTGAAAACAAATATATACTAGAGCATAAAAATATATAGCAAACAAGTTAATTTAGTGTTTAAAGCTGACTAGTTTGAATTTTAAATGTGGCATTGTAAATAATTAATAACACTTCTCTAAATGAACAACAAGTTTATTTTTATTGATTTTATTGTAATAACATGGTAATTCTACACCTTTATATATTTTGATTCATTTCACATGGACAGGTGAGGAATTGAATTTCACCAAACAAATTCAAAATTGGCAAAATTAATAATAATTTCATAGTAATACGATATTGTCATTTTTGAGATTTATTAAAATTAAAATTAAAGGAAAATAGGTGTATAACTCTAAACTTACTATAAAAACTCAAGATCCACAAAATAAAAATAAATAAAAAATACAATTTTTAGTAAAAAAACTCTTTTGCTTTCCATTTTATTGCACAAATGTAATACGAAAGGTTAAGGTAATTTACTAAATAGGTGTTTGTGGACACATCTTGTATCTATTTTACCCTGTAGACCTAGAGTTTTCTGCCGAGTCCATCCTATCTTCCTTTTATTTTTTATTGAATCTAGTGATATGGCACCATATTTTCAATTATTTGAAGATTTAATCAAATATATTGATAAACAAATACATATTTTAGTAGTACTTCCAAAGATAAATTATTCAAGTGGTCCTACAAAATAAAAAACTAATTCATATATAAATACTAATAAATGTTCAAGAAATAAAATGTTGATAAGATTTACATCTTTGAGCACAGAATCCGATTTTAAAATATAGTTGGTTGATAGTATCAAAATTACTTAATAATCCTCCAAATGAATTAAATTCAAAGTTATATAATGTGTTAGTAAGTTTAGTTTAAAGATATTCCAGAGTGAAATTTTATTCTAACACGTATTTCAAATTTTGGTCTGCAATCAACCACTTCAACCTTTGTGCCATGTAGTCAGACTGATACATTACTAAAAATTTAATCATTGCTCAAGACATTTAAATAAAGTACGGTATATATTTTTCTATAGCTCATAATTATGGTCTATTTATTAACAGTATTTACATGTTGAATCTAATTAAAAAAAAATTAATTACAGGAAGTTTTTGTAAAATGCAGTAGTTGTGTTCTAGAGAAAAATTTGGTTATCAATAAATTGTGTTATAGAAAACATTAAACAAAAGGGAAAATATAATTTAGGGGGTTATAAATATTGACCAGACCTAAAAAAATCATTTTCCCTTCATATTTTGACATATTAAGTAGTTTATTTTTTGTAATATATTATTCACATAGTGATGTTTATAAAAAAATGTCAAAAAACTAAATAATAAGCATTAAAATACCTAAATACTACCTTGATTACAAAAAGAAGAAGAAACTGTAAGGATAAAAACAATTGTGTAGTTACGACTGAGCTGTAAACAGACTGTGGAATACTAGCGCAGGCGCAATTACAGCACTAGTGGCAGAGAAACAAGGCACTAGCGCGAGGAATCACAGAGGTTTGCTATTGGAAATCGCGTAATTACCGTCTCGGGAAAGGTTATCGAAAAACTATCTCTATTTTGCTGATCCCGCTATATCCAAACCTCATATTAAAAACATGCGTTATAGAAGAACTTCCTGTATAACCAAATAAAAGTTTTTAAAGTCACAGTAAATCCTTGGCTTACATGGATTTGATTACGCTGTTGCAGTATTTTGATTTAAGACAAGCAATCAAGCATTCCTAGTAAGCTGACTCACAGTTGATAGTATCATCACCATTTTGTTTGTTTATAACCTGAGTGCAAGTTTAATTTTATCAAAGTTTTCTTATCATTAGTAGAACCTGTTTATCATTAGTTATAGTTTGAAACAAAAACATATGCTTTTAAACATAAGTAAATTAAACTTTCGCATATTTGGAACAAATTAACCATATATGCCGAGGACTTTCTGTGATACACAAGTTTCTTTGTTAAAAAATGTGTCTACTATATTTACTACAGGATAAATACATTACTTTTAAACTATCAAATTTATATACATTAGACAAGTGATAGCAATATACAAACAGATCATATGACTAGGAAACAAATTCATTTCAATAAAATCTTTATATTTTAAAAAACAAATTTTTTGTGAATCATTTCTTCAAAACTGAGAGTAATATAAAGAACTGTATTAAAATAATTATAGTCGTTTAATTTTTTTAAATGTACATGAAAAAGAAGATATAGTTCTTAAGGGTAAATTTCTATTCTTAATACTATAAAGTAAAAATGAAGAAATAAATAAGACAATCACTGGTATTTCAAAAATATAAAATTCAAACTATGGCTAAGACCAACTTTGTACTCTTTATAATAAAATTAATAATATAAACATTTAGATGTTACCACTCTTTTACTATAAAACACTTTTCATTAATGACTCCACTTTACTATTGAGCATTATATATATACCTTTCATTAGTCATACTTTCATTTAAAACAATCACATCTTGAAACCTTAACAAAAGAATTACTAAGAGACAAGGTTTTGAACACTTATTGGATAGTCTGCTATACACTTAGGTGACCAATTAGGAAAGTTTAGGGCTTTCAGTCATAGCCAGCATATTTTTTAAGTTTCAATTTTTTTTAAAAATTTCATTATAATTTATTGTATAGGCTGATATCATTATATAAATAAGTTTCATAAGATAGTTTTAACATGGACCAAATTTTAAAATTCAATGATTTTGCTCGGTAAAAATTAACTTTATGAATACATTAAAATTTCTTGTGTGCATTTCCAAAGCTATTGTTTGAGGTGGGGATGCAGGGAATGCAAGAAAAGGTCAGTGTTTTTGCAGTTTTTATAGCCAAACTTTTTTTGATCAAAATAAATCAAATATTTCTTCAATACAACTTAAAGTTTAATTTTCTTCACATAGTGATATAAAGGGTTGTTGAATATTTGTCATGAGCATATTGGAATTAGATGAAAAACTGTTTAAATGAAGATAAAAAGTTTTCATGAAATCACAAAACATCATTAATAAATATTCAAGAACTTTGTATAATGTATAGAAAATGTATAGAAAATTTAACTTTATGTTTGTATAAAAGCAATAGTTGAATTATTTTGACCAAAAAAAAAAGTTTTGCTATAAAAGCTGCAAAAACGCTGGTCTTTTCTCATGTTCCTGTCATCCCCACCTTAACAGATATAGTAATAATGATATCCCCAAATGACCGAATTCACTCAACTATAAAGTATAAACATTACTATAGTTAAGATAGATTAAATAGCCAAGCAAATGTATTTATTAATTACGGTTATAGCCGCATCTAAATATCATATACATTAAATTGAAAAGTGATACCTGAACACACGAATCGAACCTGGAACCTTTGGCTTAGTATGTCAATGATCTAACCACTGAGATAGCCAGGACTCATCTCGCGCTCAGGATCATTCTTGACTCATATTTTAAGGCAGAGCCTGTGATGGGTGTGAGGAAATCGGCAGCTACATAAAAGTGATCAATTAAGATCCCAAGCTATCATTCATCTTCGACTCTTGATATAAAATATAAATAAAGAATTACTCAGGGACATGAAACGATTCCTGGGTAGCTGAGTGGTTAGAGCATTGGCGTACTAAGCCAAAGGTCCTAAGTTTGATTCCCATGTCCAGGTGTCATTTTTCAATTTTAAGAATACTTTATAGATAATGATTTTATGAACACCTTGATGAAACTTTGTAAAACTGAATAAAAAACTTGAGTTAAATTTAAAATATAACTTTCTTATCACTAAATAAGAGAAATTGATTATTTAAAAAAGTACAGCATCAAAGTAATCAACTGTTCAATTCCTAGCCTGTTTTATAGTAATTTCATTTTCAAACACAAATGTCATGTGTATAAAATTTAAAAATCTTGAACTAAATCTTAATTAGTAGTCACTAACATATTATACACTTCCAAATTAATTAATACTCTTTTGTTACTACATTCATATCCTAATATAAAGTATACGATAGGGGTGTGCCAAGCTTCAAAAACTTTTGACTCTTCTTTGAATATTCGTCAGCTATGACTTAGTTTAAAAAATAAAATCTGGTTTCGACATTTTCAAAGTTTCCACAGTTAAAAAAGACAGCTGAATACACATTTATGTGAACATTTTTGCAATAAAACATCAAATCCTAATCCTATATTTTCTTTCGAATCTCGAATCCAAACTTGAATCCTCAAACCATTAAAAGTGTACAATTTTAGTGTAAGTGAAATGATTTAAAACAAAATTTTGATAAAATTGCTTGAAGGCTTGGTTCCCCTGATAAACATTATTTGTTTGCCATATTTCTTACATAATCAAAATCAAATATAACCCTTTTTGAGTAAATAAATTAACTTGGTTTAATTTTATTCTCTTTTTTGTGATTTTTGTTACTTTCTCAATTACACCAAGTCTATATATTTACTGTTGCCAACTGCTTAAAATTGTGATTTCAAATTAAGACCAACATAATTGTATTAGAGATATCTGACACCTAAGCTCAGTCGGTAGCGTGACTGTCTACTGACCTAAGGGTCCCGAGCTTGATTCCCAGCATGGCTGAAAAATGTATCATTGGTGAAATGTGGGTTAACCCTTTCACAGTAATGAATAAACGGTTGGAGATTGGGTGTTGTACCTGCCCTAGTCTTGAGTTAGAATATGAATATAAGATAGGCCTAGCCAGCCGGTAGTGGAAAATATATGGCTTGAATAAAAAAACTGACCCTGACCACAGGCTGGAAACATTAACAGATGTAAACATGATATATCTTTTTGAGATTATTACAAATCTCGAATTTCTCAAGTACCATAATATTCAAGGGATTTGAGCATATCATCTCTATAAACTATTTTCAGTGTCTAAAGTTATATAAAAATCCCTAATATAATAATTTTTTCCAACATAAAACATTTTAGTAAAATTTTCGAACTTCAATTCGGCTATGGTTCACTTTGAATTTTTAAAACTGGACTTTGCACACCCCAATGTGCGATATGATATTATTGTATATCTATTCAACAATAATCCTTTGTTTGGGATATTACTCTTATAATTTCAACATAAAAACAATATATGATAAACCTTTCACAAATTTACATTCTAATAAATTGTGAAAATTTCTTTGATTATGTGATATTGGTTTCAATTTTATTGAGGTGTAATTTGCAGGGATCTATAAGAATAGTCTAAATATTCATAACAGTTAATTAGCAATTTGGAAACAAGGAACATTAAAATTTGAATTTTTAGCTAAGAATTTTTTTTCATAAAAAAAATAGGCATATTTGGCATTATTAAACATAATGAAAATGTTAAGGTTATTTGGAATAGAGCACTAGGTTAAATCATGGTTTAGATCAGGAGGGATAGCCAGCACACTTACCTTAGTGATATTGGATTATCAAATGTTAAGATAAAACACTTAAAAGCACACAATCACATTTTCAAGGATAAGCTTTCACTTGGTGATCATAACGGCAAGGTTGACAGTCCAACCAAGAGCATCAGTCAACTCTCTTGATCTGAAGAAGCTGTTTGTGACGATGAAAGCTTGTCGTTAAAAATTTATTGTTGTTTTTTAGTGTTTTATCATATTTCCTTATTTATTTTGTGATTTGAATTAAACCTGATTTTCATAACTGTACCAACATTTGTTCATTTAGATATTGTACATAATTTTGTAATAATTATTTTTCAAGTTCCAATCAAAGATATTAAAACATTTTTAATAACACAAATACAGTTTTTAAAAGTAACTTTTGAATCATATCGTAAAAGTTACCCAAAGCGAAGTAACTTTGCTATCAAGAAACTGACAGTGTTTTATATAATATATATCACATAGCACTCACTGTCAGTAGTATTGTGCAACTAAAAGGAAAAAATATATATATCGAGACCTAGACACAGATGAGAGGATAAAATGAGACTGGACCTAAAAGAGATAGGGTGTAATGAGGTGGACTGGATAAAACAAGCTAAGGATAGGGATAGGGTGTAATGAAGGGTACAGGATAGATCCAGCTAAAGATAGAAATAAGGTGTAATGAGGTGGACTGGATAGAACCAGCTCAAGATAGGGATATGTGATTATATCTGTTATTGTTTGCATAGTTTACAATCCTGGCAGATCACAACCTCAACAGCTAAAATAAAAATTGATCATCTGTTACTTTGGAACATATTTTATGAGAATAAGTTCTTAACATTAAATATGTGTCAGTGCTTTTTGCTTCCAATTACAGCCAAACAATTGCATTTACTTGTAATTGACTTATCACTTTTAAAATTCTTAGTTCACATATTTTTTTCTCATCAATTCATGTGGAAGTTATTTGTTAATGGACATACACACGAGTAAATAAAATCTGACATTTGAAAACATAACCATTCTCGTATATCAGCAAATTCAGTTCAAACATTATGTTAAGTCAGTTTTGAGAAGTAAACTCATATTAAACAACTAAAGTACAATATCGGAATAAATATTAAGTTACAATGAGTAGATTGCTATTGCTCACGGAGAGAAGACCCTTAGACTTCGAAGCAACGTTGCTAGGACACTGGCTAGATTCTCAGCTCGCGCAAGCAGTAAACTCTCTTGAGTCCCAGCGTTGAGTGCTGACAAGAGTGTTTCCCGGAATACGGACGCTACATCTCGCACTTTTACCACAAGGTTGCGTGTCTGGAGTGGCGAGGTGGTATACGACGTGAGATCGGCCGCGAGGTCAGTTAGTCGTCTAAGCCGATGAAGACAGTTGGCTAGGTTCTCGGGTAGGTCAAGACCTGCAGGGCTGGTGGCGCTTTTCACGAGGAGTTTGGAAGCTGTAACTAACTGTCGAGCCTCTTCTGTCAGGGAAGCTTTAGCCACTTGGAAACTGCCCTCGTCCATGCGGGAGCCCCCACCAGCGGCTTGTGCCTGTGAACACTGGGCCGCAACCTGCATAACAAATACACAACCATAAATAACTGGATTGGTACTGTTAAAGAGTTTTGATGTCCAAGAGAGAGTCATGAAAACATTTTTTTATACCAATGTAACTGAACAACTGGAACCTTATAAAGCTTTGCTATTCCTTTTTCTGCAAGCAAATTTTGTATAGAGCATAATCTGTACCCATAGGGAAATTTGTAAGGAAGTGCTACATAGGGCTTACTTTGTACCCAGAGTTACACCTGCAGCAGAAACCTAAACATTGGATGTAAGAGATACAAGGAAGTTTGAAGCCATGAGAATGAAGTTTTTGAAGAGTATCAAAAAGAGAAACCAGACTAGGAATGAAGTTGTCTGGACAAGAGAAAGGGTACAGGGAGAACATGAGACAGTAGAGGAACCAAGGCTTATATGGTACAGACACGTAATCAGTGGCGGATCTAGTCAATGGGTGCATGGGCAAGTACCTCCCCCCCCCCCCCCCCCCAAAATTCAGAAAAATAAAATAAAATAATTATAAAATTTTAATCCAAGTTTATATATAATAACCCCATTTTATGTTTTAATCCCATAAAAGTAAATTATTTAGTGTTTAATAATGACATTTTATTATTAGTGAGCGATTCTCTTTGTGTCAGAGGCAGACAAAGGGTTTTACTAAGATTTGGGGTGCAGAGTTCCTACATCCGAAGCCCAGTGTATTTGTGTTAGGCCGAGTGCACATGAAACTAGTCGGAGGTCGCCTAACAATGGCTATTCTTGGACACAATTAATCAGCACCCGAGCTGCCTTTCACTCAGAGGATAATGTAATGTCTCTAAAAGGTGCGCATCGAATCGTATGTGTATGATAAAAAAAATAGCTGTTTCTGTTTTAAGTAAGTTCACAGAATGTGTTATGCCAATAATAACCGTAGTGTTTTTTTTAATTAATATTTATTCTGAGTGCTTCTTTTGTGTAATTTATATTAAGTAAAGTCCAAACAACAATGAACACTATTAAGGACATAGCAGGCAAGCCATTAAGACTATCAAAAAAGGCTTGAAATAAAGAAACTTGGCCCTCCAAGACCACAACTTAACCTAACATGTACTTATCATAGCCAGAAGAGAAGCTGTAGGCGTAGTTTTAACCCAAAACTGTATGAGAAAGTTACTTGGATTGCAGGGTGTGATGAAAAAAAATTGTTTGTTTTTGTTGTAATATATTTGGCTCTGCAGACAGGTGGGCAATTACAGGTATAGTTGATCTCAAACACTTGGATGATACAATAAAAAAGCATTCGGTGAGTAAACTACATTTGCAAAATGAAATAAATCTGGCAATGCTGGGGTAGGTAGACATAAGACAGCAATTAGGGGAAAGTTACAGAAAGTCACTTAAAAAACAGCGTGAATTGGTGGATAGAAACAGGTACATACTTTCTCGAATAATTGATTGTATCAAATTTTGTGGTTTTTTTTAGATGAGCTTAAAAGGCCATGATGAAACTGCTGAAAGTTTAAATTCAGGAGTTTTTGGAGGATTATTAGATTTTGTTGCATCTTTGGATAATGTAGTACAAGAACATCTGGAAAGTTCAAACATTTTCAAAGGCACTTCAAAAACAATATAGAATTAAATTTTTGATGCTAGCTCATTCTTATATAAAAGAAGAAATTGAAAAAACTGAGTACTTAGTTCAAGCGGATGAAACCAGTGACAAAGCATGCAAGACACAGATGTCTATCTATCGTACATCGTTACCAAATTGAAGGGTCTATTTTTGAAAGGTATTGGAGCTATTTCCCACTCACAGATCAAACTGATGAAGGTATAAGTTCAGCAATATTAAAACTGTGTTCTGGGAATATATAAGAATCCAGGACAACTAATAGCCCAGACATATGATGGCACCGCTGTGATGAGTAGAGCAACAGGTGGGGTTCAGAAAAGGATTAAAGAAATTTATCCAGGCGCAAATTTTGTTCATTGCTATGCGCACCAAGGAAAATTAATCATGCAGCAAGCAACTTACACTTCAAAAGAAGTCAAAATATTCTTTTCTGACCTTCAAGGGATTGCACCATTTTTTAGCCGTTCCTAAAAAAGGACTGAAGTTCTAAATGAAATAGTTTTTAAAAAACTACCACAATCTATCCCTACAAAATGGAATTTTCAAAGTAGAAGCGTGAATACTATTTACGAACACAAAGACAGCCTTATATAATGTTTTGAGAGGGTACGGGAATCAGAGACAGACAATAACACTATTTCACTCGCATCAGGGTTCATTAGATTATTGCAAGATGAGAAGTTTTTATTTTGGTTGAACTTCTTCCACACAGTGATGCCTCACATAGACATGATATTCAATCAGATCCAGAAGAGGAAAATAGAACCCACTGAAGTTAATTTATTAACATATGATTTTGTTGCTGCGATTGAGAAAATACGGAATTATTTCTCTAGGAATCAAATTGAATCTACTGGAGAAAATGAGCCTCCAATTAGCAAGAAAAGACAACAAGATGGAGGTCCATTGCACAATAGACTATCAGCTATTGAGGTGTGTGATATCATCACTAACCAAGCTAAATGTAGACTCTAGCTCAACAATAATTTGTCAGTTGCTCTTCTTTTTATGGCAGAAAATTTTGAAAACTACAATGAAAAATGTCCTGATGAACACTATTTGAACACCATTCAAGCTTTCCCTTTCATTGAAAAGTACAAATTGAAAACAGAACTTCAAGTCTTGTATTCTAGGGAAGATTAATGAAGTGCATCAGGAGCATGTGCTTTGTTGCAGTTTTTTTAAAGAACAATTTAAAATCAGTTTTTTCAGAATCTGTGACGCTTCCGAAAATAATTGTGACTATTCCAATGCCAAGTGTAGAAAATGAAATATGCTTTTCGACTCTTAAAAGAATAAAAACTATTTTGAGAAAAACTATGCAACAAGATCATCTGAATGGTTAGTCATGTTGTCAATTTCCAAAGATCTAATCCGTTCAATACAAGATTTCAATAAACTCTTTATTGAAGAGTTTGACCAATCCAAACACCGAAAAATGAACTTTTCATGTGTGTGAATGTGAGTAAGACATTTAGTTTTTGTCTAATCCATAATATTGCAGTTTCTAAAATAGTTTTGATATCTATCATTGCAACAAATGCAACTAGGACTTTTGATTCTATGAAGATATTAATTGTTAAATATCATAGTTTTGTTGTGTTTCTTAAAAATAATTTTGTACATAGGAATAGTATTTTTTTACTAGCAAAATTATTTTAGTTGAAAAGTATTACTTAGCCAACCTGGCAAGGACAATTTATTTCTTGTAAAAAAATGTAAGTTAAAATGCATAATTAGGTAGGCATAAGTAGGTAGGTATAAGTATATAAATGTATACAGGTAAATATATATTTTTGTATGCAATGTTTTTCAGGAAATCATATTAATGTTATGTAAATGAAAATGGTAGCCTATTAATTTTTACATAATTAATTATTATTATCATCACCGCGTCTTACTACCCGTTCGGGTTATACGCACTTACGCTAATGTGCAATGGTAGGGTGATTGTGAGATGAAATGGAGGACCTACAGTTTAACGTGGGATCCAAACCACGGTGGAGGCCTGGCACTCCTCACATTCACAAGTTGTGATTAATACACATCTTGTCAGAGGTGAAGGAAGGGTTTGGCAATCAGATAAATCTGTGCCGGGACCGAGGATTGAACCCCGGACCCTAAGCACAGAAGTCTGACACCTTACCCCTAGACCACCAGGTCACCAATTACATAATTAATTAGCTTAATTATTTTTGTGCCCTCCCTGAGAAATATTTCTGGAGCCGCCACTGCACGTAATGCAAATGGAAAAGGAAAGAATCCTAATGAAAATGATAGTGTTTAAGTTTGAAAGGCAAAGACTGCAAGAGAGACTAAGAAAGAGATGAGAGGAGCAGATAACAGCAAGTATGTGAGTGAGAGAAGAGGAATGGACAAAGAGTATGGGAGGAAGAATGGTATAAGGACAGAGAGGAGATAGAGACATTTTACTATAGTGACCTGGCCACAGGCTGTAAACAGTTGATGATGAGTCCAGGAAACCTACTTCCCTCAACCAAAGATCATTTGTAAAAAAAAGATATAAAATAAGTCTTTGAACTGACTGTTATAGTGAATTATTGTGACCAAAGGCATATAGTTAAATATTTATAAGCTTAATCTTACTCATCATTTTTCTTAAATTTAAGCTAATTTCTTACCATTTCTAACAAAAAGTAACTGCCAACTTTTTTTCGAAAAACTAAATTTTTATTTAATTAAATCCAATAATTTTATTTACAACAAATCTAGATCTCTAGCGTTGAGCCAATGAAAAATAATAATAATACCATTTATTGAGCTGGCAAAGTTAGAGTTGCCCTCTCTTCTACTTAACCAGAGATTTAATACAATACACATTACATTTATTGGTTGTGTATAATCATATATGGTATTGATGATACTAATGATATTAAATGTAGCTTAAAACATTTGGAAGGTGGATACCAAAATACATATAACAAAATACCTCAAAAAGTGATAAGAGGTTTTCCTTAAAGATGTTAAAATAGTTTAAAAAGTTAAAGTAAAAAAACCCCATTGCACACCCATTCATCCACTCATTCAAAATAACTCCCTCCCCCCATTATTCTTGACTATCATTCAGCATGGGCTGTTTAATCTCAGTTTGGTTTATTTATAAAAATGTTTTGTTTCTTAATTACCTGGTCTAGCCGCTGCAATAAATCTACCATGGTAGCATCAGACTTGGAAAAGAGAACTTCTCTATTATTAATAGAACGTGAAGTAAAATAGCCATTTCTCGGTAAACTATGTTTACCAGTGCTGTGTACTCCATTTTCAACAGGTACAGGATTACTTATTTTCTGTACTGGAATTGGGCTTCGCTGAGCCTTTTTAAGTATTTCCTGAAAAAATGCAAATAAAGTAAGGCTATGAGCTAAAATAATATATATTCAACTTTTACAATAAACTTAGTTACATCAATAAATCATTTCTTCCTCAAGTTAAAGTTCAAAGTTAGTATGGTAATGAGTAGAGTCGAGCCTGAATTTAATAAATATATTTTAAAACTCAACTTGTATTATAAAATACAAGTAATATAAAGCTGTTAGAATTAAATAAACATGTTGAAAACTAGATTAGACCATATATTTAAAATATAATAAAACATAGTTTTTAGAATTATAATAGCATTACTATTTCTACAATGAAAATACCATAATATTATGTTAAGTAAACATTTCACAAAAAACTTCCAGATAAGTAGAAAATAGAGTGAACAATCAAATCAGACCCCTTAAACACAATCCACCGCAGAAAAAGCCTTTTACAACAAGCGAGAATTTGCCGAACCTATTAAAGCTGTTTTTAGTATTAACCTTAGCTTAATATATTAAATCTATGGCTCAAGCTTAAATATGAGTATGTGTAGACCCATAACAATTACTGTAGTTAGATAATCACCAACGTTTAATTTTTCAATCTTTTAAAAATCTCATACCTAACTGATAATTTATGTCGGATGCAATTGCAATGCCATGAGTGATAAAGAGCCATTTTGTTTTGATGTTAGTGAACTAACCTGAGATGGTCCTGGAGGCAGGGGGGTTTTCTGGGCAGGTGGCCATGAGGTGGTGAAGCGTCGCTACGGGGAGGTAAAATAGGGGGAACATCAACAACAGAGGTTCCCGAGATAGTCTTCACAGACTGTAATCACCAGCAAATAACAAATTATATTTGCCTGCAGTTTTGTTATTTAACTCTTTTTTTTTTACATTTGTTTGATAATGATTTTATTTTACTTAGAATTCGAATAAATAAGTAATTTTTTATATGTATACTGGTACACTCACTCTATGTGTTTCATACATTTTCATCCTTTAAGTCTGTCTTTTAAATACAGTATCACCTTTATAAACTTTAGTCTTGTATTAGCCGAGGAAGTTTAATATTATGAAAATGTGTCATAGTTTGCTTTAAAGGATAAATTGAAATCATGATGTATGGAAGAAAAAAAAGCCATCCTCAATTCAAACAGTTGAGAATAAAAACCCTGTCTCTCAAATTTGATTCAAGAAAATAAGTAATTTATGTGACAAGTAATTAAATCACACCAGCTGCACTCACATATGCATTGGTCTAAGGTGTCACCATTGCCGCTGATGGGGAGGTCAGGGCTAGAAACCTGGTCATGTGTGATGAGGTTGTTTTTTTACATCAATTATTGTTTCCTGGGTAAGTTTTTTATTCAAGTAATATGTTTCCACTACCGGCTTTGCTAGGCCCATTCATTTGCCTTATAGTCTAACTAGGACAGACACATCTTCCAGTCCCCGTCCCTTAATTAATCACAATGATACACTTTTCGCCATTCCGGGAATCGAATTTGGGACCCTTTGTTCAGTATAAGGACAGGCTACCGACTGAGCTAAGGTGTCGGACTGTACTGAGGCCCGGTTATTTATAAATGGTTTCCCACTCTTCCTCAAATACCTTTATTCTGAATCATACCTTTCTCTTCCTACCACATTAATGTAACTATGCAGATAGCCTGTCAGCTAATGAGGATGGAAAACGAGAGGATATTAAAGAGAATGATGGATATCCCCAGGGTGTCTACTGAGTTGGACAAACCAAAATTAGTGACTTTTTGGTGACCTTTTATGACCAAAAAATTTCTTCGGTAAGCGATTGAACATTATATAATGCATAAATAGGCATAATGCACTCACACGCAACATTAAACTTTAACTAGATGGCGAACGTTAACCTTGTCTTTGGTATCATGGTAAAAACAATCAGTGGTTAGCGCATGGCATCATGGGTAGTGGTAACTTGACATTCGATGAGTTTAGCGTTGTTACGATGCGCGGGAAATTCAAACAACAAAATTTTCGTGACTTTTGACTAAAATATTGAAAATTCGTGACTTTTCAGGGACTTTCGTGACTTTTTTGCAATTATTAACTTTTTCGTGACTTTGGTGACTTTCTGACCCAGTAGACATCCTGATCAAGTAGTAGGAAAAAGGCCGCAAGGGAGACCAATAAAGAGATGGGAGAAGCAGGTAACAGAATGTGTGCAAGTGAAAGGAGAACAATGGAAGCGATTAAAGGAGGAATAGTAGTCGGAAAAATAGAGGAAGATGGAGGCATTTTAATAAAATGATCCAGCCACATGCTGAAATAAGTTGATGATGATGTAAGGTATTTAAAAAAAAAGTCACTCACATAATCCACAGTCTTGGGAGGCCTAGCAGGTGGCTTAGCACTCTCTGCCCCATTCCTTGGAGGAGGTTGATCACGGAACTTTTCTCAGGGCTATCCTTGTACTTTCCACACAAGAGAAAGGACCCCCTTTACGATTCACTGTGGGGTATTCTATGACCTTGGTGCCGCCGAGCTCTTGGGGGTTGTACTTGTATCCGAGGATCTCATGCGTGTTCTTCTTTGAGCCGCCCTGCGATAAGTAGAAACAAGATAATAATCTACAGACTGCATCACTCTTTGTGACAGTTAAAACACTTTTAAACCCAATGTTCAATTTATTGTGTTCCAATAGAGAAAATTTCATTAAATTTTATTAACTCTGCTAGTACATCGAAAAGATACGAGCAAGATAAGAACACATTTATTAATAAGGGGACAAATTAGCATCTTATCAAAAGAAAAATGACAAGGAAATAACTTTTCATATATTATTTCCTTGTCATTTTTTCTTTGATAAGATGCTAATTTGTCCCCTTATTAATAAATGTGTTCTTATCTTGCTTGATTGTATCTTTTTCGATGTACTAGCACTTTAAAAAGTAAAAATAGGCTTTTTGTTAAGAGTTAAATAATATCAACTGAATTCCAGCAACAAAAGCTAAGTCCTAAATGAAAGACGATTGGTTGAATCCAGAGTAATTTAAAAATGTTTTTGTGTACCCGTATTTATTTAAATATAATAAATTTAGAGTTGTATTTCCCAAATTTTCACAAGTCACACATCCCTTTATAGGCCATGGCCTAGCCAATATAGCTCTTACAGTTTGCCCCGGAGCAAAATAAAACAACTAAAGTATATCCAGCGTAGAAGAGTTGACAGCTAGCAGAAGATTTTCATCGCAAGTTTGGGTTTAAAGTCCCTAAAGTTAACCTATGTGAAAACTATTATTATTTCTTTACATTATATTATCAATCAAGAGAGTTAATAAGCACTTTTAGTAATACTTCCCTGAAGGATTACTGTATAATTGACTTTTTGGTGGCTAATTTAAAGAGCAAAAATAAAACTTTTAAATGTTTTTGTTTCGTGGTTGTAGCAACAAGAGGTATTATAGAACATGAAATAATGAATTAAAAATTATTATATTCATGCTTGTATCTTCTTATAACTGGCACCCGTTAATTAAATAATAAATAAATGTTTTTTTATGACTTACATTTATAATTGTAAAACCCTTAGAAAATAATTAAAAACAAATGGTTTGTTGCGAATGTTTTGATTGCCAAACTTGACAGCTCAAAAGAACACCTATTCTGGATGGATTGTACCTGATATATTGTAAAGAACAATTAATAGCTCCAAATTTCAATAATGATTGAATATTAAGCTATACAAAAACATGACAGATGGAAAGTTTTATGGCTAATTAAAGCCCATATGTGTTAATTCTATTATCAGACCACTATCCAAAAATATTTTAAGATTAATAAAACTTAAGGGAACATCGACTGAACCTCGTCATCCTTTGAATATCCCCCAGGGGTTCATGTGCCACATTTTGGGAAACATTTATCTAGACGCGACCCAATTTTAAATGTGAAAATTTAAGCCTCCATGTTTCAGCTAGTAACATGGATTTTTGAAGTATATTCTGGCATAATATCGATCCAGAATGTAAAGTGTTGACTTAGCCCTGTTCAAGCTGAGAGCCAGACTTACATTAGTGAGGCTCGGTGCAGTGTCTTCTCCATTGGCCGGTGGCGGAGGGATGATGAAGGACATTATCTCCTCTGGAGTGAGCTCGACAGAGGGCGCAGCTTGGTGAGAAGGAGGGGGCACAGTCACTGTGGCTAGGAATGCCTCCAGGTCCAGGTTCAAATCTAGGAAGTTATCTGAAAAACATTAACATTAAAAGAATCTAATCTACGTGAGATCCTATGGCATCCAGCCCCTCACTCTTTTGTAGCCCCCCTCTACCTTCACGAGGGGTGGTTTGCAGATAAATAAGTAGATGTGGCAAACAAACAAAACACAATTAAAACTTGAGATGGGTAGAATTATAAATTTCTCCAATCAGAGTCTCGAATACGAATCTTAGATTTTCTATCGAGTCTAAATTTGAATCCTCGAATCTTTAAAAATATTCAATTTAGGTTAAAGAGAAAATGTTAACTTATTTAATTTAAAAAAACAAGTTGTTTAAGGCTTGGTGCCAATGATAAATGCTTCTTAGTCTGTCATGTATATAAAGTCATTAACAACAAAAAGAACACTCTTTTGAGTGAATTAAATATATTGATACAATTCTGGTCTTTTTTGTGATGATGTTACTCTCCCAACTATACAAGCCTGTATTATAGATTTTACCAATTTCTCAAAATCGTTAAATCATGTCGAGGTCTAATTGTATTCAAGATGCTTTTTAGAGAATTTATTACGAATCTTAAATACCATAGGATTCGAGGGATTTTAGGAATTGAGAATTCATGAATCCCTGTACTAATTTTTTTACATCCATAACTGTTTCAAGCCTGGTCAGTTTTATTCAAGCCATGTATTTTCCACTACCGGCTTGCTAGGCTTGTCATAGCTTCATATGCCTTATAATCTAACTTAAGACTAGGACAGACACAACATCCAGTCTCCGGCCATTAATTCATCTTTGTGAAGGGGTAAGCCCACATTTTACCAATGATAAATTTTTCGGCTATGCCGGGAATCGATCCCGGGACCCTTAACTCAGTGGATAGACACGCTACAAACTGAGCTAAGGCAACGGAATAATTTTTTTATATAAATATTTAAAAGCATTGAGAATTTTCAACAAATATTAATGCTTTAAAATAAAGTTATTTTCATAGTCATGTGACTAATCTAACTTGTCTTACCTATCAGAGAGTCTTGTTCGTTATTACCATGGCTACCTGCGTAATCAGTCTGTAGCGAAGTATGCAAAGGGAAGTGGTCTGCAAAGGGTGTGGGGGGAAGACTTAGCTGAGGGGGTAATGCATACACCCCATCCTAAACACAAATAACAAACTATATCAGTAGCAGTCATTTCAGGCAATATCAGCTAAACAAGAAAAAAATTAAGTTTATGGGTTTTCGCAACAAGCACAGAGTGGAAATATAAGGGATGTGCAGAGCTTTGAAAACTTTTGAGTTGGCTTTCAAAAAATATTAGCTTTGACTTCACTCTTAACGTATTTTTATCTTTTTAGACTTTGACAATTAAGATTGCTAATTAATATATTGACAGCTAAAATACTCATTCATATTGAATTATTGCCATCCTGAGCTAATATGTCTACAAAATAATATTCATACAAAAAAAAATATTCAAAATTGAATGAAGTGCATCTTGTTATAATAACTTGATTTATTAGTTTAAAATGAAATATCACCAAAAAAAAATTTACAATAAAATAATTCTGAATGATTTCAGTGCATAAAGCTATATTGATAGGCAAAATATTTTTTCAACTGTAAAACAATTATAAAAAAATACTTGAACTTGGATTTGGCATTGTTAATATTTAAGATATTTGGAATTTTCTTGGAATTGAAAAAGTGGAATGAGAATCTTTTTAGAAATAATAGATCTCCTGAAATGCTTATGCACTTTTTTTTATTACCAATGTAGATTTTCATGTTCATTTCTTTAACTTATAAAGGCCGGTACACACAGAACGCTAAGCTAAGCTAAGATCTGCTCTGCTAACTCTTTAGAAAAATAGCGAACCATATATTTAAATGGGTTGGCTCACACAGAAAGCTAAGCTAAGCTAAGCTATGCCTTGCTACGATGTACTATATTTTTTCCGATTGCTGGCTGGGCAATTTTTCCATCTCACATCTTGAGCCATCTTGCGATGCACATGCACATAACGCAGCTTGGGCTCCGGTTGAACATACGCAGTGCTGGTTTGATGAAAATAACCAAATAAGTGTTGAAGTTCTGTTTTCAGTATGTTTCATGTGTATTTAAATAATGTTCTATTTAGGTTTTATATTTAATAAGTGTTTTTATATTAAAATGGTTAGTTGAACAAGTTAAACATTCACCTCTTAAATTTTCTTCTCCTTCCAAAGAAACTGCTAACAGCAGCATCTTTTCTTCCTCAGTACTATCATCTGATCTCAAACAAGACATTTTGGAGAACGCCATCATAACTAAACTTCATTAGAGCACGCCAGAAAGAAACAACACTGAATTCTGGAGGGAAAAGAGGGACCATTGCTTAGCTTAGATTAGCTTAGCTTAGCAACGAGTGTGAAACCAAATTGACAAGTCTTAGCACAGCACAGAACAGCACAGCACAACACAGCACAGCTTAGCTTAGACTTCTGTGTGTATCGGCCTTAATAAACAAAACAGGTATGCAATAGTAATCATAGAGATAAATAATTATCGCCGTTTTTGTTGCAGTCAAGAATGGAGTGTTTTAAAAAAACTTTTTTCTTGTGCGTGTCTGCGCTACATCACTCATAATATTCTGATGAGATGAGTTGATGGTAGTAGTTAATATGACGGTGTGGAGCCGGTAGAAACGCTTAACCTAACTTAGTTTCAATTAACCCGACACTTATGGCTGTTGAGGTAGTTCCCCTTTTTAGAAAAATAGATATGGTACCAGCTGTGAATCAAACCCAGGACTCCTGAGTTGGTAGCCAGGTGCGCTGACCACCATACCATCGGGCTGGTTAAGAATGGAGTTGATCCATTATAGATGAAAAGAATTTTTCTGATAAGATGATTTGTTTTAGCGATATTTTCCAAATTTTTCTACAACTTCACAAAATCAACCGAAAACAACAAATATGGAACAAATGACTATCTCTAGCTTTGGTCAAATGGTTCCATCCCATTTGAAAATGCACAGCTACCAACCGACTACTCCCTGGTAAGACTTTCATTCCTTTTCATGAGCTAAGCTGTTTTAAATTCATTTAGTTAAACCTAAATTGAAAGTATAAAAATTGTGTGCCTCTACTGATAGAGAGTATCCATACCATTGTTGCACTGACCTCGTCTGGCGTGATGGGCGGAGGAATCATGGTGAGGTCGATTATGTCTGGGTCCAGATATAACGTACCCTCTGCAAAGTTATAAGGCAACGTGCTGTCTTCTTGTAACCTCTTTAGCAGGTCCTGAGTTCAATGTAAGAAAAAAAAATCTGGCAATTTTTATTGGTTAAAGTCTAAACATACTTAATTTTAAACAATAAATCTGATTTGACTGGCAAAGACTGTGAATATATAACATTGACTTTGTATTTTAAGGTGGAGATGGAATCAAGTAGGGGTCTTAAAAGAGTACTCAAATTTTGAGTTTGAATCTGAGCCTTTAATAGAAGCTTAAGTTCAATTTAATAGCTTGAACAATTCAAGATTGTTGTATTTGACTGTTTTGTTGTCTTATATTATGTGTGTCTTAACGGGTGACTTATGGTTTACTCTTCTTTCTACATGTCTGGATGTTGTTTGTGAAATGTGCATATGATATATGTTATTTTTACTTAAAATTATTATATTCTGAAAATTGAAAAATGACACCTGGACACGAGAATCAAACCCGGGACCTTTGGCTTAGTACGACAATGCTATAACCACTGTGCTATACAGGATTCGTCCCGTGCCCAGGGTCATTCTTCAATCATATTTTAAGGCAGAGCCCATGGCAGCAATAAGCCAACTACCGAGTCGAAGATGGCTGCGTTATTTGATATCTTGTGATATTAATATAATCACATACTTGTAGCCGACGATTTCCTCACGGCCATCACAGGCTCTGCCTTAAAATATGAGTGAAGAATGACCCTGGGCATGGGACGAATCCTGGATAGCACAGTGGTTATAGCATTGGCATACTAAGCCAAAGGTCCCGGGTTCGATTCCCGTGTACAGGTGTCATTTTTCAATTTTCAGAATATGATATCTAGATGGAGTATTCCTCACTAAAAGCATTAATAATAGCTTTGGCTATTTAATTCTTAAAAATATTAGTTCCATTGTAATTTCAAAGATATATATTTTTTATTTTAAATATAAGTTGTGTTTAGGTTTTAAACATTTTTTAAAGTGTCATCAATAATAATTAAATTTTAATACAAATAGTTCAGTTAAACGTTTATTTAATTATAACTTGATTCAACTTGATACTCGAGCTATCTGAGAAGCTTGATCAAGCTCAACAGGGAATGGAAAAAATTGAGCTCATAGACCCTAAGAGTTAAATTAAATTAAATTAAATTAATTCAAATGTGTGAATTATCACTTTTATAGTCTTAACTACAGAAAACAAAATATTTGCTCAGTATTGTTTTAAATTACAAGTCATATAAGCATTTAACACAAAAAGAGGTTAATAATGACTTGGACAGCAATTACAACAAACTATAGTCCAGCAGAAGATGTATTTCACTCACACGACATAAAGAATAAACTTTCAGCTCTACCCATTGTTTGAATTAAAATATTGCCATTCTTATTTATATTGTAATATTCAGTTTCATGCCAACTTATGCTTAATTTTTAATTTTTTAATTCCATTAGGTTATGGTACATGTTTCCTTATTAAGTTAACTAGTTTATTTTATTTTATATTTTTACATAACTAATAATGTGAAAATACTGATTAAAAAAGTGGCATGGATGACTAACCTGAATGTTGTGGTCATTGGGACGGAAACCAACAGGAAGCAGATTATCGGGGCTATGCAGCCCAAAACTTGAGTCGCTTGCCTTTAACGCTGCATTAGAACTGTACGACTCATTCTCTTTACCTTTAAAAACAACAAAACATCATCATTGTTTTAATGAATTAGTCAAGCAACAAAATCTATATTGTTCTTATGGTTATGTGTGTAAACATTTTGTTGTTTGAAAGCAGTTTTGATTTGTATTTTGAAGTTGTCACATGTAATAATATTGTGAATCTTGTATTATACAAATAAACTTAGTGCTCAGATAGTTTTTGAAGAGGCAACATTCAGATCTACAGCTGCAAATCACATTACTTGACATTTGAATCCATGAAAGTAGATCTAGTAACTATTTTGCTGTCAGATAAGATGCCCGATTTTCTGAAAGGGCAAGGATTGTTCTCTACAAGCAGTAGTAGGCAGTGGTGGATTTAATCTCACTATCATCCTAGGACAAAAATATAATACTCCTGCCCACTTATTTTTTTTATATCGCCAACATGAAAGGGACAACATTCCCTGATACCACATGAGGAATGAACCTATATAGATATAGAGTGAAGTGTCACTACCGTATTTTCTCTATACTGCGGTAAAAATTTTAGGGTGTACTGTCAAACCACGATTATCGGTCATTTTTATTGGGAATTTCATTATTTTTTAACAATAAATATCCTAGGTGAAAGAAAAGGGGAAAGCTGACAAGCGGCGGCAGCGGTTGCTAGACATAGCAGTCGCAGTAACTTTAACCTGAGTTTTATCCTCTCAACAAACTTCCTGTTCTAATTTTTCCCGCACCCTCAATTTTGCCGCTATAACAATGTTAACCCCCCTGGGCTGTATAATGGTCTAGTAAGATCAGTAGAGATGAGAGTCTGCTTGAATGTTTGGTTCTCAAGGCTGGGGTTCATTCATTGATCTGGTTAAGCGGGAGTGTTTTTTAACATATTTTATGTTAGCAAATGCCGATGCACTTCCCTTGTATTCACACTTAATACCCTGTGCAACTAGATAATAGCATGCTGACACAAGTGCATACTAGTAATAAAAAAGTAGTTAAAAGGTTATTAAGCCCCTGAGTGCAATTTTAATGAACTATAAGCCACTAATGACTCATCTGCATTTGAGCTATGTATGGTCTAAAAGTTCAATACCATCGGGAATCGAATCCAACAAAATCTCTATGAGGTGCATGTGCAATACCGCCGAAACTCCATGAAGATTGCATGCAGAGCTGAGAAATATTAATAATAATCACCCGCTTCGGTGGCCGCATGGTCTAACGCGCTAATATTGCAGTAGGCTAGGCTGCTAGTGACAGGGAGAACGAGATTCGAATCTCGGTCAGGTGTACTGGGGGTGGTTTTTCAAAAAAAGTTTTCTACTCTCCCTTCATGAAAATGCGGGTACATTTCCTACTCCCCAAAACCACTAGCGTAATAAGTACATAAAGGTTAAACACAAATGGGTAGTAAAACGTGGTGCTAAAAAATAATAAAAATAAATAAATAATAATATTGCTAACAATGGCAACCATGTTGATGAGTATGACTATGATAATGATTATAAAAAGAGTACAAATGTAGCTTACCTAAACAAGATCTATGAGAAGGACTGTTGGTTGGTGTGCTCATAGAGTCGGTGTCACTTTCACTCGGCTCAGTCTCTCCCAAGTCAATATTGCTCACAGCTTCGTTGACGGCATCGGTCAGTAACTTCTGACCCTAGCGTAAAAAAACATTCATATGGCGTTAATTATAGTTATCGTTTTATTTAAAAATAATGAGACAGTGGACATCTTGGTATGTGCTACTAGAAAGAGCACAGCTTGCTGATATTTGTTCTCTTGCGTTACATTGATATTTAGCATATCATACTCACTACACACATAATAAAGCAGGGTTGCCACTCATTTATTTACATAAAGCTCCTTTTTTTTTCCAGGTTATACAGAATAAGTTTTTAATTACTCAAGACACTTCAAAGCAGTGGTTTTCAACCTTTTTCAATTCATGTCACACTGAACAATATGCTAAAATTGTCAAGGAACACCATTAGTTTTTTTTAAGGAGAGATAAAAGTGTTTTTAAAAAAGTTGATGATTATGGATTTAAAAAGATTTATCCTTTTGTACACTAACTGACCCTATGGGGCACACCAATTTGCTGCAGCACACTAGTTAAAAAACGCTGCTTAGAGAGTATACATTAGAGGAATAAGATCTCAGTTTTTAATAAATTTGACTAGTAAGAATGCATGTCATTTTGTATCTAGAATAGGTTAATTTGAGCTTGATGGGGAAATATACAGACCCTACACATCCAAATTTTTCAAAGAGAAAAGCAGGAGAGGGGATAATACATGGTTTGAAATCAGCAGCCCTGTTCTTGAGTTCGATTTCATCCTATGTAGTCAAATGTACCAAATTAAAAGATATTCCTACATTTTTTAAGGATGTGCGAAATCCACTTTTTTAATCAGAGTGAACTTGAATCGAATATATGAAACATTCTTGAAGCTGAATTGAAGTTTGAAAATTTGTTGTTAATTATTTTATGTTTTAACAAAATATTACATTGTGGTTATTTATTTAACTTTATGTATTAAAATTATTTGGGAAATATTTTATTGCAAAGTTGTTTCTACTATTTTGTTTTATTATATTAAATCAAGATTTTACCACAACTTACTTATTCAATTACTTCAGATTTTTTCCATATGAATATCAATTTGTAATTTATATAACTACTTATAATGGCAGTATTGGTCATAATTGAGTATTTTAGCAGTCAATATTTTATTACAAGTTCATTAAATGTTGAAGCCTGACTGGTTTTCGAAGTGAAATCAAATCCTATATTTGTCTCGAAGCTTCACATACCCCTAATTTATAATTTTGCGTTTTGTTGTTTTTTGTTGTTGTTGTGAAGAAATTCCATGTTTTTTCCACTCCCAAAAAAAAATCCTATTTTTTCCCGGCTATTAGGGTTTTCCATTTGCATTATAGCCATGAAAAGTAACAAATGAATTTATTTCAAGTATAAAAGTTTATGAGATAGAAGTGTGTGGGGTGCTTCCATAGTTCAGAAGTCTTTCGACAACTTAATTTTAATAAAAAAAAAAGATCCTGGCTAACAGTTCCAGTTATTGTTTAGCAGCTTACAAGTCAGCCCAAAAGAATTAATTTTTTTTCATAACTTTTATAGCAAACACACAGGAAACAATTGTTTTGCGATACCTGTGTCAATAAGAGCAAGGAGTCGCTGTGCTTCAGCTGTCCCGGAGTGTCCGAGTCTTGCGAGGATATGTGCGAGCTCTCCGAGTCACTCTCCTCTCTCTTTCCCCCTCCCTGTCTCTGATCAACTGCTGTTGAAGCTGCTGTTGTTGCTGCGTCAAGTACTGCTCAGAGCTGTGGACGAGCTCTTGCATTTCGGCCACACGCCGCATCACCTGGAGGAATCGACAAATATTTATGATTTCCAGGTACAGTTACAGTTACTTGAATGGATGGGCATGCAGAATAAACGTCAAACGCTGTTTGTCATTGACGAGAAGGCCGGGGTTAGGATCCTAGCCGGGTTACCAAGGATGGATTTTTTCACTAAGGGTTTATTTTACTACACAAATGTGTTTACCTTTCCTCTAAATTTCTACCTTACTCACCTCTATCCGATTAGTGTAATAAATGTGGTCTACCATGGACAGGTTAAAAGCAGTTAAAAATAAAAGTTATACTGCTAGAATCAGGGAGAATATTGTGGTACACAGTGCTGGTACAGCCGTTAACCATATTTCAGTTTCTACTAACGAGTAGTTAAATAGTGAATGTGTTAGGTACTTATAACATTAACGGCTTTCAAAAACATACTTTTATTTTCTCACCTTGCACCCACAATTTTATTCATAAAAGAAAACCGTATTCGATAAATAGCCACTCTTTTCTACAGCCGTGTATTTCAATTTAATTTTTTCCAATACTACATAAATCTAAATTTTAGTTGTTTATTTAACAATGAGCCTAACTACATGGAGGCAATTATTAGTGGCGTTATTCATGATGGGTGTTTGAATAATTGTAACACTGTAGACACTCAATTCGGTGGACCCATGGTCTAACACCCTTCCTCTCGCAATTATCTAGACTGCCGATGATGGGGATAGTGAAGTTCAAATCTCGGTCGGATGTACTAAGAGATATTTTTACCAAATGGCTTCCACTTCACCTCCACATAAATGCAGGTACACTTCCTATAAATTAACCCACCTCATCCCTAAAAACATTATTGTATTAGTAAATGAGGTGTAACCTGACCTGTAGTAAGACATGGTGCTAAAAAACCACTCTAGACAAAACCAGGAAGTGGCTCTCCACTGAATATACAAGAGCGAACACAACCAAACACTCTTGTCTTATGGACATTGCCAATCGTAAAGACTATCATAATCATCCCCAAAGGTTTCCAGCCTGTGACCGGGTCAGTTTACTAAAATGCTTCCATCTTTTTTCTTTCAACCATTCTTCTCCTCTCACTTATACACTATCTGCTCCTCTCATCTCTTTTTGGTCTCCATTGGGATGTTTATTCTAAATACTTTAGCTCCATCATTCTCCTTGGTATTATTTCCATTTACATCCTTATTACATGACCATCTTCTATTTACCATCTTGTGGGCATTGCCTTTGATAAAGACTAAAGCGATGAATATGAAAATATGCTAAACTCATTTATAAAATAAATGTAGCCTCTAGCGACACACTAAATGATGGTATGTTACATGTGTACACGTAGTATGTGCATAGAAATGTATTATATCATTACCAGTAAATCATTATTTTCCCTGTGCCTACTTAATTATTGTAAATTATGTACATTTAATAAATTATCTTATTATTTTTGCAATAAAAGTTATGACTAAAGATGTACCGGAATATTATGTCAGTTCTAATCTGTTTTGTCATTCCATAAATTATTTAATTGAGCCTATCTATGTAACAAGTTTGGTCAAAATCTGTCAATAATAAGATCAAAAGTTAAAGAAAATCAGAATGCAAGCCCATTTGTGCAACATAAATTAAAACCTTTTTAATATACTAATATAGAGTAGGAAAAGATAAATCAAAAATCATAATAGATTTAGACGTTCAAATAATCAATGACAAAGGAAGCTAAATGTAAGCGCTAAAATATGTTCATGACCTAAAGTCTTGAAGAAAGAAAAGTCTCTCTATACTTTGTTATAAGTCAAATAAGGGTGTAAATGAGAAATTCCCTACCTCTTCATTCTTAGCCTCAACATAAGCCACATCACTCTCCAATATCTCCATCGACACCACATTCTGAAGGTCAAAACCCATTTTCGGCCCGGGCTCATGGGTAACTCCAGCCACACGTCTATTGTCATCCAACAAGAAGCCGTTGCGCTCTTTACGGGTCGCAGTGCCGTTCATGTTTGACATGGGTGTCCTGTTTGAAATAAATATATATATTACTCGATAAGCTATGCAATAAGGTATAATATACTAAATAAATATGTTAGTTAATACATTTAATATAATATGAATACATTTATATTATGAAAATGGATTATAATAAATATTACAATGGTTGTGCATTTTTTGTTCATTTCAAAGAAATTACTTATAAGTTTGGCTGATAAAAGAAAATTGATACCTTTTTTTCACAATGTTATTCGATAATCATTGTGAACTAAGCTATACTCGATGGTAAACAATTTCCTTATAAAGACCCTACAGTTAAGTCCAACTTATATTATTTAATTTGTTTAAAAATATATATGCAAAATCAGCCTATTTAGGAGCAACCTCTTTTAAAATATAATCGATAATGTTCACTTAGCAAACGTTGTTTTCAAATAATTCACAAACTCATTCACTATAAGAACACATCCTCATTTCCAAACGTAGCACTCAAAGAATCTATAGAGGACATTTTAGCTGTTTCGTCACCTGAACATTTTAATATCGATGTAAATTTGAGTTAAAGATCTGTTAAATATGTGTTATTTTACAGATAATTTTTAAAATTTATTCATAGAAATTTAAATTTAATTTTTCTGAAGAAAAAATATCTTTAAGCTAGTTTGACTGTTTTATAAACCACTGTTGTAAAGTTATAAAAAAAATATGTTGAGTGTATCTCACATGTTATTCATGTTATTGTCATATGGAGTTCTGCTCGCCGCAAGTTTGTCTGCATCCCTGACCTTGGACGATGGGAGGTGACCATTGGACTTGGCCTGAAAAACACAAGTTACATATAACACGTATAAAACACCGGGACAAAATATTTTACTAAAACATAGCTTATAGGAAGTGCGAGCTATTAGTTAATTAATAATTACCAACTCATTTTGAAAACTAATGTGAGTTACATTAAATGAGAAGTACTTTACAGTATATACTGTATGGGTCAAGTCTAAATTTTTTTCCTATTTGAATCTTCATTTTATCTATGAATCCTAGTCCAAATCTTGGCTCTGGATCAAAGAAAATACACTTCGAGCTGTTAAAGAAAATAAGAATAGCTTTGTTATTAATGTAATTTAAATATACATCCAGATGGAGTTTAAGTATGTTGTATCCATTAAGAATGAAATTAATGGTCTAAATTCTGGTTGCTAATTTTGTCCTATATTTATGTTGGGCTAATCTACTCATAATTAGTAGGCTAAGAAGAATAAAATATGAATACAATTAAGTCCTCAGCTTGCTACTAGCAATGCCATCTATCAAGCTTCAAACATAATAGATGTAATTCCTAGGAAGCTTACGCACAGCTTATAGTATAATTTACATTTTGCTAGTGTCTATTCGAGCGCAAGTCATTTTCTCAAAGTTTTCTGTTCATAAGCAGAAGCTTCTTAACTTTAATAAGAATAAATATGTCAAATACACATTGTATTTAAGCATGCAAGCTAAACTTTCACTCGGGGCATGCTCCTAAGATTAAGGTTTGAATTTTTTTTAATAATATATTTGGCCCAATTCTCATGTACATTTTAATGTAAAGTAAGCTCACATGCAAAGGTTGATAGTTGGGTATGACAGAGAAGTTGGCGTAGTGTTTACTACTGTCCTTGACTCCATAGCTCCATTTGGCGGGAAACACTTGTGCTGGATGTGGTATGACGGGGCTGTAAGAGCAAAAATGCAATAAAAGGTGAGAATTAGATAAGATACATTAACAAGGTCAATCAAAGTGGTCATCAAATATATCTAGGTCACACTAATGTCAAATATTTACGGTTGATACATTAATTAAAATTATTTTGTACCTTTATAATTATTTTCAAATAAACTTTGGACCATGGATGTAGCAGAAGCAAAAGTGGAGACAGTGGAATAAGGATGAGACAAGAGTAGGTGAGAGACAGATTGGTAATGAAGTCCCGGTAAAGTGGGAGTACTGGGAATACATGAGATAGTAAAGGAAGTGAGGTTGAGATGGTAAGGATACATAATGAGGATGGAAAAGGAAAGAATTCCAAAGATAATAGTAGAGATGGAAGATTTGAGGAAAAGACTGCAAGGAAGACCAAAATAAAATGGTAGATCAGATAACACAAGTATGTGAGTGAGATAAGAAGAATGGACAAATAAAGGAAGCAAAAGTGGTAGAAGGAAAGAGGAAGATGGAGTCATTTTACTAAACTTACCCAACCACAGGCTAGAAACAGTTGATGATGATGATTTTTAAGTTTAGAAAATGTGGCAAACATAATTGTGGGTGGCCCATATTTAAATATAAGATTTTAACAAGGCGGGAATTATGTAATTAGAAAATTTATTTATTTAATGAAAATATACAATGGTAGAGAACACAGACAGAAGACGAAATTGAGTTGGTCTCGATTTTACATTGTATGATTCACTATGTGGCTTCAAGGACGAAGCAAGACTCCAGACGCAACTTAATGTTTTCAAAAGCCCTTTGACATATGCCAATGTGTTGTGATGTCTCGACTATTGCAGCACAAAGTTCTGAAATGTTGTGGATCCTTTGTGGCACACCTTGTCTTTGAGATTCCCTTATGAAAAAAAAATCTGGTGTGCTCAAGTCGGGGATAGGACTAGTCACTCCCCAGGTCCCACGTCTGCCAATCCACCTATCTGAAAACGTTTCGTCCAAGCATTCCTGAACTGTATGAGCGTAGTTAGGTGGGAGCTATCCTATTGCCACCACATAGGGTCCAAATATACCAATGAAGCATATGGACAGTGTCCATTAGGAATTCGAGATAACTGTCTTCTGTTATCGAGTTGTCCAAGAAAAATGATCCGTCAAAACTGACATCACCCCACACCTTGACTGGTTTGTTCACCCCAATGTCCACATGCGGGTATTCAGTGCACAGTACACACAAGTTTGATGGTTCACAATATCTGGTACATGGAATTTTACTTCACAGTTCATATCATGTGGCATACCAGTCAGGATTTTCTCCAAGCTTTGCGAGCCAGGCCTCAGCAAACTCCACATCCTGTCGGGATCATCCTCATTCATTTCATTGATCCACCGCATATGATAAAGCCTCAGTTTGAGATCTGTCGTGATTCTCTGCAAAACTGTTCAAGAAATGTCCAACCTGGCAGACAAACGCCTTTGTGATTTTCCTTGGCAGTGAGCTAGTTGGCTAAGTCTGTAACCGCACTTTGTTATCCTGAGTAACTACACTTCTGGTTCTATCTACTTCTTAAGTGTTGCCCGATGCATCAAATTTATGGTTCACACTCCTGATTGTTATCAAAGAAGGTCCAGGTGTTTCATGCTATGTGCCCATAAGGCATTTTACCTCCACATAATTATTGGTGATGAAATGCAGCCATACATAATGTACTCTCTCTCATAAGGTTAAATGACATGCCTACATTTTGTGCATTCAACGACAGCACATTGTGGAGCATCAAAGGTCTGTACATGCAGAGATTTCCCCACAGATAGGGCTCAAAGCAACGAGGTCAGTCACTCTTTATTCCATGGCCATCTATCCTAAATAGATTATAGATAGATTCTATCACTTGTTAAAACTCATATAATGTAAATATGGGCCACCCTGTATGTGTAATAGAATGTCTAAAATGATTTACATCTTAATCTTCTTGCTTTACTGAAGCATAAATGTGTAATAATTAGGATTGAATTTACATTTGATTCAAAATATTTCAAATGCTCTTTAAACTTATACCCATGAATTTTATTCACGAATTATGTGATTTTGTACATTTTGACATATTTTTAAATAAATATTTTCAAATACTTTTTAATATCTAGTTAATAATTTTTTTTTAAAATTATAAACACACATTATTATAAATGGATAGTTTAATTTCAACTTGTTGACTGCCTATAAAATTTAGCGTAGTCTATTCCAAGAAAGGGTTGTAAAGCCACTGTCTAGGCAGCTTCTGGAGGAATAGGGTCAATTTGTTGACTCAAAGGAACAACAAGAATTTTAGGTGGGGGATTTAGGGAAAGCGAGAAAATGCCAGTGTTTTCGCAGTTTTTATAGTAAAACTTTTTTTGGCCAAATTAAATAAAATATTGCCTTAATACAAACAAAAGAGTTTAATTCTATTCACATGGTGATATCAACAGTTGTTGAATATCTGTCACAAGTATAATTAGATGAACATTTTTTTGAAAGAAGAGAAAAAGTTGTCATTAAATTCCAGGACAACCTTGACAGATATTAAAGCTATGTTGAGGTCACCGTGCGAATTTTTTTTATTTAAACGTTAAAAATGCAGCAATATTTGATTTATTTTTACTAAAAAAAAGTTTTACTATAAAATCTGTAAAAACACTTACCTTTTCTCGCGTCACATACACCCCCACCTTAAGTTGCTACAAGTTTACACCTCGTTACCTAAATACACTATTTATGGGGTGAAAAATAATATATATTTTTGGACAGGGGAAGAGGGTGCCTCCTAATTATTTCTTCTTGAACACAAACCAAGTTGCTTGGACCTAATTCTCTCTCATATTGTGAGGTGTGGTCATTGAACCATATAAACAATGTCTCATTTTTGTATATTTTAATTGTTTTGTTTTTATTGCTAAAATTATAACTTCTTTTTAAAGAAAAACGCACATATTTTAATACCTGTACATCATCATCAATTGTTTCCAGAGTGTGGCTGGGTCAGTTTAGTAAAAGCCTCCAGCTTCCTCTATCCTTCCACCATTCTTCCTAATTTAATCGTTTCCATTCTTCTCCTATCACTCACATACTTACTTTTATCTGCTCCTCCCATATCTTTCTTGGTCTTCCTTGTGGTATTTTCCCTACATACTTTATCTCCATCATTCTCTTTGGTATTATTTGCTTTTCCATCCTCACTACATGACTCCTTTCATTTAACATGTTAAAAAAATATTTTCTATAAAAACTGTAAATATTGACCTTATCTCGCATTCCATTCCATCCCACCTTAATTTATAGTGCTAGCCTCTCATTTAGTTACCAGAGTCATCCACCCACACAATGTCTTTTTCTTGCTGTACAGGAAGCTCCTCCCCAGTCAGAAGTCGGAAATAGCCCTGCAGCACCAATACAAACTCTTCCGCATCTCGATCCTCCATGTTTAGCACCAAGATCTGAAAAACACAAATATGGCTACAGCAATTACTTAATTAATGTATGTTTACTTGTGTATATTTCTTTGCTTCATTACACAAGCACCCGATTCAGTGGCCAAATGGTCTAAGCCCTAAGGCAGCACACTCTTATGTTAGACTGGCCTGCTGGAGATGGAGAGATAGGAGGTTTGAATCCTGTTTGGGTCTACTGGGGTGGTTTTCCTTAAATGATTCCCCCCTCTCCTTCCATGCAAATGCGGGTATATTATCTCTAAAATACTTCCTTTCTCATCCCTACCCCATTACAGTAATTATAGGTGACCTGGCGGTCCAGGGGTAAGGTGTCGGACTTCTGTGCTGGGGGTCCGGGGTTCAATCCTCGGTCCCGGCACAGATTTATCTGATTGCCAAACCCTTCCTTCACCTCTGACAAGACGTGTATTAATCACAACTTGTGAATGTGAGGAATGCCAGGCCTCCACCGTGGTTCGGATTCCACGTTAAACTGTAGGTCCTCCATTTCATCTCACAATCACCCTACCATCACACATTAGCGTAAGTGCGTATGACCCGAACGGGTAGTAAGACGTGGTGATAATAATAATAATAATACAGTAATTATATATGTGTATTACCTGTGCAGGTAGCAAGACACGATGATAACATAGCATTTCATTAACAGATGATTTGTATTTATTTAAAGTTTGAACTTGTCTTTAAATTCTTGATAATTTTGTTTGTTCCATTCTCTTTTTCTGTACATTATTTCATCTGATGATACAAAAGTTTTTTTCCCCCTAAATATTGTGTGATATTCCAACAACCATACATAATACATTCCAGAGGTTTGCCAACACTATTAAATAACATTTATCGACACAACAGAATATGTGGTATTTTTCTTGTAAATGGGGAGCTAATAATTATTTCTAGTCAAAGAAAATTTTCTAGATTATGATGGGAACATTTTTTCCAAGAGAATCAATTATATCATTTTAAGTCAGTAAAAAATAATTCGAAGAAAAACATTCAATAGTTTCTAGTTAGAGAGCATTCAGTACAAGTGATTGTGTCTCAATTTAATATTTTGTTTGTAAAGAAATATTGTCAAAATTAAAAAATAAGCTAGAATAAAGCATTGTTTTTGATGACTTTCAAAATGATATTTCTCTGAGGAGGACTAAATTAAACCAACTGGTTTGTTTTTCATTGATGTAAAACAAACTACTGAGAAATAAATTAACATTTTACGTAACAGAAGGTGTGGTTTTAAGGTACAAGTACCAGTATCTAATCCTTTCTGTATTTGTATCAAATCTAATATTTATGTTAAATAATGTAACAAACTGAAATACAAGACCAAATATAAAAACAAATTAAATTACAAGATTTTTTTTCAAACATGCCACAAATACAATAAACCTCTGAAGCTTTGCCGATCAAAAAATATTGAGGACTAAAACACACATTTTAATTAAAGTTTTACCATTTTGTGCAGCTTTGTAGAATGGGTACAAATTAATGTTCATATTATAAAACATCTTCAGTTATTTAATTAAGAGTTGTTATCTTTACTTGTTTCAAAAGATTAGGCTGAAATATGTTAAAACATGTTGGCAATAAAACATTTTGTAAATTACATTTAGTGTTCAAAGTTATTTAGTACACACAATAATTATTGTTTTTTTATAACATCAAATGTTTTTAAAATACTCTCAATTCTGATTTAGCTTCGAAAATCAAATAAGCAAACTTCACATACCCTTAATTAATACAAAGTTTCAATATTTCTTTGGCTAGGCTATATGTAACAGTAAGCTCACCTTCATTTCTTTGGGGGCAAAATGAATGCGGACGATTCGAGACAGTTCGTCTTCCCTCGTCACCTTGACTAGATTCATATGCTCGATATCAGCAAGGGGCACAGGCTAAAAAATTAAAGATAACAATAATGACTGGTTACATAAGTACATATTATGAAGGTTAAATCACAAATGTGTATAAATTATTAATGATGAAAATATTTACAACTCACCACACTGTTCCTAAGACCCGTAATTTGACTTATCCCAAATCTGGGACTCACTAGAATAACTCGCTCCATGTTTGAATCCTGAAATTTAACAAATAATGACACTCTAATTAATGTATTAGATCATTACTTTAGGGTTCATTAACATTAGTTTGATAAAACACACCTTGTTTTAAAAAAAGTACCAAATAGGAATCAGCTATAAACTTAGCCTACTTACTCTATGGTGTTAGGCACTCAAAAGTTCATTGCCACACTTACAAAAGTCTGCCACCAATTCCTATCTTGCACTAGTTCTATCCAGTCCACCTCATTACACTCTATACCTATATTGAGCTAGTTCTATCCAGTCCACCTCATTACACCCTATACCTATGTTGAGCTTGTTCTACCCAGTCCACCTCATTACACCCTATCCCTATCTTGAGCTAGTTCTATCCAGTCCACCTCACTACACTCTATCTCTATCTTGTGCTAGTTCTATCCAGTCGACCTCATTACACCCTATCACCATCTTGCGGTAGTACTATCCAGTCCACCTCATTACACCCTGTCTCTATTAGGTCCATTTTAACGCGAACTAAACATCATCCCCGTCTAGTCTGGTTTACCACTGGCGAGAAGGCTGAGGTTCAGATCTTGGTCAGATATAAAGAGTGTATTTTTCCTAAATGGTTTTTCATTTGCCCTACACACAAATGTAGGTGCTATTTATCTAAATTGAGACTTCTACATACCTACCTCAACAATGTAATTAAAAACAGATTGCTAAGATGTGATGCAAAAACAACAAAAAACTAATTTTTTTTGCTTAAATAATTACATGACTTAAAATCACTTAAAAATTTCATATTATTTGAAATTATTGTAAGAATAGTTATATAAATATATATAAAATAGATAAAAGGATATGTTACAATAGTTATTTATATCGAGCGACCAGGTGCTCGTATTACTTGCTCGGAGGGAACTGCCTAAAACAAGAGAACAACGCCAAACACCACAGAAATGACGTGTCAGCCTACAAGTACATGTGATTGGTTTAGATTTATGGTTAGGATTAAGCTTAAGATTTACAAACAATATTACAACAATTACTTTAAATTTTCTCCAAGGGAAACAAATATAAAACAAATTGATCTATAATTTTAATAATAACTATTTTAAACACTTCAACTATAAGAAAACTTTAACCTTCTAACAAATAGTTTACTTTATAAAAATCCTTACTCTAATATTAGTAGAGAAGCACTTGGCCCCGTAGCTTGGTAACTCCCCGATGATGTTGAGGTAATACAGCTTCGCTTGAAGACTGGTCAAGCTCTTCTGACCGGAAGGGGAGAGGTTGTGGTTCAACTTCAAGAAGTGGCTGATCAGTTTCCTCAACTCTTTACGCTTCATAGACGTCATCAAAGATACGGGAACGAACCTCTCCAGCCCAAACTCATTCCTTTACAACGAAACAAACAACCACAGCGATAAGAATCAACTAAAATAAAGTCTATATGTGAGCTCACAAAATTATTGTCTTAAGGTGGGTTTAGACCAAATGAACAAGAACATAAGAGCAAGAATAAGAGCATTCGTTTGTGCTCTTTTAGTGTAAACGGTGATTTAACAAACTGCTACTAAACTCGTTTACACTAAACCAGCTATTCATAGAACAGCGAACGCGAACCGAACCAAAGAATCCTTTGATTAAAAACCGCTCAGTCGAGCGAGCGCGTGTGAACCCGAAGGAATGCTCCAAGCAACTGTTCGTTCACTCTTTCGTTGTTTAGACTAACCGAGCGAGCATTCTTAAAGCATTCATTCCCATTTCGGGCGAATATACTAGAACATACTAGAGCACCGAAAGAATTCTCACAGCACGTTTACACCAAGAGAATTTAAGCGTAGTGGGGGAAGAATGAGCATTCGCTCGCTTGGTCTAAATGCGCCTTTAACAAATTCAAAATCTGAGAGTGATCAGTGCTATTTTCCTAGTAGCGATCATAAGGTAATAGTTAATACGTCTTTAAAACTAAGTATTTTACCTTAAAGAGTTATTTATTTGACAACACACTTGTTACAAATGTTTCAACTTACTCTATGGCCTTCACGGTTATTTTCCCTGTCATATTGTTGGACACGGCGTGTTGATGGATATGCAAGGCAGCCAACCTCAAAGCAATATCGTACTTCAGTTCTGGTGCATACCTCTCCTGTACTACATCATTGCAACACTGAAACAATTGTAGAGGAAGATGGTTTGAGAGAGTCCTTAGATCAAACTACTAACCAATTTATTTTATGTATGCATGAAAACATTTATTAAATGTTATCAAATACATATTTTACTAACAGTCAATAATATAGGGATTTAATAAAATAGATTATGTATAAATTATGTCTTATAGTAAATGGATAATATCAGGGATAGGATTTTTGAATCCTCAAATCCTCAAGGCTATTCGAGATTTAAAAAAAATAGTTTCTCTTCTTTCAAATTTTAAACTGGAAATCTTTTTCAGAGCTCTTATATTGTTTATTTGGTGGTTTAGCATAACTTAATTGGTGGAAAAACTTGATTGACAACCAGGCCCCATTAAATTGATTTAATTGTTAAATGAATAACAATAACGAAATAAGTTAACATTTAGCCCTATTATTAATATTATTAATTAAATTTTTGTTGCTAAGAAAACTTAAGAATTAATGTAGTAAAATAAACATATTGTATATAACATGTTTTTTAAGATTCAAATTCTATAACCGACCCATCTCTAGATATCATTAAACCATATTTTTAATTCTATATATGTTTTTCCACTACGTCAGAGACAATTCACAGTAAAAATAACAATGTACCGGTAACCAAACAATAAGGCCACGAGAATGAAGTTTGTGAGGAGCATTTTAGCTGTCATGAGGAGAAACAGAATTAGGAATAAAGTTTTCCTGGAAAGAATAGGGGTACAGAGAGTACATGAGATAGTAGAGAGAGCAAGACTGAGATGGTATGGGCATTTAATAAGAATGGAAAATGAAAGAATATTCAAGATAATGATGGAGATGAAGTATATAGGAAAATGACATCAAGGGAGAACAAGAAAGAGATGGAAGGAACAGATAACAAGAAGTGTGGAAGTGAAAAGAGACGAAGGGAAGCAATTAAAGGAGGAAAAATTGTGAAAGGATAGAGGCAGATGGAGGCATTCTACTAAACTGACCAGACCACCGGTTGAAAACAGTTGATGATTATGATGATTATGATGATGATTATGATGAATAAGCATCTAGATTGTTACCTGCATGTAAAGGTATTCAAACGCCACCATATCTCTCTGGGCAAGGTCACAAGCATCTTTTGGAACAAAAGCTACCCGGAACAGGCAGCGTAAGTTATGTGAGCCAGGTCGTGCTGCTATCTAGAGATAATATGAAAAAGACAACTTCAGATTTTAACTATCTCTTTTTAGAAAGAATTACTATTGATCAGTGCCGTTTTAAAGCTAAATAGTTTGATAATTTTTATTATTGTTTATTAAGTATTTGCAACACATTTAGTAAACATCATTAAAGTTCAATTGTGTTTTAGAGAGAAACTTTTCTGACATTTGCAAGAATAATTACTAAAACCATTTTCAGACATTTATATGTCAAGTCATGTTATCTACAGCTATCACTTTTTATAGATATTATCAATAGGTACCTATAAAATAACAATAATGATATAATGCAATTTTATCAATGTTGGCAGTAAAAAATATGTTTGTATTTTCTAAAATGTCCTTTCCACTAAAATCCTACTATACTCACTCTCAATAGTGGCCTCTGATGGTCCAGAAGGGTGAGTTTGTTCTTGTGTTTAGAAAGTGCATATTAAACTGCTCCTACTCACCTTAGCTAGCAGCTCCCGAGAGTCCAGTAGGGTGAGTTTGTTATTGTGTTTAAAAGTGTACATTGAACTGCACCTACTCACCCTAGCTAGCAGCTCCCGAGAGTCCAGTAGGGTGAGTTTGTTCTTGTGTTTAAAAGTGTACATTGAACTGCACCTACTCACCCTAGCTAGCAGCTCCCGAGAGTCCAGTAGGGTTAGTTTGTTCTTGTGTTTAAAAGTGTACATTGAACTGCACCTACTCATCCTAGCTAGCAGCTCCCGAGAGTCCAGTAGGGTGAGTTTGTTCTTGTGTTTAAACGTGCATATTAAACTGCACTTACTCACCCTAGCTAGCAGCTCCCGAGAGTCCAGTAGGGTGAGTTTGTTCCTGCGCTTAGAAAGTGCATATCAAACTGCACCTACTCATCCTAGCTAGCAGCTCCCGAGAGTCCAGTAGGGTGAGTTTGTTCCTGCGCTTATAAAGTGCATATCAAACTGCACCTACTCATCCTAGCTAGCAGCTCCTGATGGTCCAGAAGGGTGAGTTTGTTCTTGTGTTTAGAAAGTGCATATTAAACTGCACCTACTCACCCTAGCTAGCAGCTCCCGAGAGTCCAGTAGGGTGAGTTTGTTCTTGTGTTTAAAAGTGTACATTGAACTGCACCTACTCACCCTAGCTAGCAGCTCCCGAGAGTCCAGTAGGGTGAGTTTGTTCTTGTGTTTAAAAGTGCACATTAAACTGTTCCTACTCACCCTAGCTAGCAGCTCCTGAGGTTCAAGAAGGGTGAGTTTGTTCTTGTGTTTAGAAAGTGCACATTGAACCGCACCTACTCACCCTAGCTAGTGGCTCCTGAGGGTCAAGAAGGGTGATTTTGTTCCGGCGCAAACTCTTGACGTGTTCCACCACAAGAGAGAAATGTTCCATTGATTTGATACACAGCTTCTGTTGCAGAGACCCGACGACATCTCGGACCAAAGTGGTCGAGTCGTATTTGAACGACTTGGTCTGACCATTCTCCAGGAACACCTTCAACACATTCGGCATGAAGGGCACCGACGAGTCCCCCAGGGAAAAGGTGGAGGGCTGAGGAAATATGTTCGAATAAGTTTGGGGGGAAAGCACTTTAAAAAAAATCAAATCAAAGTGGTAGTACAATCTCATAAAAATATTCCACATCTTTATTTCTTATCAAATATTCAAATTTTCTCTAACAAAACTTCAATCGAAACAAATAATGACATTTAAGACATTGAAATACTCCATTAATTATAAATAAATAAACATAACAGATATTAAAGACCGCGTTTGAATAATAATAATAATAATAATAATAATATAATAATAATAATAATAATAATAATAATAATAATAATAATAATAATAATAATAATAATAATAATAATAATAATAATAATAACTATACATATTTATTTAACTTCATACCTGCTTTAGAGGCCAAATGGTGTTAGGAGTCACTATTGTGTTAGAATGGTCTTTTAATGACGGGAATATCAGGGTTAAAATTCTGATCAGGACTATTGATGATGTTTTTTTCCCCTAAATTGTTTCCCTCCTTCCTTCTAGTAAAATGTGTGTAGATTACCTCTAAAATACTTCCGTCCTCATCCCTACCATTTTAGAGTAATTATAATATACATGTATATCCTGAGCCGATAGTAAGACGTCATGATACATAATAAATAATATTTAACTTCTTTAGATAGCCAAATATATACTTCTTCCTCATAGACAAAATTCTTTAATATTTTCCAATGTTGAGGAATAGCTTGAAAGTTGGGAATTTTGCGGAGAGTCGAAATCTTGAGTAGGGAAATTCTGTCGATCCCTACTCTCCAAAAGTTTCCAACTCCGTAACTCAACAAACAATGAAAAGAGATACCTTCTGTAGTAGATTGTATAGAAAGCTTAATTAATCAAGTTTGTTAATAGCATCGTTGTCAATGCCTACCAGTTGTAAGTTTATTAATATTAGCCTACTAAGCACAAGTAACCTTAAGAAGGTTAAGTAATGTTTTAAGTTGATCACGTTATAAAAACTGTAGTTTTTAAGAGTTGAAACTTGTTAATTTTCCAACACACAATGATGGTGAATGTCAAAACAATTACACTTTTAGCTTGAAGAAACCATAGTTAGCAAATAACTTGAAAACTACAGTTAACTAAAACCTCAAATCAAGGCATAATTATCGCCTCAAATTTTACAATTTTCTCGGGGGAGAACCTCCTGTCCCCTATTCCATACCCTTAAACCTCCCTGAGTTTTCAATATTGCCCTTGTTACCTGGTCACCTGGTAATTTTTATACTTTCAAAGCGCCTAGAGTTGGGAAATTCGCAGCCTTACCCCCCAAAAATATATTTCGTGCTATGCCCCTTGAGTAGAGGAAGCAAGGCTGAGATGGTATGGGCATTTAATGAAGATTGAAAAGGAGAGAATACCAAAGATAATGATGGAGGTAAAGTTTGTAGGAAAGAGACCCCAAGGAAGATCAAGAAAGATAGGGGAGGAGAAGATAACAGAAAGCGTGAAAGTGAGAGGAGGAGAAGAGTGGTGGAAGGATAGAAAAAGATGGAGGCATCTTACTATAGTGGATAATATCATCTCTGAGGTAACTGTATGGTTACTATTGGAAAATAGCGTTGCCATTCTCTCGTTTTCGTGTGGTCAATCTGCCCTCAAATATAATACAAGTTTCCTGACGCTGATTAGTCAAGGTTGCCGGTAGCTCCTTATTACCCCAGCACATCACCTTCAGACATAACTGAGAGAGAAGAGATTTGGCAACAGTTTACACAAAGAGAGAGAGCAAAGGCAGATTAAGATTTTCTCCATAAGACCTGCAGTTCCCTCAGTGATAAGATTTGGTGTAAAGTGACCCGGCCACAGGCTGGAAACATTTGATGATGGTGGGGATGCTTTTATAAAATATTAAATTATAATAGGGATTAAACATTTTGGTACATGACTAAAGCTAAAGTATGAATCTTTTATACTATCTAAACTGTAACTCCTGATTTATTGGTTAGTAATTAACTTTTTTTTCCCAACAAATTATTTAAAGATAACAATTTTGCAATTAATTGTTTTTACATGTCCAAGTTATAACAAACATACAACTCTGAGATAAGTAATACAACCTAAACATGAATGGCCAATATCTATTTGTTAATACAAACAATGTATAGAGGCAATGTGTGAATATTTTCAACATGTTTTTATGAGAGAGAATCTCTGTTTCAATAGATTTTTACTGGCTTAGGAATAGTCATGTAAATAAGACTAACAATGAGGTTTGGTGTGTCTGATAAACTGTGACTGCAGCTTAATTATATTAAATTAATTAGATAATAGACGAAACAATAATGAGGTATCATGGGCATGTAGAGAAAATGGGAAGAGAGATATTGCCTAAAAGAATGTTGAAGCTTAAGGATACAGGAAGAAGGCCACAAGGAGGCCAAGAAGGAGGTGTGATGAGTAGGCAAAGAGAGAAGAGTGGGCTCGATGGAGGGAGGAAGAATGGGGCAGAGATAAAGGACGATCAGAGAATTTGACAAATTGACTCAGGCGATGGCTGGGAGCATTGCTAGATAATGATGACAGTGGAGGAGGCAGGGAGCAATTTTTGTGGTCTGGATGTGGAATATAGACTACCCCCAAGTTTAGGGGAGGGGGGAGTTCCTCTCCCAGATTTTTTTTCCCCTCAAATTTAAATCTCATAAAGCAAGTTTTAAGGTCAACCTGGTCTCCTGGAAATAAGATATAAATAAATGGAAATATAAATTAAACAAATCATTATTTATAATAACATTGTTATAATATTTCTTACATGAATGACACAATTTGTTATTTACATTACCATTTTGTGTTTGCTAGTTTTAGTAAATCCCTCGGTCTTAAATAATATCATTGTGGACATGCAGCAGAGCCAAACCAACAAGTCTGCTTTCCACCATAGTTTTCCACACCCATGTTTTGATTAGACGCAACAATGACACTAACAGTTACCTCTAACAATCTTTGCAACACCTCAATCTGAATTATCCTGCTATATAATAAGTTCTTGTCAATTCGGCTAGCTCGTTTCATGCTGCCTTTTACATTGATCCACTCAGATGTGTTTATTTCGGCTAAATTCAAAATTTTTCCATTAAAAGAGGGGGATGGAATCCGCTCCCCCCCATTGATTTGTCCTTGGATGATTAGTAGGTAATAATAATTTTTACTTAATAATACATTTCTTTATAATTATGTTTCCTGTGATTACTAAACACACTTTTTTTAATTGTATACTTACTGGAAATAGAGGAGAACCATTGACGACCACACCTTCTGCAAATCTTACCCTTGAGGGGTTAGACTTGAGCTTAGCTTTCTTAGCAGCACTAAGTAGAGCTGACTTTCTAGCAGACTGGAAAAATAAAGTCATAAACTTACAAATAGTAGAGTGTTTATTGAAGATAAAGAAAGGAATCATCAAGTAGCTCAAATATTAACTTAAATGAAACTGCACTAATTCTTGATAGCACATTAATTTATAATAAAGGAAATTGACACAAACAAAGAAAATAGTGAAATTAAAATAATAAGTGCAAATTTAAGAAAATAGTAAAATTAAACTAATAAGTGTAAATTTAATTTTAAAAAAGTCCACCTAGGGAAAGAAGAAAAATTGCGGGAAGAATCCAATACACAAAGGTGACATCTTTCTTTCTTTAGATATCTATTAGAATAATTTTACAAATACTAACACAGGGCCAAGGCCGTAGCCAGGGAGGGGTTTTCGGGGTTCAAACTCCCCCCGAAATTTTATGAACAAAATATATATGGCTTTATTTATGGCTCAAACAATATCAAAATTAAAGTACAAGTACAAATTAGGGGGCTGTGTTACCATAAAAAGCACTTCAGAGAGCTTATAGAGGTGTTTATAATTTAGAATTTTTTCTAGCCTTCGGCAGTTATGGTGTTATGTTGTCATAAAAAAAAATTTCAGATAGCTTCTAGAGGTGTTTAATATTTAGAAATTTTCCTTAACTTCAACAGCTATGCTACTATAAAAAAAAATTTTTTAGAGAGCATCTAGAGGTGTTTAAATATATAGATTTTTCCTAGCCTCCAACAGTTAGGGATCATGTTACGATAAAAAAAACACTTTAAAGAGCTTCTAGAGTTGTTTAAATATATAGTATTTTCCTAGCCTCCGGCATTTAGGGGGTTATGGTACCATAAAAAAGCACTTAAGAGAATTTCTAGATCAGTTTAATATTTACAATTTGTCCTAGCCTCCGATATTTGGGGGTAGTGTTGCCACAAAAAAACACTTCAGATAGCTTCTAGAACAGTTTTTTATTTAGAATTTTTTCTAGACTCCGTCAATTGGGGGATGTGCCCACCAAACCCCCCCTGAAATTATTGGCTGGCTACGGCCTTGCACAGGGCAGTGTATATAGCTACTTAATTTAAATTTTAATGCTATAATTTAAGTGTCCAAAGCAATGTTCTAAATTTCTTTTCTTCGAATTATGGTTTTTACTGTTCCGTTATTAATTAGGTCCTTGGACCACAATGATAGTTAATCTCAGATCAATTCTATTTCACAAAACATTAGTCTAAATTGTCTTCTCTTTGGACTTTGAACTAAAGTCCTTTTTATGATAGTTTGAATAAGAAGGCTGACTGGTTTCATCTTAAAACAAAAGGCAAGGAATGTCTCTTTTTTGACTATCTTAATAATAATAATAATTTCAATTTCAATTTCAATTTCAATTTCCTTTATTATAGTGCCGGCCAACAGTCGTAAGACCTATAACAGGCCAGCACTGAAAAGCACACAAGTACATACCCTACAATACATACATTTACATAAGAAAACATGATAGACAAAAAATGGCCAAATAATGCCATATACCGATAAACAACCACGAGACAAAAAAGTAGTTAATAATGATAAGAATAAAAGTAACATTAAAAATAAATAACCAAATAGTGGTTAAAAGCAGTAACATTATGCAAAAAATAAATCAGAATATTGTAAACTTAAACAATGTAAACTTAAATAGTATTAAATAATATAGGCAGAACCTCTACAAGATAAATTATTGATACGGGATATCCTTAAATAACTCTCTGAGTTTAGCTTTCCTTTTATGATAAAAGTCGAATTCAACAAATCTAGAATTAACACTATGGACACAACGACCTATAGGGCTTACCTTGTAAGAGCTATTAAGAAAAAATAATTTTTGATTACGAGAAGCCCGAGAAGGGATAAGAACGCCTACATGATCAAGGGCAAATTTGCAAGAAATTATGTTATTGAAAATATTAAAAACAAAAAGGGCATCACAATAAAGTCTAATAATAATAATAATAATATATAATAATAATAATAATAATAATAATAATAATAATAATAATAACAACTTAATAACTCAATAATTCTTTGAGATAAATAATGCTTAATACTGCTTTGAGTTTTTTTTGTGTAAATGTTATGTACAGTTCTGATAAGTAATAGTTAACAAAATTGGTTACTAAAAATAGATGTACAGAATAAAATTTAATAAAATGACAATATTATGTAAAAACCTAATTAAAATTAGATAAGTTTGTTTGAATAATATGATTACCACAGCAAGAAACTTATCTTTAATTTACCCCCTTCAATGGCCACATGGTATAATCCGCTACTCTCACAGTAGTCGATAACGAGGGGATTGAGGTTCAAATCTCGGTCGGGTGTATTGAGTTTTTTTCCAAAATGGTTTTCCACTCTCCACCCACAAAAATGCGGGTACACTTCCTATAAATATAACCTTTCTAATCCCTAAAACCATTAGGGTAATTAGTTATTAGTACATAAGTGTATAGCTCAAACAGGTGCTAAAATAAAATCTTAAATGTTAAATACGCCATCAGATATATTTTCAGTAAAAATTGAAAGGAGTAATAGAAAACTATGAACTTACCAAAAAAATGTAGGTATTAAAGTTCACTATTAAAATACAACAAAACACATCACAAGTTTACAGGCAACCAAGCAATCCAAAGAACAATGATCGACCTCCAGGACCGTATTTAGGCATGTTCAACATGTGCAGCTTCACAGGGTGGCAAAGTTTAGGAGGGTGGCAAAATAATTTGGAAATAAGACAAATACAGCAAACTTGAATGTAACCAGTAAAAACAAATTTATAGTATTTTACATGAAGTATAATTAAATAGTGATTCGTTAGCCATCTCTCATCAATCGTTATTAAAGAACAACTATTTCATATTTACTAAGTCCAAGTAATGATCCATTTTATTTGGAAATCAACGACCAAACCCGGGATTACTCAATAAAAAATGTTACTAACCAAAACAATGATGCTGATTTTTTTCATTCCTCACGACGATATGGTGACGGAATACAACACTTTTGCAGCAAATATTATTTTTCAAAAGGGTTTTAGTAAATGGTGAAACTATTAATCTATTTATCGGATTTTAGTATGGATATCCAAACATTTGTTGTACAGAAATATTTTTCTGCTGACTATGTGCATGAACTTGTAAATATATATGTTTTTATGGTTACTCAATTGTGTTACAATATTTAAATAAAATTAAAAATAAATTAGCAATATGTATAAGTTTCACAACCATATAATATCTGCAAGTCAACGCTGTGATTAGGTTAGAAGGAATGTTGATGTTTTAGGAGGGGAAGGGGCATAAAATAAATTTCTGCACAGGGGCGATGCATATCCTAAATACGGCCCTGTTGACCTCACTATCTTCTAGTGAAGAAGGGGTCTCGAAAATTACTCTCATGTGTTTCTTTAGTGTTTTAAATGTGAACTTTGAGGCCTTGATATTTATGTTAAGTGTGTAGGCCAGGGGTCGGAAACAGGTCAGTGTCGCAGAAATTTCCATTTGATCACGTAAAAAGATTACATCGTCACAAAAAGGTAAGCTAACCTCGCATTATTCCACTATGGTACAGCTTATAAGATAGGGCCATAGTGTAATCAGTCAAGGTAAGACTGCTACCTTTAATGGTAAATGGAGTGTACATTTATATAAAATATATTTTATATTAAGGTAGGGACATAAGTATTGTAGACAATATTGAATTTAACCTTTAACTGGGGAGGTGAGAATTTCGAATGTTCTTATGGAGGTGGGGTTTCATGAACCCCATTTGTTTTTAATTTTTTCAAATTATTTAAACAAAATTTTTACAATTTTATTTACTTTTTTAAAATCTATGGAGTATAGGAATATGGATGTAATAGGGGTTTATGAAAGTAATAATATTTTTTATGGAAAAAAAATATTTTCATAAAGTACAAAAAAAAATTCAAAATTTAGAAAAATTTGAAATTCCAATGTTTGATGTTTACAAAAAATAAAAATTTGGGCTACTCTTTGTGAGCCAAGGCATTGGACTATTCAATTAACAAATTTTTTTCATTTAATCTCCATAATTATAAAAAATAACGAGCTATCAACTCAAGCATTCCTTGCATACCATTTCAGCGTGAGGTAAACACTCAGTCTTTTTGCATTTTGCACAACTGTACCTGGTTTTCCTATCACTTGCTCGGGGACATGATTGACATCTTTGCTTTTTTGGACAGTTTGCACCTTCTTCTGGGGCCTCTTGAGTAGTTGGTTTGCCAACTATGGATTCAATTTTGTCACATAGTGGCCGACTGATCCGTTGGTTTGATGCTCTACGCAACATATGCGGGCTTACTAAGGATTAGGATTAAAAAAAAAACACTCCAAGGGACGTGGGGTTTCCCGAACACCAATGAATAAAAATAGTACTTACCATGCAAGTGTTCAAGGTCAACTAACTTGTGATCCTACAGAATGTCACTTGTTATGAAAAGTCAAGAGGGGAGGGGGCAGTAAGACTTCAAAGTCCACCGGTATGAAAGTTTTAATGGCGCCTGGGGTGTGTCGCACCCCACCTCCCCAGTTAAAGGTTAAGGAATAAATAAAAGATGTATGGAAAAAAAAAAGGAATTAAAATTAAATTGGAGCAACAAAGGGTGATCTTGGGACCTTTGATAAACTTAAGAGTCGATGATCGAGGTCATAAAAAGGTTGCCGACCCCTGGTGTAGGCCTTATATCCTCCATTCAATGTTTATTAAATCCAGCCGTTCGGCGTTATTTTTATCTCTCGGATACATTTTCACAATTTCATGCGCCAAGGACAGCTGTAATATAAATCTAGTGATCTTGTACATTTGTAAACATAATGTTCCAGAAACCGTTTGTGTCGTGAGGTGAGCATGCTACTCACATTGTCGAGGGGAGGTTGACACACCAAGAGCCTGACGGTATCCTTGCACGCCCTCACCAACTGGATGACATGGTCCCGGGGCGCCTTCTTCACATCCTCACCGTTGATGACGAGGATCTGGTCCCCGGGCTGGAGCTTGTCCACGCTGGGGCCACCCTCGGTCACAAACCTGACATAGACCGTGGGAACTTGTTAGTGATATAACCTTGGGAGAGGGCAAGAAAGGAATCATCAAGGGTGAGATCTCACTGGACAATGACGGACTTGGGAAGCAAGGGGCTCTCACCAGACTATGATGGGCTCGGGAAGCAAGGGGCTCTCACCTGACTATGCCGGACTCGGGAAGGAAGAGGCTCTCACCAGACTATGACGAGCTCTATAAGAGGCTCTCACCAGACTATGATGGGCTCGGGAAGCAAGGGTCTCTCACCAGACTATGACGAGCTCTATAAGGGGCTCTCACCAGACTATGATGGACTCGGGAAGCAAGGGGCTCTCACCAGACTATGATGGGCTCGGGAAGCAAGGGGCTCTCACCAGACTATGATGGACTCGGGAAGCAAGGGGCTCTCACCAGACTATGACGGACTCGGGAAGCAAGGGGCTCTCACCAGACTATGATGAGCTCAGGAAGCAAGGGGCTCTCACCTGACCATGACGGACTCGGGAAGCAAGGGGCTCTCACCTGACTATGACGGATTCGGGAAGTAAGGGGCTCTCACCAGACTATGATGAGCTCAGGAAGCAAGGGGCTCTCGCCTGACTATGACGAGCTCTATAAGGGGCTCTCACCTGACTAAGATGGATTCGGGAAGTAAGGGGCTCTCACCAGACTATGATGAGCTCGGGAAGCAAGGGGCTCTCACCTGACTATGACGAGCTCTATAAGGGGCTCTCACCTGACTATGACGAGCTCATGAAGCAAGGGGCTCTCACCTGACTATAACGGGCTTCTCGCTGCCCGCGACGAAGCCGAAGCCCAGCTCGGGGTGTCGGGTAAGTTGCACCTCCCTCGGCTGCGGAGGTTCCTCCGTCCAGTCCTTACGAGGATCCTCGTAAGTCGTCGTCTTGTTGAGGTGACTGGAACACACACAGAGAGAGACGTCAACCCCACTGCCGGATATTCGTCTTCATTCGATCCCGAGTAACGAACAGGACGGTGAGAGTTTTCTCATCATAGTTTTCATCTAACCTCCGGGCGAATGCTCGTGAATTTATTTAAAAAACATCCTGCAGTTTAAAGTCAGTGGATCGAGGGCTACAAGACTTGACCTGAAATTCGAAATAGGATGTAATGAGGTGTACTGGATAGAACTAGCTCAAGATGAAAATAGGGTGTAGTGAGGTGGACTGGATATAGCTAGCTCAAGATAGGTATAGGGTGTAATGAGGTGGAATGGATAGAATTAGTTCAAGATATGGATAGGGTGTAATGAGGTGGACTGGTTAGAACCAGCTCAAGATAGGGATAAGTGGCGTACTATTGTAAGTGCGGCAATGAATTTTCGAGGTACTAAGGCCATTGAGTGATCCATTATTTATATTTATTTGTTTAATTGAGGTATTTAACGTGCACTTTCTCAACCGACTGATTATATCAGCTCAAGAGAATTTCTAGGAGTGAGAGTGAAAGGACCTATCAATTTTTACCGGGAAAGGTATTTTCACATACCTTCCAGGGTTATTTTACATGCCACAATCTACATGTGACCGACGGCTTTATTTTCCTTCGAAGGAAGTTGTGCTACGGATTTTTAGTCACTCAAGAAAATACGTCGACCCCGGCTGGGTTTGAGCCCACGATCATCGGGTACTGAGGCGAAAAATTTACCCAAGACCACCAAGTTAAACAAGTAGGTAATTAAATGTATATTATTATTGTTACTAATATTATTATTATCATCACCGCGTCTTACTACCCGTTCGGGTTATACGCACTTACGCTAATGTGTAATGGTAGGGTGATTGTGAGATGAAATGGAGGACCTACAGTTTTAACGTGGGATCCGAACCACGGTGGAGGCCTAGCATCCACACATTAACAAGTTGTGATTAATACACGTCTTGTCAGAGGTGAAGGAAGGGTATGACAATCAGATAAATCTGTGCCGGGACCTAGGATTGAACCCCGGACCCCCAGCACAGAAGTCTGACACCTTACCCCTAGTCCACCAGGTCACCCTAAATGTATATCCAAGTCAACAATAAACATTAGAGTATATTATAAACAACAACAAAAGTCCACAATTTATAAAAGTTATTTGTAAAGTTTGATGAAGCATCGTTGTTTTGTATACAAAATTATTATTAAAATAGCTTTCCATGTCCATGTTTAATCTTTCTTAAACTCTTTTTTTCTTAATTTGAGAGATATAAACAACCAAGGTGAGACTATACAAATACGTTGTCAATACTAGATTTTAGTATGGTAGAGATACTTTTCTTTCGATACCACACACCTATCTACCAAATTTTCTTCTCATGCAAACTCTCTAGTGTTTTTACATTTGTAATAGTTCAAATGCTTGTCAATCTACCCTTGAACACTCAGACATGCTTGTTCCCTCTCGTACCTCTCGAAATCTTAAAATATTTTCCATCAGTAAGACCTAAATCTTAGCCCATATGTACGTTATATTAGAAGCACTTGCTCTAGATTCTCCTGAATTTGATTTTTATCATAAAATAAAAACCAAACTTAGAGAGTTATTCAAGGTACACCCATATAACTAATTACCTGATGATTGTTTATCATGGACTGTTAACTAAATACTTATTACTAATGGATTAGCTCCTTTTTGATGTTTTGTTTTTCCTCTATATCATTACTTAGTTACTATACCTATATCGCTGTTATTAATTGTATTTTTTTTGTAAGTCTGTGATTTGTATTCATCAAGTGCTAGCCTGTTAGAGGTCTTGACTGTTGACTAGTGCTTTAATTTTTTCTTTTTTTAGCATCGCGTCTCACTACCCATTCGTGTTATACAAATATGTGCTAGTTACATTAATGGTTTTAGGGATTACGAAGGTACGAAGGAGAAAGTGTACATGCATTTGCGTGGAGGAAGAATTGAAAACCATTTCGGAAAAAATACCTTCGGTACACCCTACCGAGATTCGAACCTCGATCTCCCCGCCATCGGCAGTCCAGTCAATCTCGTCTACTGCGAGAGTTTTGTGAAAGATTGAATAAAAAATTATTAGTAGCGCGCACCACGCCTTACTACCCAACCGGGCTATCTGCATATTTACACTGAAGGGGAAGAAATGAGATAAGTAAAAGAGTGAAAGGAAATGCATCCGCAATAGCATGTAAGGAAATTGAAAAAAAAAAACACCTCTTGTTACATCCAACAGTAATTTAAACCCTGCCTTACCTTCTAATCCCCAGCAAACTATGCCAGAAAAGATTGTTACCTTAAATTACGTGATCACCTATGCTTGGAAAAATAATATTAATAATAATTATTGTAGGCCTTATAATTATGTTGGAGGGAGCTTTGTAAATAACATTAAAAAAAATTCAATTGTGCTTCCACATAAAAGAAACAAAAGTGTATAGACTCCAAATTCAAAAGTTTGGTACATGTTTGTTTGTTTGTTTTCCCCTCCGGCCCCACTCCCTCACCTCCCTAACTTCGTTTTGTTTCACAAGGCCCCTTGATTCGATTTCCCGGAAGAATAAACGTGTTCATCTCGCAAATAGAATGTCTTGCGATTCAAGAAATATGAAGCGTTTCTTCATAAGAGGTGTTTTTAAAAACACATAAAAATAGCTATAAAATTTGAAATGAGAGCTTTTTTTTCTCTCAACATTTAAAACGTTTGGTATAAGAATTTCGCTCAACGAAAGCATTTGTGACGAATACAACTGTCTTTGAGTAACTCAACTTTCTTCAAACATTCATAGAGCAAGACAAGTCGTGGAGTTAAACCAAAGAATATTGCCCAGTCATATTTAAAACAAGCTCCGTGGAACAGTGATCAAAGTCCCTGGCTGATGACCTAGAGGTCCAGGGATGATTCCAAGCTGGTACCGAGGATTTTTCTCGAAAGGGAAATAATTCCCATGTCACCAGGGTCTGGTTAACTGGGCTTACGTTAGATTTAAAATCTTTACTGGCTTTACCCCGTCATATTCACCATTATTTCCTCATCTCATCGGGACATGGAATGAACCCCTATGGAAATCATGTACGATTAGTACATTCGGGAATCCCCCTGGGCAATATTACATTACTATTGGCTAACTTTCCACCACTGGTCTGCAGCTTTTTATAGCTCAGATAAGCATATTATTATTATCATCAATCATCATTATCATATAATCATTATATCACTATTGGACCTTTTAGTGTTAGTTGTTACTAGTAAGCAAACTGTTGCAGAAATGTTACTAAAGGCTAATAAGGAAATAGGTTTAGAAGTGAATGCTGAAAAGACTAAGTATATAATAACAGAGAGCTCACAGATTGGGAACGATATTTAAAATTACTGTGAACAACACATCATTTGACCAGAGTTTAAATATTTAGGAACAATTTTAACTAGAACTAAAGAGATAAGAGTGGAGATTAGAAAAAAAAAAAAAAAACTGTAAGTAAAGTTTTCTTAAAGTTTTTGCCGGGATGGACAGTGATCCTACAATCATCACCATCAGTGTCAATCTGGTCTTACCGTGCGTGGTCCATAGGTGAGTATACTAAACCAACGGACCTTCAGTTTCGTATATATCTAGTTCGAATTCCGTTTAGGGACATCCGTTAAGGGGAGGAGTAGTCTTTGGGCGAGGTACAAGGATTTCGGAACCTACAATAGTATGAATATCTAATGCGCTATAGTAGCTCAGGATTTATTATCCTCTTGAAATAACACAACTTAAATAATAACACACAATCTTACCAACCATAAATAGGTTTATGCATCTGTCTGAAACAAATGAAACATACCCTGCGCCCGTGATGTATTGTAACGGTGCATCAGCTACACAATAAGATCGTAGTTTTATATATATAAAAAAAAAGTTGTTCGTAAGTAGCGTAACATTTTCCCACTTTAAATAACATAAAAATAAACTATACCCTAAAACGTCTACAGCAATTTGTAATAATTAAACACCTTGTGGGACTGCGAAATTTTACACCAAAACTCTTGCCTATTACACTGACAAGTTTTTTTTACTTCTATCCATGTGATTTGTTAAGACTCTTAAACATTTGTTTGAAATTATGATATGCTGTAGTATCTAATGATAAAGACAACATTAAAAACATACAAAAACATTCATCTTCCAGCTATAACAATGTTTGTTACTCTACAAGGAAGTCAATGCAATCTGATAGCGACTAGTTAATTACTACTCATTCATTCGCTAGTGACAGAGAAACGAGACAAAGAAATACAGAGTGTAAAAGTTTCAATGACAATAATGGGGGAGCGGAATCGTGTTATTTTAAAACTTATTTTAAAAAGCATAGAATATTAACCCCAGTGAAACGTTATACCATATTTTAAAAAAACAAACAGCTAAATTGAAAAATAGTTATTTAAAATGTAGGCCTACCTATAAATTGTTAAAAATGATACAGATTTCACTGTTGTTTTTTTCTAGTTGGAGAATAATCTTGTGTCTAATTTCCCAGTTAATGGGCCCCCGAGATGTGCTCTTAAGAACCTGGACCGGGTTTAGTTACCAGAAATTCGGTTATCAACTCTTTTTCAGTTATTTAAGTTATAAAAGATTTTAACAAGTAAATAAAAGTATTACCATTAAATAGGTTTAATATAAAATGACATCAGCCACAACAGAAAAAAATGTGTTTTATAAATATTTTATTTAGTTTAAAAAATAGACGTTTGACGTATGGTTAATTAGTAGTGATGTCACATTTACATATATTGGGAGAGAATAAATTACTTTAGATTATTCCGTGTGATGTGAGGGAATTTGGATCCGAGGGACAAAATAATGAAACTAGAACGGTTACAACGTTGCTCCCGACCCTTCACTAATTACCCTAGTCCCTACCCAATCGGAATTGTTATAACCATCTACACGATTGGTAATGTAAATTGAGCTCTATTCAGCAACAATTTTTTTTTAGATGTATATCTGTAGTGGCTCCGGTCTAGACAACCGAGATTAACGGCCGGAGGCTTCGTTTTACCGACCACATGACACCATATATCCGCGGAAGTTGGCAATATCTTCGCCGACAGATGGTCGGTATTGCTCATTTTTGGGCTGACGCCAGAGAAGGTTTTTTTTTAAAGAGTTTAAGTGGCCAACATCTGAAGCGTTGAAAATCAATGCAGATGTTCTGCTCATTTCTCAGTATTAAAATAGTGGTTTGTTTTTTCAAAATATGGTTTACCGCAAAATAAAGAATAATATTACAAAAGTGTTCCATGCCATAAACAGGTCTACATTTTGAGCTGAATAAATTAAACAATATTTATAGGAATGTAAATTATCTTATTTTCAATATTATGTTTAATGCAAACACCGAAGTTTTGTGATTAAAGTGAAGGGTTAGAAACTACATCCAGCCTTCCTTTAACAAATGTATTCATTTATTGTAATGGGCACAACATAATTTAATTAAAGATTATTTTTGTGGTTTTGAAGCGTCAAATCTGATATACCCATTGTAAATAGAGCATTTTGAGGCAGTTTTTTTTTACCTTCAGTAATAGTGTTCCCTTAAGGTGGGAGTGAAGTGAACATAAGAAAAAGCCAGTGTTTCTGCAGTTTTTATTTAAAAAAATTTTTGTCAAAATAAATCAAGTGCTAATTCTATACAAACACAGAGCTTAATTTATTCATATGGTGATATCAAGAGTTGTTGAATATTTGTCATTAAAAATCAGATGATGTTATGCTTTATGTTAAAATAATAAATTGTAATTGAATTATAATGATCGTGAAAATAACACCATTAAAACATACCACATGGTGTTTTTAGGTTAAAAAAAGAAAACACTCAAGAGAAGTAGGTTAACATAGCCCGAGATAAATTGTGGGTCACAAAGTGCTTTAAGTAGCAATCCAGTTATCGCTATGAGCAGCTGAATTTCAGCAGTGGCGGCTAAACATAAAATTGGATGCGCATCTGTTGCGTAAACATCTGGCAAACTTGAAGGCCTACAATATAGGTTATACGTCTTCAATTCCCACTTGTCAAAACACTGAAGATTTATTGCTCGTGTATGAGAATGTACAAAAATAAAGGAAATAATGTTCTGTATCGAGCGTGGCTCACAAACAGTTCAGGCTTTACACATTTTAATTAACCTTGTGGGGTTGAGACGAGGAAACTAGAATTTAGAGGAAATGTATCAGCATTTGGGTGGAAGGAGAGTGGGAAACTATTTAAGAAAAACTACCCTCCCCAACATAAACCTGGCCGGTATTCGAACTCCGACCAACAAACCAGATATTTAGTTCTCTTAAAAAATGTTTTAGGTTCGGATTTACATGGTCATAGTCTTGTCACAAAAAGTTTAGAAATTTTCCTACTTTACAACAACAAAGAAAATGTGATGGGGGCTATGTATAACGTTTTAACTATTTTGTGGATTTTTTAGATCTCACACTAGTATAGCCTATAACATATTAATAACATTAAAGTTTGTAATTTTTTTAAAGATTTTTTTGAGTAACTGTTCCAACACTAATTTGGCAAAACATTTCTACAAAGAATCCATTTCAACATAAGTGTATCAAAACTGTAACTAGCAACTAGTATAATTCCTCTTCCTTTGTGCATTTTGTTTAGTAGTAGCAATTATGGTGTTGTTACTTTAGACAGTAATTAAAATTCTATGTAGAAATTTATAAAAAATAACATCATTCCTGTTTGACGCTCAAAAGGTAGTTTTAAAATAATTTAAAAGACACGAATAGTTTGAACATATTAAACTGCTTTTATACAAGCTAGTAGTTCATAGTCTTCCGAAATAAGATAAATCCCTCAAAGCATATTTATTACACTCTGTATCGTTACGAGCATAAATTAATTCATATTTACAATTTCACGTAATTCTACTTGATTCAAAACAGTTTTCAACTAATTATTTTACCATTCATTGCTCGAGAATGAATTAATGTGAAATGCAACTTGTGTTTCTTAACTATTAATTTATACTCGTAATTATAAATAAAACAATTAATTACAGGTCTATTCGGCTTACATTATGATTCAAATAGACTAATTTGCATGCCCAAAGTATAATAAGTCAGGAATAGCTAATATACAACTTGTTCTATCAAATGGCCTTACAGAAAATACTAAACAAACATGCTACTAAACCACGCAATTACTATATTTGCAAACATAATAATGCTACAATACAAATTACCTCTACAGGCGAAACCAATATATTATTCAGCTGTAAACATTTTGAAACAAATTACTTGAATAAATTGCCAATAAGGAGCATAAAATCAAAACATTGAAACTATATAGTCCCAAACATATGAAGCCGCCAGAAAAATAAATCATTTTAGCACACATGATACCAAATAAATGAAATACTTCACAAAGCTGCAACATAAAAAGCATGTTTCATTATTCATTCAGTAGAGGATCACCAAAGAGCTAAACAAAATAAAGTATTAATTAAAACATTATGCCATGTTTCCACTCAAAATAAGTTAGGCAACATTTTTAAAATAAGTAATACTGTGTTTGGTAAAGCTTATCGATATTTAAATATATTGACGGTCGAAGTAATATTTATATCAGCTTAGTAAATATGAATGATACTTAAGGGTGCAACAAATGAGCTTCAATTTCACATCTTGTTGCTTTCATTAAATTCAACATTTTGTTTAATTTTTACGGTATTTTACTTTATGGGACATTATTACGAACAATTTTGTGAGTTGTACTTTATTTTATTTTAGATAGAAATATATGGGAATATTGAAAATGGAACGTCTATCGCTGTACGGCCTGTTATTGTACACTTCGTTTATCCTGAAAGGTATTATTTTCTTTCCCTGATGAATTAAGGTGATAGTGTAGGGAAATCGAGTTAATGCCAGTATTTTTGCAGTTTTTATAACTTTTTTTGCCAAAATAATCAAAATATTGCACCAGTGAAAACATAAGAATGTAATTTTATTTATAGAGTGATATCTACAGTTTTTCATATCTGTCAAGGAAGGGTGTCCTGGAATTTTATGACAACTGTTTCTATTAATTTAAAAAGTTTCTCATCGTCTAATGCCATTATGCTAATTACATTCTATGTTTGTATTGGAACAATATTTTATTTATTTTGTCCAAAGTAAGTTTTGTTATTAAAAAGCATGCAAAAATACTGGCCTTAACTCGAATTCCTTACACTCCCACCTTAAACTATACGTTTATCTAATAATCTATACCATAATGAATAATGCAATGTAGGCGTGCTACCTTACAGGGTAAACCCAGGGTACGTAGAGCATGGAAATCGGCTGCATCGTTTAGAAATTTCGTCAATGAGATTGACATTTCATGAAACGTAAACAATAGAATCCTCCCCCTAAACTTAGTGACCTTTTATTGACATTCTCTCTATTCAACATTAACTTAAGGTCAGTGCTTCAATTCTTAGAAAACTTGCTAGCGAAGAGAATAACTTAGATATTAGCTGGTTTCTGTCTGTTTCTATTTTTCTTTTTCTTGCTTTCATTACGATCAATGTCTTTGAACATTCTATTTACTTATTCGAAAGTTCCTTGTTATAAAATATCAAAGAGTTTTTGTTTAAAGTCATCACTGAACTTGGGCGGTGGTCAACCCAACTACTATACTTTAAAATAAATACAATATGATTTGGCTAGTTCAACATTAGTTAATTCGAAAAATTGGATAATTCAAACCCACCATGATTCCCATTAAATTTCTATTTGATTCAATGTAAAAAAAAGACACTTAGCTATAATTTTAAAAGGAAATATTTGGAAAGTTTGAAGCCTATATATTGTTAATTTTTTCGAGTCTGTACCCATTTCAAACCAAACTTACCCAACGGTGAGCGAGTTTCCCTAATATAGGGATGTGTTCGCTAGGCTTTCATAAATTCTAATTTAAGTCTGGAATTTTCGATGATAATTTCTCCAAGTTTTTTTATTTTGTGTTTGAATTTTTCTTTTTTTAATGTGTTTCGTGTTTTATATATCTTAAAAAATGTGTGTGAATTATATGTAGCATATTTTTAAGTAATTGATTTATTGTGTGACAGCTGCCTAGATACTCATGAAAATGGATTAGTTCAAATGTGGTATTTCGATTTTTTTAAATACCTTGGACTCAAAAAAAATGTCTCTGTATATTCATTTTGATAAAAATATGTAAATTTCTTGTTTTTTTTAAGAGTTTTTAGTGATGCAAGAAAGACAATTTTTGAGAAATAATAATCTAGAATAAAAGAAAGGCGTGAAATGAATCCAAAGGGAGTAATTTATTCAAAAGGGGGAAGTGGGACTTATTCCAGAGGAGCAATGCTTGCTTCCCCGTCAGTATAACCGCCACTGACCCCTAGGTTTGTAGTAGGTCAACCTCTCTAACCACTCAGCCAGGGGGACGGCTGCTATGTTCGAGACTATCAGCCTCGCTCGTTATCTGACACCGCTCCAATTCCAGCACTAAGGGGGACGTCTACTGTAACGCTTGACACGCGTTGCAGACTTTCAGAAATATCGATTATTTTGGAATTGGTTTCATTTCGAAATATGGTTCTCACTAAATGGAGCATCCCATCAAAATTATTATATTTTAAATGTTATTATTAAAAAAACTTACTAAAGAGGAAATAAACTTATTTTATACAACGTATAAACGCAAAATGTTGCAGTTCTGCGATCAAACTAAATTATTAGAAACATGTACCCATCTTTCGTCAAACACATAATGTCATTTCATTTTTTCGAGAAATTTAACGTGCTCTTTTGAACCGATGATTATATCAGCACGCGACTTGTGAACCTAACTTAAATCTAGAACAGACACAACATCCAACCCCTGGCCGTTAATTAATCATTTGAAAGGGGAAAGCCAGATTTCACCAATGATAGATTTTTTCGGACATGCCAGGAATCGAACCCAGGACCTTTGGCATAGTAGAGAGACATGCTATCGACTGGCTCGAGTGTTGATCTTGCTATCAACTGGATCACCAATGACGCACAGGTCTAGGTAAAGAATCTCGGCCGAGGGAGCTGGAGGTAGTTTTTCAATCCTTCTCTCCACACTAATGTGGGCATATTTTATCTAAAATTATCCTGCTATAGCCCCTACCCTGGAGTAATCTTTAAGTTAAACCTAAAGATGTAAAAGCTATCAGCAATATTTATTTTACTGCCAGTAGTAGCAATTTGGCGCGTGCTTCATTTTCATATTTAATTTTATTACATATTAGTATTTAACTTTTTTTAAATTGACACCCAATATAATTATAAAATAATATTTTGATAAAACGACTATTCAAACAAATTGTATGAGTCTTTAAGATAAGAACATATTGACAGATACTAATATTTTCTTAGGAAAACTTGATTTTATGGTAATGCATTTAAATGAGATTGTTTTGCTTATATTTTATTGAATTTTTAGCTTTGGGTAAAATATTCCAAACTATTGTAGTCGGATTGTTCTTGTTGATTATAAATAACAAACTAGGACAAGAAATATAAAAAATATTAGTGCGAAAACGGTCCATTAACTATTGGAGAGCCACAGCAAATATAGATCCCAGACAATTAATTCATCACCTCTGGAAAGGAAACGAATAGCTATCTATATTTATGGTCGGACCTGATGGGAATTTAATACAATCATTTCAATCTACTGCGAGTGTTGACTACGCTATTACTGTGTCGTGGCGGCCAGTGGAGTTCTGCAAAATGGCTTGAAGGTACTGTACTTGTAAATTATATCCCCCCACTCCCCTTTTCTCTCTCTCACTATCTATTCGACCAACCACGCACGTCGCTACAAATCACAAAAGGGGCCAGTGAACGCGTGTCAATTTGATTTCCGCTCCCAGTTACGCCGCTGAATGTAGAGTTAACACATTCACAAGTGCAGTCCTCGTCAAATCGGGCAACACGCCACGACTCCGCCACTCGACATTCGCAGTCATTTATCAACCCGTGCTTCCATGCATCCACCTTTCATATCATACTGCCTGTTTCAACATGTATTAATTATCTTTTAGTTATATTCTCTTACGAGACACCTCTGCTCAGACGGTAGTGCGTCTACTTTCCGAGTTGACAGTTGTGTATTTTATTCCCGGCCAGGTTGGAAAATTTAACACCGGTAAAAAAAACAGGCTTCTTCTTTTACGGAGATGAATTAATGATCGGAGGTCTAGATGTTGTCAGTTTTAGAGCTAAGTCACTTTTCCGTTATCGTAAACGTTATTGTTCTTTCGCCCCTTTTAAAAACACATAAAAACCATACTTAACTGTCAAATAACGTTGTTTTTCCCTCGTCTCTTTTAAAATGGTTTAAACGAGACTTAACCATCAAATAACATTGTTTTTCCCTCGTCTCTTTTAAAATGGTTAAACGAGACTTAACCGTCAAATTAACGTTATTTTCTCCTCGTCACTTTTTAAAATGGTTAAACGAGACTTAACCATCAAATAACGTTGTTTTTCCCTCGTCTCTTTTTAAAATGGTTTAAACGAGACTTAACCATCAAATAACATTGTTTTTCCCTCGTCTCTTTTTAAAATGGTTAAACGAGACTTAACCTTCAAATTAACGTTATTTTCTCCTCGTCTCTTTTTAAAATGGTTAAACGAGACTTAACTGTCAAATTAACGTTGTTTTCCCTCGTCTCTCTTTAAAAATGGTTAAACGAGACTTAACCGTCAAATTAACGTTATGTTCTCCTCGTCTCTTTTTAAAATGGTTAAACCAGTCTTAACTGTCAAATTAACGTTATTTTCTCCTCTTCTCTTTTATAAATGTATAAACAAGACTTAACTGTCTAGCTGACATTGTTAATAGCTTCTTTAAAAATGTATAAACGAGACTCAAATGTTAAATTAACGTATAACTAACGTAAAATCAGCATATTTAATTGAGAATTCACTATCTAATAACAGTTCAAACGCTCGTTACAGATAGTTCAGAAAAGCGATTATTACTAATATGTTGATGTATCTTTAAACATCATAGTGGATGTACCAAGACTATCCAAGTATAAATGTAAGAATTTGCTTTAATTTGTAGTAAGGATATTTTCAAGTAGAAAAATGGCATGCCAATAAAAATAAAATTAAAACTCAAATTGTTGTTGTGTTGATTTCAGCTGAGTTTCAATCCGTCGCTATATTTTAATAACTAACTACGATGGTTAAAATAGCTACGTTGGATTAGGTCTACCGCCACTTTTTGAAATGGGGCACATTTTTATAAGAAATTAACTTTTTTTTAACTATATACCAGAGCCCTCCCGATCTAGGACAACTGGGCACTGGTAAGACTGGGCGCCAGTGTAAAAAAAGTTGTATATTTTTTTACTTAAATATTCATTTTTGGGGATTTAAAAAAAGTTCATAGCATAGGAAACTTAATTTGAGTATATTTATAAAGAGAGACCCTAACCTAACCTAACAATTTTTTTTTAAATTTGTATATGGTGTTGCGCATGATTGCCTTTGTGTGTTTTTATCATGAATGAAAATTTTTTGTTAACATTAAAAAAAATTACCCAGACATCCAGTTGTTAGTTAATTAACAACATAAACATAACATGTATAACATTAAACAAAATGGATTCTGGCGCCCAATCTTCCCAGTGCCCAGTTCACAAGCACCCGTTTGGCGACGCCGTTGTCTGAATCCGGAGCCCTCCTTTGGGAACGTACAATTGTGCAAGTGATGTAATCATTTACCAGTAGTAGCCAAATAGCTCAGTTGGTGACGCTGGAAATTAACCTCGTTTAAGCTGTAACGGACGAGAGGAACTCAGCTGAATCCACACAAAAAACAAAAAAAAACTCCATCATCACCCTCATCGACTAGCATCGTAAGTGATGCTAAGGGTAACAGTAGCGCAGCAGCAGCGGTTGGCGATGTACGCTTGGGAACGTGCTACCTTGGCTTGTGGAGGAAGAAATGTCTCATGAACGTGAAGTTGTGATTGTTGGAGTGGCTGTCCGGCCGTCGCTTATTGGTCTGCCACAGCTTGCCTGCAGCATCTAGGCTTACTAGTCTAGTGAACATGACGTTAGAAGTTCGACCTCCACCTAGAGGCAACAACAACCAGACTCACCGGTCATCCACCGTCTCTTCTGGGACTACTTGCTGGCAACAGATCGACAGGGGGAGCATTTGGTTGGGGGGGGACATAGAAAGAACCTTGGTTGATGGTCCGGAAATAAGTCACTTAGTTGATAGTCCAAAAAAAAAGTGATGACAACCTAAAAATTCAACCTACCTGATGGTGCCAAAATACATAGTTCAACCTACAGTATATCTCAGTACATGTAAATTACTTAGTTTGCGGTCCAAATAAAGTACTTGTTGGATAGTCCGAGTAAAGCACCTAGTTGACAGTCCAAATAAAGCAACCAGTTGACAGTCCGAGTAAAGCACCTAGTTGACAGTCCAAATAAAGCACCTAGTTGACAGTCCGAGTAAAGCACCTAGTTGACAGTCCGAGTAAAGCACCTAGTTGACAGTCCGAGTAAAGCACCTAGTTGACAGTTCCGAGTAAAGCACCTAGTTGACAGTTCAAGTAAAGCACCTAGTTGACAGTCAATAAAGCACCTAGTTGACAGTCCAAAAAAGCACCTAGTTGACAGTCCAAATAAAGCACCTAGTTGACAGTCCAAATAAAAGCACCTAGTTGACAGTCCAAATAAACACTAGTTGACAGTCAAATAAGCCTAGTTGACAGTCCAAATAAAGAACTAGTTGACATGTCAATAGACTTAGTTGACAGTCCAAAAAAACTATGCATCAAAAACTTAAGTGAATGTTAAAAAAAGTAACGTAGCAGACAATACAAATAAAGTTACTTAGATTTTTTCTCCTCCACTGTGTCTTACTACCCGTCTTGACTATTCACATTTGGATGAATGTAGATGTAATGCACCCGAATTTGCGTGGTGGTAGGGTGGGAAATTTTTTAGGGGAAAAACAGCCTTGCTACACCCGGCCGGGATTTTAACCTTGACCTCGCCGTCATCGAAAAATCAGACTAAACGAGCTTGACGTTTAGTCCGCATGTCCACCGATGCGGGTGTTTTATATCTCACAGCAAAAATATAGTTACTAATTATATTAGAGGTATGATTTGCAGCTGTCAATGTTTAATGTTGTCATTAATATGTCAAGTTGTCAAATATAGACTGGTTTTTTTTTGACGTCATAAAAGGTTCTTCCTATGGTGACTCAAGTATAGCTGCGGTTGAAGAAACATCTCATTTATTTATGCTTTTTTAACTTGAAGTGCAAGTGGAACCAATATGGTGGCTCTACGCATAGCAGTGTAAACAGAACTGCAATCAATTTTCATTCGACTGTTTTCATTTCAATTCCAAAAGGTGCTTTAATTAATTTGAAGATGAAATTGAAAAATATTTATCCTAAAAACTAGTATAGTAATACTTTGTTTGTTTAACATTTCATAAATGTTTATCAAAAACTGGGCTAAAAAATATAATTTTAGTTTTAATAACATATAATATACATCACGTACAATTTTATATATTCAAAATGTTAATTTTATGATATTTTACTTAGTTTTCTAATTTAAGGAAACATAAAAGATTGTAGGATAAAAAAAGTGAAAATATTTAATACTGAAATTGGGTTGAAAGATCGTATGGTGTTTTAGGTAATTATTCTTTTCATTAGGAATATCGTGTCTTTTTAATTGAGCGTTTACTTTCCTGTTGTATTTTTTCACAGGACATAATTTATTAAAATGTAAACTATCACTTAATTGTAATAGTAACGTAATAATAGACTATGGTTGTAAGTAAAACTAGGTGGAATAAGTAAACTTAGATTTCCAGGATTTAAAAATTGAACCAATATTTAACTATATTCGATTTCAAATTACTTTTTTTTTTTTACAAATTTATACTTAAGATTTAGATTTGTAAGTTACTTTGAAGTTCAATTAACAGGTTTACTTGATTGAATTTTAGACAATGAAAATGTTTAAAGACTTATGCTTTTTTTAAATAATGAAAAGGATAAATTTCATATAGAGAAGAGTAATATATTATATATATAAAGATGGCTGGAATCCTAAATTTCTCAAATTTCCACTCTTAAATCTTCTCTTGAATCTCGAATCCAAATTTAAATCTTCGAATTTTTATGAATGTTCAATTTTAGCAAAAAAGTTTTAAAATTTAATTTAAAAAAGTTGTTAAAGGCTTATGCCACTGACTAATGATTTGTTTGTCATTTCTGTCATCAACTACAAAGAGAATACTTTTATTTAGTAATTAATGAAAATACAATTTTTTCCTTGTGGTTTTATTACTCTCCCAATTACACAGGTCTATATAATTTATTTTACCAATTGTTTAAAATTGTCTATATCAAGTCAAGGCCTTCATAATATTGTATTCGAGATTCACTTTAGAGATTTTTACGAAACTTGAATCTCTCGAACACCATAGGATTTGAGAAGATTGAGGAATCGGGGATTCGAGCTTCCCATCCCATATATATATTTTCAACATGTCCATTCAAATGAAGAAAACACCAAGAATTTAAGGGAGTCCTATATTTTTCAAGAGAGGTTAGCACAAACACATCTCATACATCTCAAAATATTTACAGCATTCCCAAGTAATATGCAACCTCACAGTTAATGTACAGTACCCGCCATAAGTAAAACTCAGAGACAAAGTAGTTCAGATCTAAGAGAATAACCAAAAACAGCGCTGCATCACATTAAATAGGAATAGGTCTAGATCGACACCAGATGGCCAAGTTTTGTACAATACACAACGCAATGGAATTTCCAAATGGTATTTATAAAAACTAAATTTTTATTTACCTAAGTAGTTATTATAAAGACAGTAAAAAATGTATGGTTATCATTCGCTTGGACACGAGTTTGACACAACACATTTGTTGAACAATTTTAAGGAAACATGAGTTAAGGTGTTTGTATTTTGTCCGTTTTTGTGACAAAACTTTTTTTTTTCAAACTAAACAAAATATTATTTCAGTAGATTTATTAAGTTAAGTGTGTTAACCCAACATGTTTTATGGATGTGAAGAGTGGGTTTATCAGGAGAAACACAAGAGCAAGGTGAATGCGGTTGGAATGCGGGATCTAAGAAATGTTTGTGGATAAAGTCGTATGGACAGAGTCCGTAATGAATGGGTGCCGAAGGAGTGGGTTTGAAAGGGAATCCAGTATGCCAATGTGAAAGAAGCGTGCTACGTTGCTTTGGGCATCTTAAGAGGATGAGTGTGGGTCAATAGGAAGGGGTAGGTCATGTAAGATGTGGTTAATGTTGTGGACTAATGTGTGAAAAATAAAAACATTAAGAGTTTTAAAAATAAAAAAGGCATGCATAGCTCTGTGTATGGATGTTGTTGAAACGAAGGGAATATTCAAGGATAGGGAAGTGTGAAGAAGGTTAGTGAGGATCGATTAAGTACCGAGCTATTTTCTTTCGATATATGCATAATTTCTTGCCTCTCCCTTAAGGGAATGGCGTTTTATGTGTGTATATGTATATGTTTATGCAATTATGTCTGTATGTCTGTATGTGTATGTATGTTGTGTGTATGTCTGTGTGTATGTGTGTGTATATATTTTCTAAATATTTAAATATCAACATTTCTTTAGTATTTGACCAAACACCTTTTTAAATAAAGAAAAAAGGTCTTTGTTAAATTAAAGAATTTTACCCAGCAGATGATTAAGAACTGTTGAGGTTACAATATATTGCAAATTGAACTGAACGTAACAACTGGAGCAATATTTTATTTATTTTGTCCTAAAAAAATGTTGGGAACAAAATTGGTAAAATACTGATCTTAGCTCATGTTGTCTTCCACCCTATATTAAAAACTAAATAAAGTGAACTGATATGTTTAATACTCTCTTTATAAATTTAGGATTAGCTATTGACATTCAATTAATTACCTTGTCTCTGTAATACTTTATAACTAGTGGGTTGTGATACACATATACACCGACATTCCCAAAATGCACAGTGTCGATCATCAAAATATGACCGGTACGAAGCGAGACACGGGCCGGCCATTTTTCGTGATCGAGATTGTACAAAGTGCCTCTAAGGAAATCTGTACAAACTATAACTATAACGAAGACTATTTACAGAGAGGCTCATTCTATGTACAGTACAAACATCTTGCTGTAGGGGTCATACGTAAGTACACAGCTAGGAATGCAATACATCGGGACAAGAGACAAAATTAAGGGCCGTACCAACAGTGAAGTACACAGAAATTAATTTTTTGGGGGGAAGGGAGACTTAACATTAGATCCCTCTTGAAGAAATCTAAAGTTTTCTTTAAACATAATCGGCATTGTAGGTATTAATTTTATAAGACAATATAAGTTACTAGCCTAAGTATTGATGAGGAATATAAAAATAAATGATTAATAAATACTTTGGGTTGTAATTTAAAATCAGGGTTGTGTGGACGTTTTAGGTTTTGGGAGGGGGTGGAGGGGGCCAGGGCCAAAATAAACTTGTAGAGCACTCATAAGTGAAATTAGTCCTCTTTATATATCAGAGTACACTTACGACAGTGTGACTCCTAACAAATGTCCAATGCAATTTAATTGGAAAATACTTTGATCTAAGCTAAAGGCACCTTCAGAGCTCCAAAATAAAATAAGATTTCAGCGCCCATCTTAATCTTAAGTGGGGGGTGGCCTCTCTCCAACACCCTCGTTTAAAAAGTCGTCCAATCATTCCTCGCCTCTATGGTACGACCCTGGTTCCACTCCATTACCAGGCGTGTTTTCGTCAACCACCATTGAACTTCGTAATTGCCATGGCGAAAGGACCCTAGTGAAAATCACATAATCGTAAATCTTCGGATATATCCGTAGTCACTCGTGATGTGACGTCACTGTCAGATCTAATATTTACATAGCAAAGGAATGGATGAGAGGCTGCAGTTAAGAATTTAATTAATGCGTAAGATACATGAATTTAAAGAAAAAGCCCAAATATACCGTGGAGCAGAATCAAAAAATGTAATATATAATTGAGCGTTTAACTGTCTCAAACCTATAAATTAGAAAAAAACATATAAAAATATATTTAGTGTGTAAAACATGAATTAGTTAGGATATATAAAACTAATAGTCTACTAGGGAACGAATGTTCAAAGATGTATAAAACACAAAGACTAATTAAATCACCCGCCTCGGTGGCGTAGTTGGCTAACGCGCTAGTCGTGTTGAGCTCAACTGCCAAGGACGGGGAGATCGAGATTCGAATCTCGGTCTGGTGAACTGGGGGTGGTTTTTCCTAAATTATTTTCCACTCTCCCTCCACGCAAATGCGGGTTCACTTCCTCTAAATTCAACCCTCCCAATTCCTAATCTATTAGCGTAATTATTACTTAAGCGTATAACCCAAACGGGTAGTAAGACGCGGTGCTAATTATTATTATTATTACTAATTAAATCTACGGGCGCAAGTATTATTGTAGCTTACTTTTGGAGTGTATAAGAATTGTAGCTCGTCCAGATTTTCAAAACACACTCGGTTATATGTTTATGAATGATTATATAATTTTTTATAGTAATCTATAGTTTATATTCTAATAATAAATTAAAGATTAAATGCTAAAACTAATTTGTGTTTTTTTTTCCTCCCTTCACTTTTGGCCTAAAAATAGATTACAATAGTAATAGTAATAAAAAAATAGTACTTTGAGCCTTCAAAATTGGTCCCTACAAGATTTTTACCATAACTACATGTTATGTCAGTAATATGAGCTGTCTAATAAAACTACGTCACAGAAATACGTCAAAAAAACAAAAGCATAAATATATGATCAAACCTTCCTCCTTTCGCCATGACAATGTGAACCATCTAAATTAAACAGAAGGGATAAGTACAAACTATTAAAAATCATAAAGTGGTTTCACAGACGGTGACCAAATCTCTTCACTCGAATATAATTACTCTACCATTTTGAATTATTATAAAACGTTGCTGCGTGACTTTGACCAATGACAGGGGCGTCGCTAACTCATAATTATTATTAGGTGGGAAGGCGAGGGGTGGGAGGGGGGTCACACAGAACGAACCCACTATCACTTTAATTCAGAGAGAATAAAAAATTACTCTGGACTAAATGAGTAACACAGAAAATATGATAGCGCGGAATTAATTATATCAATCAAAAAGTTACCGTAATTTTTGTGCATTGTTTCAGACGTGGATGTTTAATTTTTTTAACAAAACAATTCACTGTTTCTTTTACGATGAAAAGATTGTCCCATTTGAGCAGATTATTGGGGGTGGGGAGAGAGACGTGATCCCACCCGCCCCCCCTCCGAGCCCCACATAACGAGGTACGTGACCATTGGTATTAAGGGGTCGTTCATAAACCACATTTAGCTTTTTTTTTCTACCCTCCCCCCACCCTGTAGCACCAAGTAGACATATAGAGCGCCCCTTTCCCCCTCTCAATAGCTTTACATGGTTTATGGTTGACCCTTAATGACATTTAATGTTATTTTTTCCACACACATTAAAAAAAATCTCCCAACCCCAACCATAAGTTATACAGGCTGAAGCCAAAACAATTAGACGATTAGTAACTTGAAAATTAACACACTAATTGAAAAGTAGCTTAATAAATGCAAATTATATTCTACATTTTTTCACTTTTTGAAGATAATGTCACTCAGGTGAGCTCCACCGGACGTCAGACAAACCTCAGCACGTTGTCCATCACTTTCCTCGCATAGATCGTTCTGATTGTTTTCGCCCCATCCTGTATAACCTATATAGTAGAATCTCGTTAATCCGAATTAATTGGGACAAAATCCTATTCAGATTAATAGATTTTAGGATTAACCTAAATCTTTCCTATATGCAAATTAAAAATTCACTGTAAGGTCTAATGGGTCGGTCAACCACGTCGCGACACCAACTGATGCGATGTTAATGAGGCGATGGCGGAATATTGCGTCAGCAACAGTCTCGCTTCATTACGACAAAAGAGACTTACTGATTTTATGAACATGCAAATAAATAAATAAATTTGTAAGTAGGTCCTACTCTAGAATATGCTATTTTCATCATTTTTTGAAAGCAAAACAGACTGAGTGAATTTATACATTGTTTCTTTTCGCTATTTGTATATTACTATAAATTTTGTTTTAAAATTAAATTGGTTTTCTTCCATTTTGTTCGGATTAACAGATTTTCGGATTAGCGTTAGTTCGGATTAACGAGACTATACTGTATTTAAAGTAATTAATACAATCGAAATAAAATAATTTTCAATAAACACTAATTGTCGGTCACCCATTGATCAATATCACGCTAGTCCACAGAGTGAGCAAACGTGTCAGGAAGGGGGGGGGGGGGAAGATTAAAAGACAACTCACTTGATGAAGTAAGATTTGCCATCCTGGTCCGTGGCCTGCTCCCAGCCGTAGGGGAACCCGGAGCTGCTTTGGACCCAAGTCTCCGCGGGAGGCAGCCAAGAGCTAGTCTGCGTTAGATGACTGAGAACAAACAACAAAAAAAGTTAAATAAAATTTAATACATAAATTTACAAACATGTTCACATCTTTTTTTTAGTGATAAACAAGAGTATCTAGCGATTTGTTTTATAAGGTAGCTCAGAAGAAATACACTTGTATTAGCATGGAGAAAAAAAAATGGGAAAAACACAGTGAAAATTGTTATAGATAAACCCGTCCCCCTTCCACGTAGCTACTTTTTCTTAATTATTATGTTTAACACAATTATTACTAACGACTGGATCTGAAAAGATAGTTAAATGAAAGTAGCTTAAGAAAAGGCACCCGAATTAGTGTATTAAGGAAAAGGAAAAAAAAAAACAAAAAAATACATACAAAAAGCTAAAGAGATACACTAATAATTAAGTTTAACAAAAATTCGACAAATACCAACAGTAGATTGGTTTAGTTTTGCCATATTTTTTGTATTAGTTTAGTTAGTGAGTATACCATTAGTTTAATTTCGATTTTATATCAATACAATAAAGCTGAAATATTTCTCAAAATACTTAATTATGTTCACCCCTTACAAAGTAATTAGGCATATTTGTACTATTTTACCATATTTGGGTGGAGAAAGAGTGGAAGACCATTTTGGAAAAGTCCCTCTCGGTCACCCAGCGGGATCGAGCCACGATATCCTCTTCATTGACAGTCTAGTGTATATATAAGTGTGATGCCTTAGACCATGCAGCCACTGACACGGGTATTTTGTATTAATATTAAACCTGGGTGATGATAAAAATAATAAATTATTCCTTTTATGCAATAGTTAAAAAGAGACAGATAGAATAGTCACCTAATTAAAAGAAATTAAAATTGGTGTTTTGTAAAAAGGGGGGGGGGGTGACTTTAATAATGTCGCACATAATACAAAGGAATCGTTCACATCTACATCTGTACACCTTGTAAACATGTTCAGAGTCGCGACAAAATAGATCCTTATAAAAGTGCTCTGAATTCATTAACCATGAAGCGCAAACAGCCTTCAAGCTATAATTAAATCAAAATGTTTGCAAGACTAATTTAAACTAATTGGATATAGTTACAGAACGCCAAAAACGAAACAGGACTCGGGTTGGTGAGATGAAAATAAGTTGTTAATGCCATGTAACCTTAAAAAAAAGTTTTATATATATATATATATATATTATATGTCACCTAATCTTACTGCCCTTTTGATTATGTACTAATTCCGCTAACCGGTTAGAAATGAGGAAGGCTGCATTTAGAGGAAGAGTACCCGCATTTGCGTGAAGAGAGTGGAAAAACATTTAGGTAAATCCACATCAGTACACCCGACCGGGATCGAAACACGATCTCCCCTTCTTCGGCATTCTGTCTATCGCGAGAATGACGCCTTAAGACCATGCGACCACCGAAGCGGGTTCATGTTTGACTATAGTGGCATTATCTATGAACATATTTTTACCATATATGTATTATTAGCACATAGCTATGTAAAATTGTCAGTCTACGCGAATATAAAAATGACGTATTCAAAAAGTCTTAGGGTGACGTAAGGAACAATACTTAAGAACATTCATTTTTATATTTTAATATAATGTAATATTATTCTAAAATCACCAATTAATATAACATTGTGTACAAACCTTTAAAAAATAGAAAGCTTATAACAAATTTTGTGTAGTAATAAAACAATAAATTATATAAAAATGACATACAAAAAGGGTTGTGAACCCTGGCTTTCCAGATTTACAAGACGACTGCTCTATTGTCTGTGCTGTACAGGATCACTTCCTTGTTTGTGTCATTCAACAATAAAACTAGCCGCTTCAGTGGCCGCATGGTCTAAGGTGCTCCTCTCGCAGTAGATTAAACTGCCGATGACGGGGAGATCGAGGTTCGAATCTCGGTTGGGTGTACTGAAAATTGTTTTTCAAAAATAGTTTTCCACTCTCTCTCCACCCAAATGTGGGTATACTTCCTCTACATATAACCTTCCTAATCCCTAAAACCCGTACCCGAACGAGCAGTAAGATAAAAAACTTCTTATTATGTACAGTGTTGAAAATGCATGTTAAGCCCTTACTTTTTATTTACATGAAATTCACTCTTGATGGGAAAGTTACGTAGCACATGAAGGAGAAGGGGGGGGGGGGGGGGGGAGGTTGGTCAGGCTAAAGGTTTACTTGGTATTACATGGGGAGCTGGGGGCAGGGTAAAAAAAAAGGTAAGAAAAAAGTGGCACAGGGTTTATGGATGATACTTTATAACGCACGATTATCAGAAAATTCCAAGCAGTCCAAATTCATCAAATTAAATTTTGTTTACAAATAAACATACTTGAAAACAAATTAAATGTGCCACTAGTTCGATACTAGAATAAATACTTTTGAGTCTCAGATGATTTTAAATTATCAATGTGTATTAAATTGTAAACAAATAATAGATATTATTCAAACTTAGAGCATTATATATTTGATAAATTAATACTAAACAACTATAACAATATAGTATATATTTTAAAAATAAGTTATAAAAATACATTCAAAATTAATTAATAGACCTGTGCTACCAAATTAAAACTTCTTAAGAAATAGGTAAATATTGAAATATATACTTAATTCGCCCAAATAAACACAATTATTTTATTTTCTACAGTAATATTTTAAAACATTTTCTTATTAGCGTTTCTTTAAGGGCCACACTTCAATGAAGGATTAAATCGATTTTGGACCGAGACTATGAAGGTAATTTTAATGACAACAGTCCTCCTCCTGTTTAAATCACTATACAGGAGAAAACTGTTGTCATGTGAATGAACTTCATAGGGCCAGTTTCATAGTCAGATTTAGTACGCCTCAAGTGCGGCGCTATACTAAATACAGGATGACATCTACCTAGACCAAAATGGAATGGGCCAGTTTCGTATGCGAGACCACTCCATTCGATTTTAGGTAGGTGTCGCCTTTTATTAGTTTAAGGCCGGTGATAAATTGACGTTTTGGTCGCTGTGGCACAAACGCTGCGACCGGCTCGCTCTAGTGTATTGCATTGTTTCATATGAGGGGGGGTCGTTACGCCCAAGAAACGCTCACAATGACGTTTTTAAATCTGTCGCGGCGTTCGTGTCGCTAGTCTGACCCCTCTCATACTCCCTTTCACGCTTAATCTACAACCACCCTTTGTTATGTCAATAAGAAAAATTGGGAAAGAAAGCTACGTAAATACTTATCTTAAGGTGAAGAGAAAAGCTTGTTGCTAGTTCGCTTGTTGCTAGTTCTCAAATATATTTAAATTGGTTGTGGTGAGCTTATAAAAAAAAACTACTGTATTTGTTTAAGGAGGACTGAATCTAGAGCCTTTTTTTAAATCAATCCTAGACTTATAGCTCAGCAAATAAGCTTAAAATTAATTGAAAATGAGCTAATGTTACATTTTCACACGTTTTTTTCTATTAATAAATCATAAAATATAGAGTTGTTAAGGAAAAAGAGCCCTTTTAGAATTTCTTTATTTTATTTTAACGTTAATTATATTTTGAAATAATGCATCGTATAATTAAATATTGCGCTATAGCCGAACATCCAAGCGGCAATTTCTTGCTTACCGAGGCGGCCCCCTTAATAGCGTAGCTCAAATCAGGTTAGTGTGTCGTTTTCTGGAATTACAACCTCATAAACAACCCCTTCTCCTCTACCCCCTCTCTCACAAACCCTATCCCACACCCCTTTGGTAGCAGCAAGTCAAGAAGTCATTTCACGATTGATCCACAATACCCAACTCGGTGGCGTTGTTGGTTAACACGTTAGTTTCATGTTGAACTAGACTGACAAGGATAGGGAGATCGAGGTTAGAATCTCGTTCGGGTGAACTGATGTCTTTTTTTCATATATGTTTTTCCACTCTCCCTCCACGCAAATTCGGTTTCACTTCCTCTAAACTCAACCTTACCAATTCATAATTCATTAACGTGATTAGCGTATAGCCCGAACGGGTATTAAGATGCGGTGCTAAATAAAAAAGATCATCCACAGTAAAAATCAAATGCCTATAAAAATATGATGTTGTCTTGCCCCTATGAACACATTAAATTATAGTATGGGAAAAATACTTTAATGGCTTCTTTTCACAAACAACTTCATACCAATCAATTAAAATTTATCTTATGGGGGAATTTTCCAAATAAAAATATTATATCTTTTGAAATAATGCCTACTAACTGATTGCGTCAAATTTTTTTTATATAATATAGTTTTGTATTTAATCTAGTGAAGATTTTTTCGAACCATATTTATTAATTCAATTGAAATGTCTACAAAGCATTTTCTCTCTTACTAAGGAAGAAAATAAGGAGGGTATGGGTGGAGAAAGAGGCTTTACACATGCTTTATTAAAAATAAATAAATCAATAACGAAAAATTATACAGAATCGTTAAAAAAAGGCAAAATATTATGTTAAATAAATAAATAAGTATATAAATACATTATATTATTGAAACAATCCACTTTAACATGACGTGTCTTTGAGTCACTTATCACACTTGCCAACGAATAATTGTCTTTGTGAAAACTAATATATGTAAACAAAAATAATATTTAGTTTTTAGTTCTTCTCTAAAATAGTTCATGATCACAAACTAGATGAGATGCTTGAACGAGATATTTTGTAATCAATGTTTCTTTGCATAAATTAAAAATAGCGTGAATTAAATAAATAATCATGATACATAAAAGTAGAAATATTATTTTCAAACTCATAAATGTAAAATTTTGCTCTCGTGGAAGTTTGTGCAAGTTGTTCATAGTACGTTGAAGTATCAATAAATTAAAATCATCAAACGTATCAAAAACTATTTATATTAGAGTTGAGATATTTTGCCCAATCTAACTTTAATAAAATCTGAAACTTTTTCTCCGATCATGATGCACGGGATGTTGAGATTACCGCTGACGATATCAGGCATGATAGAAGCATCGGCAACCCTCAAACCTTGAACCCCTCTCACCCTTAACCTCGAATCAAGGACAGCGTAGGGATCCGAATCTGGACCCATCTTGCAGGTTCCCGAAGGGTGCCACAGCGTCATCGTATATTTCCTCAGAGCACATTCCAAGTATTCGTCAGACATCATCTTGTAGTGCTCACACCCTGGGAATTTATTAGGGTTTAACTTCGCACCGAGACTTCTCATCGTAGGAGTCTGACTTAGATGTTGACTCAGCCTACCTGCCTCGACGAGTATCTTTATGTCATCGCGGTGTGACAAGAAGTTAGGGTAGATCAAAGGCGGCGAGTTAGGGCTTTTGTCTCTAAGTTTAACGTACCCACGACTTTTAGGCCTCAATAGGGTGCCGAAAGACAGATAAGAGTCTCGATAAAGAATAGGTTCGTAAACCTTGTTGTAAAATTCATCGGTGTACCCAACTATATTTTTTAGAAACACCCCACCATCGACGTTGTCGGTGACAGCGGATAGATAGTAACCTATATCAGGGTAGTCTGACGAATTAGACAGGGAAGAGCTTGCGAACCCTAAGGCTTGTGCCACGCCCATAGCCATCATGGGGCCTTTATTGTTGAGCAACATGTCTGTGAGCACACTCACTTCCGATATGCGTGGTAGTGTATTTCCTACAGGTTTATCCACAGTGTACACGAGACCTCCTAGAGCAATGTGATCTTGGAGATTCTGACCAACGTGCAGGTCCGAAATGACCGGCGATATACCAACCTCCCTCAAGTGGTCAGCCGGCCCGACCCCAGACAGCATCAAGATCTGAGGGGAATTGAGAGCCCCCGCGGAAAGAATCACTTCCTTCTTCACCCCGATATTGTAGGTGCGACCCTTCTTTGAGAATACCACGCCTTGGACGACTTTGGTATGAGGATCTATGACAACACGCTCCACGAGGGAATGTAAACTGATATCAAGGTTCAGACGATCCCTCACCGGTCTCAGGAAGGCCTTTGCTGTACTGCAGCGCACCCCACCCTTTAGCGTCCCATACGCGAAGTTAAACCCTCTCTGAGTCTCCCCGTTGAAGTCAAGGAGATTGTGTCCAATCTCTTGGACCGCTTGAAGCAAGTACCCCAGGAGAGGCGTGTAGTAGCGGTACTCTTCCACAGAAAGATAGCCTCCTACCCCGTGGTAGGGTGAGTTCTTGTATTTCTCAATCCTCATGTCCTCTGATTTCTTAAAGTAAGGAAGCACCTGATCATAGCTCCACTCGGCGTTACCCATGGAAGCCCAGTTGTCATAGTCTCGACGGTTACCTCGAACGTATATCATACCGTTGATGGCGCTGGTGCCTCCTAGGAGTTTACCTCGAGGCCAGAGACAGCGGCCGTTTTCCATCGCCTGGCAGAATCCTTCCTGATACTCGGTGACGTAGTTCCAGTCCAACGGACCTCGCTGTAAGGTAGCCATCATCACGGGAACGTCAGATATCCGCGTCTCGTCGCCCCCAGCTTCCAAAAGTAGGACGCTCCACCCAAGTTCCTCCGAGAGGCGGTTGGCGATGACGGCGCCAGACGATCCGGCCCCGACCACGATAAAGTCGTAGACGTCTCGGAAATGCCTCCCTCGGGACTCGAGGTCTTGAGGCCGGTGGCCCTGGTCGATGATGTCGGGCGGAAAGTTTGATGCCCACCTCCATCGCGTTGACGAAAAATACAGTAAATATTGCTCTGCTGATGTCAATGCGCCGTCTTGTGAAACCCAAAGAAGCCATGCACCCGTCCGTGTGTGTGTGGGGCTGCAATCCAACGTCGAAACAAGATATCTGGAAAAAATAGACCATAAAATTCAATTCTATGCCATTCAATGCTTTGCATATAAATATAACCCGATTAAAAAATGTGACAATAAACATGACTAAAAAACTGTGACCCGAGCCTTACCACCATCCGAGCTATTCATGTATTCTCACTAATTTGGTAGGGGTGAAGAAAGTAAATGTGAGAGGAACTGTACTCGTATTTGCGTGGAGGAAGAATGGAAACTCCTTAAAGGAAAAACAAAATCTCTCTGTAAACTAGGGTGAGTTTCGAACCCTGGATTTTCCATCAATAGTAAACCTATCCTAGATAAAATTGACGCCTTAGCTTGGGATAATATTTTATTATTATTATTATTATTATTATTATTAATATTATTAAAGTAACTTATTCTTGAGTAAACTTTGTATAGTATAGTATGTAAGAATTTTACATCATTAACATCGTAAACTGTAATTTATTTTTAGGAATACTATCTATCACAGATATTTGTATTTTCAAAGTTCCCAGAAGAAGCCGGTCATTTTTCCTGAATAGGACCGTACTTGGTGGGAGAGAAGAGCTGTTTACATAGGGTTACAAGCAACTTATACTTTGCTTGCTTCGACATAAAATTATCGATTTAGAATGTAAACCCGATACACAAAATAAATGGTACGGCGCACCGCACAGACTTTCTCTCTCTTTCTATAAACTCGTAAGATTTCTGAACAGAATAATGTACATTGTATATTCACCACTCCACATAAGAACACGCATAAAATAATATACAATGATATATAATCAATGAGAAAAGAGGCGCATCTTTGTCCACCTAAGAGCATTTCAAACAGTTTAATGTCTTCCACAAGGGTCAACACTTCGTATTAAAATTTCGATTTCTGGTTAAAATTTTAACATTTTATATGGTGTTGCAGATCTTCAAGTCATCGCATTGATATTTAATTATTCATTTATACATTTTGATCAATAAAAAATGTAAATATTGACTATTGAGTCTAAAATGGAGATAGATCATTGCTATGCAAACATTTCTCCTAAGAGATTTAAGGAAAAATAACATACTTTTTAGATACTTATATTTAATTACTCTAAGGCATTGGAGAATTATTGCGTTAATACTTAAGTAGTATATGTTTACAACTGAAGCTCACAAAATTGTATTAATATATTTGCAAATATCTCAGAAACTGCTGCTTTTATAAAAATATATGTCAAATAAAAGTTTTTTATTTCTAATAGGCCTACAATTTTGCAATGATAAGTTGTTTAGTTTCTCCAATAGTTGTGGAGATACGGAAATTAACGCTTCTGTAATGTACCCTAAAAATCATTTTCATAGAAAATTAAAATAGCCAGTTTATTTATAATCTTAATCAACGCCTAGATACGAATTTTAATCAGAATCGTTTGAGCAGATTTTGAGAAAACCAAATTTTTCTCTTTTCGCCCTTCAGTAAACTACCCTTAATTTTAAGTTTTTATAGACACACAGACAGACGGCATTGCAAAGACTATTTTTTAGGGTTCGGGGGGTCATGAGACGTCGACATCCATCAACATTTCAGGTTAGTTTTTTTTTTACGGTCGCAATACTTAAACTTTAATGTCCAAAAAGTTAAAAAATTCATATAATTGCGTATAGATTGAAAGTTATTGATTTTATAAAAATATGTTTCGGATAAAATATCTGTATTATAAATATATATACATATTTGTAATGCTAAGTAATTTCAAATCTCAAATAGTTTCGGAGCTATTATAAAAAATGTTAATTTACCCATCAGACCGGAGCCCTTAAATCGATTTTGCCGAAATATTGAGAGTAGCCATTTTGTTTGTAATATTTATTAATGTTTATAAATGAAATTTAATCAATATCGTTAGAGCCGATTTTGAGAAAATCGACTTTTTCTCTTTTTGCCCTTCGGTAAACTACCCTTAATTTTAAGTTTTAATAGACACACAGAGAGACGGCATTGAAATAACTGTTTTTTAGGGTTCGGGGGGTCATGAGACGTCGACATCCATCAACATTTCAGGTTAGTTTTTTTTACGATCGCAATACTTAAGCTTTAATGTCCAAAAAGTTAAAAATATATATATAATTGCGTATAGATTGAAAATTATTGATTTTATAAAAATATGTTTCGAATAAAATATTTGTATTATAAATATATATACATATTTGTAATGCTAAGTTATTTCATATCTCAAATAGTTTCGGAGCTATTATAAAAAATGTTAATTTACGCATCAGACCGGAGCCCTTAAAACGATTTTGCCGAAATATTGAGAGTAGCCATTTTGTTTGTAATATTTATTAATGTTCATAAATGAAATTTAATCAAAATCGTTAGAGCCGATTTTGAGAAAATCGACTTTTTCTCTTTTTTCCCTTCAGTAAACTACCCTTAATTTTAGGGGTAGATATCCAATTCCAAAAACCCCTCGGGGCAACCCTATGAAAACCCTAGATATCAAGTTTCAGCTCAATCGGTAAAATAGTTTAGGCTCTAGTTGGAGGTACAGACAGACAGACAGACAGACAGACAGACAGACAGACGGAAATTCAAAAACCACTTTTTCGGATTCAGGAAGTCATGAAACGTCAAAATTCATCAAAATCTCGAGTTCGAATTTTTTGACGATCACCATACTTTCTCTACCTGTAAGATAGAGAGAAAGTAAAAAGTAGTGACAAGTAAAGCTAAAAAAAATGGTATGGTGCACCACATAGGCTGTCTCTTTCCTTTGTCTTACTATCCCTTACGAAGGGAGATTTGGGGAAAAGGGGGTTACAAAATAATGAAATAAAAAAGATTAATATTGGATACACAAGGGTCAACACTTCGTATTAAAATTTCGATTTCTGGTTAAAATTTTAACATTTTATAAGGTGTTGCACATCTTCAATTCATCGCATTGATATTTAATTATTCATTTATACATTTTGACCAATAAAAAATGTAATTATTGACTATTGAGTCTAAAATGGAGATAGATCATTGCTGTGCAAACATTTCTCCTAAGAGCTTTAAGGAAAAATAACATACTTTTTTTAGATATCCACTTATATTTAATTACTCTATGGCATTGGAGAATTATTGCGTTAAGACTTAAGTAGTATATGTTTACAACTAAAGTTCACAAAATTGTATTAATATATTTGCAAATATCTCAGAAACTGTTGCTTTTATAAAAATATATGTCAAATAAAAGTTTTTTATTTCTAATAGTCCTACAATTTTGCAATGTTAAGTTGTTTAGTTTCTCAAATAGTTGTGGAGATACGGAAATTAACGCTTCTGTAAAGTACCCTAAAAATCATTTTCATAGGAAAATGAAAATAGCCAGTTTATTTATAATCTTAATCAACGCCTAGATACGAATTTTAATCAAAATCATTTGAGCAGATTATGAGAAAACCTATTTTTTCTCTTTTCGCCCTTCATAAAACTACTCTTAATTTTAAGTTTTAATAGACATTCAGACAGACGGCATTGCAAAGACTATTTTTTAAGGTTCGGGGGGTCATGAGACGTCGACATCCATCAAAATTTCAGGTTAGTTTTTTTTACGGTCGCAATACTTAAACTTTAATGTCCAAAAAGTAAAAAAATATATATATTTGCGTATAGATTGAAAGTTATTGATTCTATAAAAATATGTTTCGAATAAAATATTTGTATTATAAATATATATACATATTTGTAATGCTAAGTAATTTCATATCTCAAATAGTTTCGGAGCTATTATAAAAAATGTTAATTTACGCATCAGACCCGAGCCCTTAAAGCCATTTTGCCGAGATATTGAGAGTAGCCATTTTGTTTGGAATATTTATTAATGTTTGAGAATGAAATTTAATCAAAATCTTTAGAGCCGATTTTGAGAAAATCGACTTTATCTCTTTTTTCCCTTCAGTAAAGTACCCTTAATTTTAGGGGTAGATAAATATGCAATTCCAAAAACCCCTCGGGGGAACCCTATGAAAACCCTAGATATTAAGTTTTAGCTTAATCAGTAAAAATGTTTAGGCTCTAGTTGGAGGGACAGACAGACAGACAGACGGAAATTCAAAAACAACTTTTTCGGATTCAGGGAGTCATGAAACGTCAAGATTCATCAAAATCTCGATTTCGATTTTTTTGACGATCACCATACTTTCTCTACCTGTAAGATAGAGAGAAAGTAAAAAGCAAGACTAGAGGATTCCAATTCAACCCTAAATAGCTCAAAAAATAATGTTGTGTTAGCTGTGAGGGTTTATCACATTAAAGAGATAAGGGGTTCTCAAAGGGTGATATGCAGCACTTTTTGTGAAATTATGGCCCCCTTGGGACAAATATTTAGTAAAATCTACAAGTTTAACGTCATAAATAATAGTTTTTGGTTAACATTAATTTAATATTTTTACAGTACTATTTTACTCCTCAAATAATATTTCTATTTTAAGTACTTCTAATAAGAATTTACTTGACTTAAGTCAGGACATAAAGACGTTTAATTTTAGGGGTGCTGCAAAACATAAATGATGTATTAAAGGGTGCCGCCCTGGTAAAAGGTTTTGAGAAACAATTATCTGAATCAGTGCTTCCAAAATTGTGGTAGCGTTCCAGGAGCTTATTTTTTTTAGCACCACGCCTTACTATCAGTTCGGAGTATATGCTTATGTACTAATTACACTAATGATTTTAGATATGAGTAAAGATATTTGTATAAAGTGTACCCACATTTGAGTGGAGGTAGAGTGGATTAAAAAACCTTTGGTTAACCCAACCGGGATTCAAACCATAATCTCCCCGCCATCGGCAATTTAGTATAAATCCATTAGTTGACTTACTTAGGATTCAACATACGAGTGAACGCCGTCATATACGAGAGGGCAGGGATTTAAATAGTTTGTAAGTAAAATCCGGACTTTGATGACCTATTTTTTAAATGACCCATAAAATCACCTAAGAATTTTAAAATAAATTACTTGAAATTTAAAAAAATGAACTAAAAATATGAACACAAACACGTAATGTAACGTAACGACTAGATCAAACACACACTTTAAAAATTGAAACTAAAAAATATAAATGCAATAAAAATCCTTTAAAAACCTAAAATCTTGCAAAAATATCGAGTAAAAAATTACTAGTATCGAATGGAAAAAAATCGATATAGGCTTATCGACCGTTTTCCTACACATTCGAAACCTCTCTTAACATCACATATAGTCAAGTGTGGATGTGGAGATTTAACGGCTGCTCTGAAACGTATGTTAACTGCTGTTTTTCAGCCTGAAGTTGTTTACACCTTCACACACCCCAAGGAATGTCCTTGATGACACTTTGGAGTGACACAATCCCTATATTTAGATTGTGCTTAAATGTTAACGGTATCAAATTGTTGAAATCACACTCACAATTCAAAGTTAATATTCTCTAAAATTCAAAATAGGATTTCCACTTTTTACTTAATAAAAAATCTACTTTTTTTTGTTAGAAAAGCAATTTACATTCTCCCAGATACTTTGGAGAGGAACAGGAAGGGATTTTTATTTAATTTTTTTTTCATGACTCTGAGCTAAACTTTGATTTTTACTAAAGTAAATTTAAAAAAATATTTTTATCTATAATAGGAAATTATTTTATAAAGCAAAATTCTTTTCTCCATAACAAGCAAACTATAAATCATCTTCAATTTAGAGGTTAGATGTATGTATATGCTATCCTGAAATTATTATGGGCTGAATTTTCCTGTAGACGATAAATCGTGATACAAAAGAATAAATAAAGAGCAAGGGGGGGGGGGGGCATCTGAAGCTAAACGAAGGAAGATGAACAAAAAGTCTTTGCTCATGAGATTAATGAAACAACGTGACAAAGACTTGCTAACTAATACATATTGTTGAAAAATATAAAAAAATTTTATAGTCTCTCTTAGAAAGGAGGTAGCTTAAAGTAGGTTAAAAATATATATAAAATCCCGTTCTATATTGGCAAAAATTGTGAATATCCCAAAAATGAAGTAAGTACATATTACGATATACCTTTGAATTAATTCTTTCAAATCATAATTAAAGTTGGTTTCTTATTTTATATATTCAAGTCTGGCCGGACCCTAGGCCTATCACTTTCTTAAATTTGAATGTTTAAGAAAATATTTGAATTATTAAAAAAAAAGATAATATATTTTAGTTTGAGGAATTGCGGTTAGAAGGTTTTATTAGAAAAAAATACTTAAGAAGGTAGCTTTAAAATTATATTATTATTCTTTTGTCAGTGATACTATCTGTCAAAAGTAGAATTTATAGATCATCATATTTGACGTATGAACATAATGAAATAATGTTAGTCACGTTTGTGTCAGATAGCTCAGTACAGCGTTCCAACAGTGACAAGATTGAATAAAAAGCTTAATCCATACAACAAGTTTAACAGGTTTATGGGAATGTATGTTTCTCACCAACATTCTATTTGGTATATGGAGGCTCTGACAGTATCTTTATTTTGAGGTGGAGGCAGTTTCCAGTTAAAACCGGTGTTTTCTGTTAATATTAATTAGTTACAAGGTCAAACCTTTGACATGGTTGCTATCTAGCTGCACAAGCCCGTTTATTTAATAAAAAACTGAATTAATTTAGTTAACTCTCATTTTACCTACGCTTATGAAAGAACGACACCTTTTTACAAACAAAGTCTAACATTACATGCGCCTATAAATTTAAGGTTAGGTTTTGTTAGGTGTGTTAATATTGTAAGGTACTTGTGTACTTTTCAGTGCTGGCCTGTTATAGGTATTAAGACTGTTGGCCAGCACTATAATAAAGGAAATTGAAATTATAATAAAACTGTCGTAGACAGGGCTAAAATCTGGTAATTAATAAAAAGTTATATCTAATCAATATGTGAAAGTTTTGTTTGGGTTGAATGTTTAGAGGATGTTTAAATGGAGCGTTTCTAGGGAATATTTTAGTAATATAATTATTAAAATTATAAATAGTATTATATAGTAATAAAATAAAAATAATTGATAATCTAGTAATAAAATAATAAAAAATAATTAATAATAAAATAATATTATAAATTATTGTAATAAATTATTATTATAATATTATAAATTATTATTATTTTTTACACTAGTCTCACTTGCATTTAAAATAAAATTTGATATTTTTAGAGAAGCAATTTAATGGGGGAGAAAATCTCTCGTTATTTATGGATAAGTGTGGGCCAGACGAAAACATTAAGTTGTTTTTAAAAAGAGTTAATGTAGGTTAAAAATTATGGTAGGATTTTGGTAAAGAAGGACCTTTTATAAAATACAAACATATTTTTTTACAGTCAACATTTTTAGCATTTTAAATATGTTTAAGTGTTATTTTATGAGTAACGATTCACTCTATCAAAATTGAAAATTGCAGATCGCACACCAACATATGTCAGCCATGCCGAGAATCAAAATCAGAACCCTTAGCTCAGTAGGCAGACAAACTACAGACTGAGTTAAGGTATCAGACGTAAGCTTTGTAATTGCCAAAAAAAAAAGTCACTTACTATCTATTAAGACCGGCGCAATTTATTTATTTATTTTTTTAAATCTGGGCTTAATGATTTGATAATACGTAACTAACATTACTGACAGTAAAACAAAAGGCGTAACTCTTGTATATCTAAGTGTATCCACAAAATAAAATTCAGTTGTGCTCAATGACCTACCTTAAAATGAGCCACCAGTGGAAGTCACGAAGAGTCCGTGCACACACCGCTAGTTCAACTACACAATGAACTCCAGCGTTGACCAAGGCACAAGAACGAGTTTTCCCCTTCTTTCTCCAAGCGCGCTTTTGGAACTTCCATCTTCATTTCCATGTTGAGAACTGGTTCACGCAGAGAAAAAGAGGGAAACAAAAACAAAATAGCAGCGAAAAAAAAGGCCTCGATTATATTTTGCTAATTTCCCCTTTTGACCATATTCACATATCCCAGAACCGGTCCAAACGATGGCTTAAGAGAGGATTAACGGTCCTTATTGCTATGGTACCGAAGATGGGACGGAGTGATACAATAAAATGGTAATTTTGTCCGGTGTCATTTTTAAAATTTTATTTAAAAATCAACGTCTATTAATACCTACCCGCTTCGGTGGACGCATGATTTAAGGAGTCACTCTCGCAATAGACTCAACAACGGGGAGTTCATGGTTCAAATCCCGGCCGGATGTTGTACCTGAGGGATTTCCTAAATGATTACACTTTCTCTCTCTCCACGCAAATCCGGGTACACTTCGTCTAAATTTCAACCTTCCTTCTGCCCAACGCTAATTTTTTTTAGTAAATACGCGTATGGCCCGAATCGGTATTAAGATGCAACGCTTAAAAATAATAAAAGATGATACCGACTTCAATTCAAAATAAATGATATCAATGTATTGGCCAGGTGGTGTTTTACGGCAATATTTAAATGAATACCAAGTTAAATGCCATAATAATAACTAAAGTGGTATCAAATATAATATAGATGTTTATTGTTTGTTATTAATGCTAACATAAACAGTGCATTAACATTATATTTGTCTAATCAACTTGCCTTTACTATAATTTAAGGATATTTTTTAGCAACCTGTTGTTTTTTCCACCTGTGTAGCTGTCCGGGCTATATATACACATTTTAACTAAGCTTATATGTAAGGGATTAGGAAGATACCTTTTTAGAGGAAATGTACCCGAATTTGTGTGGAGAAAAGTATGAAAACATAACTAAAAGAACTGCATACCGGCCCATGATTCGAACTTCAACCTATATGTTACCGGTAAGCTAGACTAAGACGAGCCTGACATTTAGAACGCATAGCCACCGATGTGTGTAAAGAATTTATTGAAACATATTAAGCTATCTTAACTACTCTTCAACTAAATACAGGTGATTATGTGGTCCAAAACTCAGACGGGTAAGATGGGCGTTGTTTTCCACATTGGATTCATCACTGTTATTTTTCTATCTTACATCCAAGCAAGCGTAGGTGCACTTTATCTCAGTTATTATTCTGTCCATCTCTAACCCTAGGATAAATCCGTGTAATAATAGTAAAACATCTTTAAAAAAAACTACCATTATGGGCTCCTTTTTCTTGTATATAAAATTCCCTCTTCCACGAATTTTCTTATGACGGTTCAAAACCACATAAAAATAATCCTCAACTTGTTTTCTGTTGTGGCCATACATGGCCACCTTTAAGGGGTGTGCGAACGGTGCGGCCAAAAAGGCCCCACGATTGCTTAGGTGAGTGACAAAGGGGGAAAAAACCAATGTGGGGTGGGAAATTTTTGCTTGCGCGCTCGTATAGTAGGCTCCTTGTATCGTGTATAGGCAGTCTAGCAAACAACTAAAAACATAATAATGTAGTTTGATTCAATGAACGAGTGAAGCGAGTCGTCCGTTTTAACTCCACCAATTTGCATTCGTCTGTCTGTGGTGGATATGTCTCAAAATAACTTTTAAACGCATTAACAGATTTTATTCAAACTTGCCAAAGTTGTTGTTTGTACCTTTATACCATTTTTTTTTTGGCGGGGAAATCACACGAAGGGTTTGGGATAAATCAGCCCTTATATATATATATATATATATATATATATATAAAAACACGGCCTTCCTGATACCATTTACGGCTGAAAATTGGTATATAAGTGCAAACTATTGTAATAACACTAACAAAAAATCAGGTTTAAAAAAAAATTAGAGAAAAGGGGTTGAGGTAGATAACTGCGGGTCCCGCCAACGAAGTTTGCCCATGCCCCCACATCTACTATGGGTGATCCTGTGGCCATAATCACAAATGACATACATTTTTTGAGACGGAAGACTAGATCTTGTTTCCTGTACCCTTCAAATTAATCAAAGAACTGCGCCAGTTTGCGTTAAAACTTCCTGAAAAATAAGCTAATTATACATTTTTCAAATATATTTTCTATTTATTCATATCAAATTGTAATCTTGATTATGGTATCTTACAAGTGTACTCTGGGTTAAGCAATATTTAAAAATAACAAACCCCTATTTAAATATTTAAAAACAATTGAACGTCTGTAATGTGAAGAAATAAATAAATAGAAAAATGTTTCCATAGCACTCGTAAACATACAAGTTACCTATTGTTAGGGTGGGTTTGCAAGGAACGTGAGTAAAGGTATGTGTTTTTGCAAGTTTTATAGCAACATTTTTTTGGTCATAAAAAATCAAATATTTCTTCAGTATTATTGTTACTATTTTTATTATTGTTACCATTATTATTATTATTATTACTATTATTATTACTACTATTAGCACCGCGTCTTACTACCCATTCGGGTTATACGCACTTACGCTAATGTGTAATGGTAGGGTGATCGTGAGATGAAATGGAGGACCTACAGTTTAACGTGGGATCCGAACCACGATGGAGGCCTGGCATTCCACACATTCACAAGTTGTGATTAATACACGTCTTGTCAGAGGTGAAGGAAGGGTTTGGCAATCAGATACATCTGTGCCGGGACCGAGGATTGAGCCCCGGATCCCCAGCACAGGAGTCCGACACCTTACACCTGGACCACCAGATCACCTTTTCTTCAGTAAAAAAATAGAGTTTAACTTTCTTCACATGGTGACCTCAACAGTTCTTCAATATCTGTCAAGAGTGTCCTGGAATTAAAGGACAACTTTTTCTCTTCATTTAAAAAGTATGTTTTAGATAATGCCGCTATGCTCATGACAGGTATTCAACAAAAGATGTTGATATCATCAAGTGAAGAAAATTAAACTCTATGTTTGTATAGAAGCAATATTTGATTTATTTTGACCAACATTTTTTTTCTATAAAAAACCCTGCAAAAACATTGCCCTTTTATCGCGTTCTCTGCATGCCCACCTTAAAAAAAATCGTATGAAGGGCATAGCCCTTTATCTTTTATTCTATGCGTCTATTGATTTGTTTTTTTTCCCTCAGAAAAACCATCACAAATATATTTCCATTTGATCTATAAATAAGGCAGGGCTGCAGCTTTTTTATGTTATGGATTTTATCCGCGTTTATGGTCTGAACGTTTATGGGGGAACGGGAAACATGGGGGTGGGGTGGGGGTTACAGGGGATGTACCACAACACGTATTACGGCACATCAAATTTCATGGATGTTTTGAGATTTTTACCATGGGTTTATTTTTATGATTTTTTTTTTCCCTTCCGCAAAGAGTACGATGAGTTTTGTATAACTAGCTTCAGTGGCCGAATGGTTTAAGGCGTCACTCTCGTGTTAGACTGGATTGCTTATGAAGGGGAGATTAAGGTTCGATTCCCAGTCGAGTATTATGACACTATGATTTTTTTTTAAATATACCGTGACATATATAAATATTTATATTTATCTAATTAAAGGGGAAATAAAGGTGTCTGATACACGTCAAAGATATAGAATTCTTCTTCCAAACTTTGGTTTTTATAGTGCCCCACATTCAACAAAAGTGTTTTTTATAAGTTTAGTTGGATGTTTTAAGTTACTTTTTAGCACCAACCTTTTTAACTTAAATGATACCTGCTCGCGTGCTCTAAAGTCAATTTCTACACCAAAATATTATGCGTAGCTCACGTGCTTTATAATTTTGTAAAATCGCTTTCATGATTTTAAACGTATTATACAGGGTGTTCCTGGGTTAAACGGCTAAACTTTAGGAAGTGGTAGGGGACCAAAAAAACTAACTAAAAATGTCTTCTGGAGATTTACTAGTTTTAGCTTCCTTTTCGCACAAACAGCAAAAAACTAAATAAAAGCAAGTTTTTTTTTGCAGAGGTCTTTGGCAATGGCTTAGTATTAATTTTACTAGAAGAAGGATCAGCTGTATGGGGCCCGTGGTTTGGCATATCCGTTCATCTGATTTAACGTAATTTGATTTTTTTTTGTATTGGTAGCTATCAAGCAAAAGTGTACGAAGTGCCTGTTAATGACTTTCAATCATTACGACAAAGGATAACGCAAACGTGCGAAGAAACAAAGAATCGCACAATGTCTGTCATCCACTCGTTCTGTCATTGATATGTGCAATGCTTGTACCTGGGTTGGAGACCGTCAATTTTAACAACATATATAAATGAAATATTTTATTTAATACTTGAATATTTAGTGTTTTTTTTTTTTGCCGTTTGTACAAAAAGGAAGCTAAAACTTGCAAATCTCCTAAATACATTTTGAGTTAGTTTTTTAATCCACTACTACTTCCTGAAGTTTAGCCGTTTAACTCGGGAACACTTTGTATATTCACACCAAGTGACGAGTTACACCATGAGAAATATATTTTATCTGTAATATTTGAATATATAGAGAACGACCGTTGATTTGTCTCCTTTTTCTGGGGGGAAAGGGAGATCAACAAGATGATGAAACTGAGTCGTTGGCCTAACTATCAGGAAGGGGAAACAAAAAAGCTTCGATTACCTTCTGCACTGTTTGAATTTGCCAAGTTCCCGTTGGTGCAAATTCAAACAAGGTGAGGAAGGGTAGGAAGGTAAATGACCAGTAAAATAGCGGTCCAACCGAGGTATTAAGTAAGGTTGGAACGAGCAAAGCGGGCACTCTTGTTAAAAAAAAATCCAGTAGGACTCGGGTGGACCTTGAGACGCTCTTGGAGCAATAATTGTGGGAAGACTTTATTTATAATACAGCACCAATACTATTTTAGATAACATTCAAGTTGTATTCAAATTATAATTTACTTAATAAAGTGTAATTGGATCAATATACCATTCATAACTCATTATATCAACGGTGCAAGGCATAACTTAGGATATATTAAATATCAATGAACTCACAACGCAATAAAAGTTTAATCATTTAGTAACTACCCTATACTTTCAATATTTTAACGGCCAAAAATAAGTTTTATATATATATATATATATATATATATATATATATATATATAAAGGATTGTAGCAACCAGCCACAACAAACGCTGGCTCGCTATACCTAATTTTTAATGGCTGGCCTGGCGATATTTTTGAAACATCGCGCATACGATTTCCTGATATTCGCCTCTTTAACGTAAAGGAGAGTTGACCTTGGTGCTCTTGGGGTGAAGTGCTCGCCTAAGAACCTGATTATCGTGGGTTCAAACGATGTCGATGGATTTTTCTTGAGCGATAAAAATCCTTAGCACAACTTCTGTCGAAGGGTAAGTGAAGCCGTCGGTCCCATGTCGATTGTGGCACGTAAAAGAACACTTGACGGTATGGGAAAAATACTTTTCCTGGCAAACTTGGTAGGCCCTTCCACGCTAGCTCATAGAAATTCAACGTGGAAGGCAACCGGGAGCCACAGCAATTACTGAGCTCCCCTAGCACATGGGATTTCTACCATATTGTGTAGGCAGAACTAATCAGCCGAAGGGCTGAGTGCGTGCCCAGCTCCAGATGGTTAGAAATCACATCAGACCAACCTTCGGGTTGTTGACTTAGGAAAATTGAAGAACTTGCACGATCTCCTTGTGGTTTGATCTAAAGTAGATATTGAATTTTATCGTCATTATAGTGTAAATCATACATTAAATGATTGTATTCTTGCTTTTCGTTGTCGATTGGATGGACCCATTTTATTCTCTTTGACAAAGAATATAATAGCAAGAGCTGGTCATCAATTCCGCAATTGTCATCTTCACCAATCCCACAAATCGAACGTGAGGAATTGGATTCAAACCAAGATACCTCAAGCACCATTTTGACGAAGCGAAGACCCACAAAACACAGTGCTTTGTAGAGGGGGGTGAAAAGCATGGGATGCACATAATATTTTGGTGTTGCGACCAAATATATGAACTGGACTACGTAGAGTATAACATGTGACTCATAATATTTTGAAGTGAAATGACCTTGAATATGACCAGAACAAGGTAGTAAGACATGGTGTTGAAAAAAAAAACTTTCTGAACAAACAGATTATATCCGTACATGACTTACAAACTAACTATATAACACCTAGCCCTCTAGCCGTTAATTCGTCACTAAGAAAGGGTCTCTCGTATTATTTCTGGTGATGGGAAAATCAGGGCTCAAATCCCGGTTGGGTGTACTGATGGTCTCCCACCTCCCGCCCAGGAAAATTCAGGGACACTTCCTTAAAACTCCAACTTCCTCACCCCTAACACATTAGCGCGAATAAAACTGTTGGCTTGGTAAGGTCGTAAAGGCAGAGAACAGGAAAGAAGAAGAAGAAGCTCTGCTTACCCTGCCAACACTCCACGACACGCCACACACCTCTTTGGCCTTCCTAAGGAAACACGACTAACTTTGATGTTTCTACACGGATTTTTTTTTTCCTTCAAATGTTTCTCATTCTATCATCAGCTCTAGACCCGTTGTGGTACCTTCGGGCAACTCTATAAAACTAACTGTAACCGTGGCCCATCTCTTTCAGGATTTTTTTTTTTTAACGTTTGCAAAACTTCTTATTACCGTTACGGGATATCCACACACCTCTAAATTTGCAACATGGGTATGGAAGCTGTTTAATTATAATTTTTGTTGGGGAATGTCGGGAACGCTAGTTAAGGGCAGTGTTTTGCACTTTTTATAGCAAAACTTTTTTTTTCTACAAAATATATAAAATATTTCTAAAGTAGAAACAAGGAGTTTAATTTTCTTCACATGGTGATATCAACAGTTGTTTGATATCTGTCATGAACATAGCGGGATTAGATGAGGAACTTTTTAAATGAACATAAAATGTTGTCATTAAATTACAGGACATCCTTGACAGATATTCAACAAGTGTTGATATCACCGTGTGAAGAAAATTAAACTCTTTGTTTGTATTGAAGCAATCTTCGATTTATTTTAACCAAAGGTATGTTTTGATATAAAAACTGTAAAAACATTCACCCTTTTTCGCTCCTCTTAAACTCCCACCTTTATTTCTGTCCAACTATCATTGTGCACTTTGACACGTCTATTCGAGCTCACAGCCACAGATTTAATCAAACAACCTAAGCCAGATGTAGAATCTCTATATTCACAAACAGTTCACAGTTGGATGAATCAAATTATATGCTTGGTACAGCTCATCAACCAAGCCTTTTTGTGAAAAAGAGCAACAATTTTTCAAATAAAGATGAATTTATGAAAATCACAATGATAACCAGAACAACTACTTGAGTTGATATTTTCAAAAATTTCAAGACTTATTAGATTGATGAAAATCCTCAAATTAAAAAATTAACCAGCATAAGCATAGGTGGTCCTCGTGAATTGATAGGATTATTTTAAAAATGTCGACAAGTCTAAAACCCGCCTTGGTGGCTTAGTTAGCTAAAGTGCTAATTTAGTGTTGAGCTAGACTGCCGAGGACGGGGAGATTGAGGTTCTAATCTCGTTAGGGTGAACTGGGGGGTGGGGGGGGAGATTTCCTAAATGGTTCTCCACTCTACCTCCACGGAAATGCGGGTTCACTTCCTCTATATTCAACCTTTCCAATTCCTAGCCCCTTAACGTAATTAGTAACTAGGTGTTTAGCCCAAACGGGTAGTAAGAAGTGGTGCTAAGTATAAAAAGGCTAAAGATTTTCATCATTTCTGAAACTTCGGTGTATAATTCACTCTCAACCTATTTGTGGAAAATTCTTAAATACGGAGAACATCATTTTCCGTGCTCTTAATCAATGGTATTCAACCTTTTTCAGTTTTTTGTTCGTGCAACCTCATTTAAGCTTTCTCTTCAACTTTATTCCTTCATAGTTGCTGGTGCATGATGCAAATGATAGATATTCCATAATCTACATATAAAATAGAATAAATCAAAAAGAGTGTATTACATAATAAGTTTTAAATGACTAGTATATATATATATATATATATATATATATATTTAATTTCACGCACCGCCTAAAGATGTCTTCGTATACCCCAGGTTGATTAACACTAATATGTTTTAACTTTTTACTAAAAATACTTGGAATTTGGGAGATTGAGGGGAAAGGGGATATATGCCCTCTTGATACCCCTTCATCCTTTAGTGATCTATTTTCACCCCCCCTTTCCCCCAAACCATCGCAGAAACAAAACAATTTTAAAAACAAATAACATACCATTTTAAAATAAATATAAAAGAATGCCGTTTCTGGTTGATAGTCCAAAATGAAGTGGACACGTAGATTTTTTTTATATGTTTCCCCTCGTTCCTCTGACTCTCTGTAACATGTGTCTCGCCCCCCCTCCCCACAACCCTGTCAACTTGAATGTTTCTCTCTCTCTCTCTCTCTCTCTGCTTGCTCGTTGACAAGTTTGCATGGATGAGAGAGGAAAGAAAGTGACAGACTGCGTAATTTTTTATTAGACTATAACACACATCGGTGACCTGGTGGTCTAGGGGTAAGGTGTCAGACCTCTGTGCTGAGGGTCCGGGGTTCAATCCTCGGTCCCGGCACAGATTTTTCTGAATGCCAAACCCTTCCGTCACCTCTAACAAGATGTGTATTAATCACAACTTGTGAATGTGAGGAATGCCAGGCCTCCACCGTGGTTCGGATTCCACGTTAAACTGTAGGTCCTCCATTTCATCTCACAATCACCCTAACATTACACATTAGTGTAAGTGTGTATAACCCGAACGGGTAGTATGACGCGGTGCTAATAATAATATAACACACAGATGTCTTACTTTCGAGGTAATTTCTCACTTACCGAGTCGGACCCCTTAATTAAACTTTAAAATTATTTTAATTATTATTAATATATTGAAAAGTAATATCAAAACAAATAATGCCCATTAGAGATGATCATTCAAACCCAGGGAAAGGAGATGTATTCTTTAAGGCTTTGTTTATAATATTGGATATTAACATGTCTAGTTTACAGTAGAACCACCTGCTTTGGTGGCCGTATGGTGTAAGGCGTCACTCTCGTGTTAGACTAGAGCACCGATGACAGGGTGAACGGAGTTTAAATCCCGGTAAGGTGAACCGAGGGTGGATTTTCCTAGATGCTTTTCCAATCTCCCTCCACGTAAATGTGGGTATACTTGCTATACAATTCAACCTTTCTCACCCCTAACTCATTAGAGTAATTAGTACATATGCGTATAACCCGAAGTTAGTGATACATTCAACCACCAAGCGCTGTAGTCAATATGCGAGTGTGAGAAATAAATTATCTGGAAGCACTGGAGATCAAACCCGGTACGTCTGGATCTGTGGCCAGGAACTCAACCACATAAGTTGTCCCTCAATAATCAAGTATTAATGAATTTATTACTGATTGACCTTGAAAGAGAACACTTTTAGAATAGTCTTATTTACTACCCGTTCAGATTATCCGCACATTTACACTAATGGGGTAGGAATGAGGCAGGTAGAATGTAGAATAAATATATCTACATTTGCGGGGACAGAAAGTGGGGAAAGTTTAGGTGAAACTAAATACCCAGTCCTACGGACCGGGATGTACTAATTACCCTAATGGTTTTAGGGATTGGGAAGGTTATATTTATAGGAAGTTTATCCGCATTTGTGTGGAGGGAGAATAGAAAACGATTTAGGGAAAAACCCCACGCTCAGTACATCCAAACGAAATTTGAACCTCAATCACCCTGTCATCGGCAGTCTAGTCTACTGCGAGAGTAGCGCGTTAGACCACGTGGCCACCGACGCGGTTAAGTGAACTCTTACTGGAAGAATCAGCAAAGACCGCAGATAATGGTAGAACAGTGTCAGAGAAAATGAGAGAAAGAAGGGAGCATAAGAAAAGAGGTTAAAGCAGAAATGGGTAGATTAGGGGGGCGGGGTTGAGTTCCGCTACGTGACCTGATATAATCTCCTATTTGAAAAAAGTCCCTTAATTTTTTAGCAGATCTCCTCAATTTTTATGAAAGTCCACTAATGTAAATATTACAAGCATAATTTACAAAAACATACCTATACCTATACCTATACCTTATATTACATAAGCCTATTAAATAATAGTTACACAAAAGATAGTTTATAAATTCTCAACGTCTTACCGTCAACGTCTTACCTTCAAAAGAGGAGCGTAAAAATTAAGAGAATATCCTAATAGCTATCATAAATGGTCTCTTATTAAGGTGGGGATGTAGGGAATGTGAGAAAGGATAATTGTTTTTGCAGTTTATGTAACAAAATAGGTTTTTGGTCAAAAGGAATCTAATATTTCTCCAATAGAAATCGAGTTTAATTTTCTTCACGTGGTGATATCAACAGTTGTTGAATATCTGTCAAGGGTGTCTTGGAATTTAATAACAACTTTTCTCGTCATTTAAAAAGCTTCTCATCTAATACAGCTATGTTCATGACAGATATTCGTCAACTATTAATATCACCACACGAAGAAAATTAAACTCTATATTTCTACTGGAGCATTTATTTTAACCAAAGAAATATTTGTTATAAAAACTGTAAAAACACTGTCGTTCTCTCGCGTTTCCAACTTAAAGATTGTAGAGTAAGTAACTTGCTGCTGTAATCGAATGTTCTAGGGCAGGAATGTCAAGCTTATGGCCCGCGGGCCACATTTGGCCTGATTTGTGATTCTGTGCACTTTTTGATGAACCAGCAAACAATGCGTAGACCGATCAATCTTTTTATAAACGTAGTAGAAATACAACATTTTAGATAGATTAGTACATTTGGAAAATTTTGTCATTATTTGTGGAAATCCAGCAAGTGAGGTTGGTGTACACAATTTTATCCTTTACTCCCCAGAGACCGATCCCCAAAGATGTTTAAATTTGTAAACCAAACGGTGCAGTGTTTGTTAGAACAAAAGTTTGTGGACAGTTGCTTTTTCCTAAGAAAAAGAATAAACACCCGAGGTAACACTTATGAAGACACATTTATCAGCAACAAGGAAAGTGACTTCAAGACAAGATTTACCCTCGCTAGAAAAAAAGAGCTTAAAATTTATGGGGAAAAATTAAGTCAGTCTTAAAATTCAATATATTCTCAATTTTATTTTTATAATAATTTTAAACACGATTTCTTTTCAAACTTAAATATGGTGACAATATTAAATTCTCTTATATGAAACCCCCTCAGTTTTTTTTTTTTTTTTCAATTTTCAATGTGGCCCTTAAGATCAAACGAGTTTTAAACGTCTGCTCTAAGGCATCATTCTCGCAAAAGACCAGACTTTCGATGACAAGGAGATGGGGGTTAGAATCCCGGTCGGGTGTACTGTGGGTACATTTTCCTAAATGGTTTTACACTCTTCCTCTAGGCAATTTCAGGTAACATTTACTCTCTAATTTCTACCTTTATCATCTCTTCCACACCAGCGTAATTAAAATGAGAATCCTGGCGGGAGGGGGGAAGCGGGGGCGGGGAATCTTATCACCAAAACACTAGCGGTCCCTAAATAAATTGTCAGACACACTGTACCGGACTATCAAGCTCTCGTTTATCCGTGTTGTAACGAACGACGTGTACATAACCTGCCCAGTGGAGCGAGTATCGAAGTATCGCAATGTCGATATATCGATCAAAGCAGAGATTGCGGGCAGGCGAGGAGGGGGGAAGACAGAAGGGAAGGAAAGGGGGGGGGGAGAGGGAATTCGGCGAGATGGAAAGTTTAATCGGGGGAGAGAAATAGGAAGCAAGTGATGTGCTATGAGATGGCTAGTTTTAGTTGTGCAACTAAAAGATCTTAAGTGCCCTGCCATAAGCGTATGGTATGTGATCATTGGAGAACAAATTTTTTAAATAAATTTAAATAATATTTATTGTAAAAAAAATAGCTACGATAATTTAACACATGGCTTGCTTAACGGTTTAATCTATGGCGGGCTAAGGGGCATAATATAGATAAAGCTTAACCACATTAGCGTGGATAGTTATTATTATTATTAGCACCGCGTCTTACTAACCGTTCGGGTTATAAGCACGCGTGAATAGTTGGGTGAAACCACATCCAAACAATATTAAACATGTTTCGAAACTCAACTTTCCCGTCACTGCAATCCATGCATCCTCTTGCTAGCCTGACTCCTTAAACTGCGTGATTGATTCGGATCTTAAAATGTTATTGAACCAAAACTAGTTTTACTCGTATTACAGTTTACACAATAATTACAGAAAGCATCAATTAAGTGTGTGTGTGCGTGCCTGCGCGCACGCTATGCATATTACTACCTATCGGGCTATCCGCATGTCTACACTAATGAGGAAAAGATAAGAAGGGTATAATTTAGAGGATATTTACCCATATTTGCGTGGAAAAACAAACCTCGGCGATAACAACAAAACGTCTTCGTATTTTCATACACTTAATTTTGTAGCTCCAGTTAAAGATTCCATTGCAATTACTTGGAGCCGAATCACTATTGATAGCTCGAATTCCATTTTGTAAATAATTAGTTATCCTGTAAGCCGTTAAAAATAAAATCGTTAAATTGATGGCGTCTGGTTGGCTTAGGTCAGTGTCTCCCGAACTTTCAACGGTCGCGTACCTTTTTATGGGCCATGGCTTAACCAATATACCAAGCGCAATTCTAGATAAAACAAAAAGGTGGCAAACAACTTATATCTTGTCAAAATAACGACCGCTATAAATTTTAATAAAGCTCCCAGAGGTAAGCTATACAAAGCCGTAATATAAGTAAATTATTATTATTATTATTATTAGCACCGCGTCTTACTACCCGTTTGGGTTATACGCACTTACGCTAATGTGTAATGGTAGGGTGATTGTGAGACGAAAATGGAGGACCTACAGTTTAACGTGGAATCCGAACCACGGTGGAGGCCTGGCATTCCTCACATTCACAAGTTGTAATTAATACACGTCTTGTCAGAGGTGAAGGAAGGGTTTGGCATTCAGATAAATCTGTGCCGGGACCGAGGATTGAACCCCGGACCCTCAGCACAGAAGTCTGACACCTTACCCCTAGACCACCAGGTCACCAATATAAGTAAAGAAAGGGTTATAAAAAAAAATCCATGACATCTCTTAAAATCTGCATTAATTTTCTTATTAGACTCAATTTTTATTAATCAGGGTTATTTTTATTTTTTGAAATCTTAACCAGCTTTGGTAGCCGCATGGTCTAACGCGCCACTCTCGCAGTAGACTACACTGCCGATGACGAGGAGATTGAGGATCGAATCTCGGTCGGGTGTACCGAAGGTGATTTTTTCCAAAATGGTTTCCTCTTTCTCTCCACGCAAATGTGGGTACACTATATTTTCAATATAACCTTCCTAATCCCTAAAACCATTGGTGTAATTAGAACCTAAGCCTATAACCCAAAAGGGTAGTAAAACGTGGTGCTAATTTTTTTTTTGTAGGACGTCACATACCCTAAGAAATCCTTGGTGTACTTCTGGGGGTATGCGTACCACGATTTGATAAACAATAGCTTAGGTGAATGCAATGGCAAGTGATTTTTATCACCGTATTACTACCTGTTCAGTTTATATGCATGTATGATAATTACTTTAATGGGTTATGGATTAGGAAGGGGGAATATTAGAGGCAATTTACTAGCATTTGCGTGGAAGTAGAGTGGGAAACTATTTACGTAAAAGAACCCTCGGTAGACCCATACGGGATTCGAACCCCGATCTCCCCATCATCAGCAGGCCAATCTAAGTCAAGAAAGACGCCTTGGACCATTCGGCCACTGGAGCGGGTTGTTCTACTGTAGTTTAGCTCCAAGTTGACCGTATCTATTTTGTTACATAGTTACAGTGATATTAGCAGAATTTTATATACACACCCGCGATTCAAACGAACACAATTGTCATCGAATTCCATTTTAGTTCGCTCTCAAAAATACTTTAGTTATTCTTACATTCCCAAGCTTGTGGTCTTCTTTTGTGATTGGCGTGTTTAAATCGTGATTTAAAATAAACAGAAACTGTTTTAACGTCACCATTCGGATGATTGGTTTTGATGCTTCACAAATCAGATTTTGTCATTGTCCCGCATTCGATAGATGATTGGCTAAAGGTCGTCAGGAAACATAATTTGAAATTGACCACGTAATTCCAAGTTCGAACAGCTACCACGCTTGACTTTGACTGATTGTGTTCCCCTATTCGGCGTTCTCATTTGTTTACAAGCCCAGGACGATCGACAAATGCCACCTGAGTCTCATTGTATTTTTTTCATTTTTTATTTAGGGTGCACAAGGATTATTAAATACTGAGCCCGTTAGGGATTTAGTATCGTGAGAAAATATCGGTATTTTACTAATTTAGAGTATCGATAGTAACTGGTAAATATTTAAAGAATTAGCAGGAAATGTTATCCGATGTTTTTTGTATTTTCATATATGAAAATGTGTGTTTTCTCTAATTTTTTTTACTTTTCTGATAACAATATTTTTATTTTATTTTTTATATTTGAGGTGGGATGGAAGGGGACGCGAGAAAATGTCAGTGTTTTTGCAGTTTTTATGGCAAAACTTTTTTTAGCTTAAATAAATCAAATACTGCTCCAGTGCAAACATATATTTTAATTTTATTCACGTGTTGATATCTACAGATCCTGAATATCTTTTATGGGCATAACAGCATCAGATGAGAAACTTTTTAACTGAAGAGAAAAAAGTTGTCATTAAATTCCAAAACACCCTTGACAGATATACAAGAAATTTCAAGGTCACCATGTGAAGAAAATTAAACTCTATGTTAGTACTGGAGCAATATTAGATTTATTTTGGCTAAATAAAAGGTTTTGCCATAAAAACCGCAAAAACGCAAGTTTTTTTCCCTTGCATCCCCTTCCATTCTACCTTAACGTACACATTCTGAACAAGTTCGTTTTATCAGCAAAAGACTTGTAAATTAACTTAAACATAGAAGAGACATAAAATCCAGCCCCCCTGATGTTAATTCATCACTGCGAAAGAGGAAACCAACTTTTCACCTAATATAAATGTTTAGGCCATATAATCGAACTCAAGACCCTTAGTTCAGTAGGAAGACAGGCTTCCAACTGAGACTTTTTTTTAGACCGCATGGCTCATTTGACCAGGAATGACTTTAACGCCCAGGTTAGGTCGCCTTATGTGGAGATTATTAACCGCTCTGTTGGCACAGAACGTTGTCCAGGGTACACCATAAGAGACTGCCCACGTGTCGTACCCGCAATGAGATGATGTGATAGTTATTATGAAGTTGTGGGGCCGGTGTGAGTCTTAACCTAAATTAAGCCTAACTAACCAAACCCTGGTGACCATTGGGAATACCCCTAAAGAGAAGGATACCCAAGGTACCAGCCAGGAATCGAACCCGGGACCACTAGGCTCGTAGCCAGGTGCAATGACCACTACGACACGGGGCCGGTTACCAACTGAGATAAGATGTCAAGACAGTTGCTATATATATATAAAAATAAAAAAATATATATATTAATATATATATAAATATATAAATAAATATATATATAAAGGACAGTTAAAATTTAATTTTAGTTTGTACATATTTTGAATAGAAATGTGTTTTGAGACTTGCACGTGAAAGGTAAAATCTGGAAGAAATTTGGTAGAAAGAATTGTTTTAAAAATATCATTTTTTTGTGGTTAACATTGATAGCATTTTACTATATTGTTGGTGCTATAATATAGGTATTGATTATACCTATCAAAAGTGACAGATTCAGATTACATGACTTGATGTGTGAATACGTGAAAGCCTGCTGAAGATGGGGGAGATCAGGGTTCGAATCGTGGTCGGGTACAATGAGGGTGGTTTTACCCCAAATAGTTTCCCACTCTCCTTCCAATCAAACACGTGTAGATTACCTTTAAAATGTTTCCTTCCTTATCCTTAGCTCATTAGAGTAGTTATATTTTATGTGTATATTATTATTATTATTATTATTATTATTATTATTAGCACCACGTCTTACTACCCGTTTGGCTTATACGCACTTAAGCTAATATGTAATGGTAGGGTGATTGTGAGATGAAATGGAGGACCTACAGTTTAACGTGGAATCCGAACCACGGTGGAGGCCTGGCATTCCTCACATTCACAAGTTGTGATTATTTTATGTGTATAACATGAACATGTAGTAAGATGCGGTGATTAAAAAAACCCACAAAAAAACACGTGAAAATAGATTCAGTAGCTCTTCTAGCTGTCAGATAAGGTTCTTACTATGAAAATTGGACTGTATCACTCCTGTATCAAGTCACCTTAACTGTACAACACTGTTTAAAGGTCGGAGTGTAATGGTTTTGAGAGCATTTCGATGTAGTTTTGTTGACCTTTCTGACGATACCTGTAGAACCTACCTAGTTTTTGGAGATTGAAGCAGAGTTGAATAACTGGATGTGATGGACGCATAATATGCATTAATTTTAATATTTACTTGGTGTGGAAATATGTGTTATGGCAAAAGATTTTTATGGTAAAATTCTTCTTTTCTGTACTGCATCGCATTAGTAGCCTAATATTAATTTCTATTTTATTTATTTTATCTTCTTATATTAAATTTTTTTAAAAAGATTAGCTTTTTACCCTATTAACCTATTTTATCTTTTGTTGATAATCAACATTATAATTCTATTAGCCTGAATTGGAGCGCGACCTGTTTAAGACCCATTAGTAGTGGTTAAAATGACAGTTTCAGACCACTTTCTCCCATAAGGTTAACATTGATCCTCCTCATTTTAAGAGGAGGATCACTTTCACCCATAAGAATAGCATTGATCCTCCTCACTGAGGAGTTTGGTCACTTTCTATCCCATTGCTCGACTTCACAGGGAAGGTGGGTTACTTTCTCCCATAAGATTAGCATTGATCAGTGGCGGATGGGGGAATATTATTTTGGGGGTTTTAGCTTTGATCCTCCTCACTGAGGAGTTTGGTCACTTTCTCCCACATTGATCCTTCCCATAGAGCCAGTGGTCACTTTGTCTCATAAGAATAGTATTGATCAGTGGTGGATCGAGGATTATTATTTTGGGTGTTTGACATTTCTTTCAAGTTTTATCTTGGGCTCTCCTTACTATTGAGACGGGTAACTTTCGCCCATACGGTTAGTATTAAGACTTCTCAAAGTGATTCAGTGGCGGATCAGGAAATATTTTTTGGGGTTAACCATTTTTTCGAGTTTTAGCATTGATCCTCCTTACTTGAAATTAATGTCACTTTCGCTCATAGCAATAGCATTGATCAGTGGTGGCTCGTGGAATATTATTTTGGGGGGTCTTAGCATAGATCCTCCTTATTTCGGAGTTGGGTCACTTTCTTCCACATTGTTTCTCTTAACTAGCGAAGTGGGTCACTTTATACCAGAAGAATAGAATTGATCAGTGGCGGCTCGTGGAATATTATTTTGGGTGTTTGACATTAATTTCAAGTTTTATTCTCACCCTCCTTTCTATTGAGGCGGGTTATTGTCTCCCATGCGAATGATACTAAGATTTGTAAAAGAGAGTCAGTGGTGGATCGGGAAATATTATTTTGGGGGGGGGGGGGGGAGGGGAGGGGGGTGACAATTATTTCGAGTTATATCATTGATCCTCCTCACTTCGAAATTTGGTCAAATTTTCTCACATTGTTCGTTTTCACAAGGAAGGTAGGTCACTTTCTCCCTTAAAAATAGCATTGATCAGTGGCGGGTCAGGAAATATTATTTTGGGTGTTTGACATTTTCTAAAGTTTTATCTTGGGCTCTCCTTACTATTGAGGCAGGTAACTTTCGCCCATACGGTTAGTATTAAGACTTCTCAAAGTGATTCAGTGGCGGATCAGGAAATATTTTTCGGGGTTAACCATTTTTTCGAGTTTTAGCATTGATCCTCCTCACTGCGAAGTTGGGTCACTTTTTTCCACATTGCTCCTTCCCATAGAGCCAGTGGGTCACTTTATCTATTAAGAATAGCATTGATCAGTGGTGGATCGGGAGATATTATTTTGGGGGGTTTTAGCCTTAATCCTTCTCACTGTGGAGTTGGGTAATCATTTTCTCCCACATCGATCCTTCCCATGGAACAGGTGGGTCACCTTTCTCATAAGAAAAGCATTGATCAGTGGCGGATTAGGAAAAAATATTGGGGGGGGGGGGGCAGAGGTGAAGGGGGGGGGGGGCCAAACCAGGTGTTTATAAATTAGTTACACCATTAATTTGATAAAACTAGTATAAATCACTAACATGTTACTATAATATTACTACGTATTGGGTGTTACTCGTTTAGCCGTTTATTAAAACGTTTCCCAGGAGGCACTGCGAGGAAGCGAGTAACGTCACCTCCCACCTATAACTAATGTTGACTAAACTATTTAATTTTGATAAAGCCGTGCTGTTTCACCTGATGAAATCAGGCTATGATATTCACAAGCACTCGAGCTTTTTACCTAATAAAATCTTTATTACAAAGGTTAATACACAAACTTCCTTTTCAATATAATTACACACAAAATATAAAGAGTGATTTATTTTATTATTTTTTTATATCTCCATTGGTGAACACATTTGTCTTATTTTGTAGTGACCGTATGCAAGAGTGTCACATCCATTATCTAAAATATAACGTTTGTCATCTCCGGGGGAAAGTGCAAGTTTATTCAAGGAGATACTGTACAATTGATGTTTCTCACTTCTTATCATAGACATATTGGCGTAGTGTAAGATCCCCTGCTTTAAACATTTTTTATAATGGGCATGTTTAATTTTCTTTTTGAGAGTTGTTTTTGACACACCTTTACCTACTTTTTTCTCCTCAAGACTCTCCTTTTGAATGGAGTAGAGTTTTGGTCGAAGTCCCACAAACTCTCGAATACACTTTCCATTCATCTCATCCTTCATTTTACCCAGAGCTTTTTTATTACACGCACTGTGTAAAAAATGTGTTTCTGGATAGTCTGAAGTGTCGAATCGGTCTATATTATCAAACATATCCACATACACATTTTCTGTTTTCAGTTCGTAGCAGAGGGAGTCTGTGTCTGTGAATAAGAGCTTTGCATTTTTTCCATATTTCCTTTTAACATAATTATAATGAAAGTTATACATTATAACCTTGCTTATATCTAAGATTGCAAAGCCTGCATAGATAGGCTTATTCAAAAGTAGGTTTATTTTTCTCATGTGAACCCCAACCAACTCTTCCGTGAAGATCGTATAAGAAATAAATGCTGGTGAAGCAATACGCTTCTTCAGCCTTTTTTCATTATTTAGTAATTGAACATTTACACGATGTCTTTGATTCTCCATTGACTTCCCGAATACTGCATTGTTCATGAGTTTGAAAAAGTCCTTTTCAAATCCATTGACTGCATTTTTTCGTTGGGAAGTATTAAAATCAATATATGGCTTCAACCAAGCGCTCTGATTGAAAGTTAGTACTCGGTGTATCTTTTGAAGCTTCATACCCAAGGAAATATACAGTTTTAAATTACGGTAGTGTACCACATAATTTTGTTTACTGTTTAGGTTGGGCACTAGCTTTTCTGTTTTCCCGCCGGCTGGAGAGTTCACCTTAGATTGTATATACTTAGAGAATGGGGATAACATCTCGGGAGTAACTATGACTTTTTCAGGAGCAAGTGGATAGTCACTGTGTTCGTCATGAATTTCTTCCGGATACTCTAGATCTACTTCTAATATATAGCCCACAGGGCTATCATCAGCAACTGAAATTATATCGAGCTCTGTTATTTCAGTCTTGTTCAACCACCTAAAATTACTCTGAGGAAGACAATCAGACATAACAGTCCCGTATAAATTATTACAATCCCAGTATGTGATGTACTTCACCTCCTTTTCAGGGTTAAAATCCATCATATCAGGGTTGTTTGCTTCAGAATGTCTATTTGAAATCATAGACACCCCACCACGTATCCCTTTTTCAATGAATAAATGCATTTCAATGTCAGTTAGTAGCTCCAACTCAACCTTGGTCATCTTTAAAAATGCCGCCCATGCTAGTCCAGGACTTGTGCAAAAATGTAGAGAGTCTAATTTATAGTACTCAAAACATAAAGAGCGAAAGTATTCGAAGACATCTGCTAAAAGTAGAACATCACTTAAAACGTATAAATTTTGATAATCTTCCATAGTATTCATTTCAAAGTTTTCCCACACAGTTTTAGCATGAGCGTAGTCACTTTCTGAAATATTTTCTTGGCACATCTGATTATAGAATGCGGATTTTGGTGGTAATTGACTATCTTTCAGTTTCCTGCTGGAATCCATGTAGTCGTAAGGGAACACACCTTTTCGTAGCAGAAGATCTACTTTATCAAAAGGGATATTTTCATAGAGTATTTTAAATTGAGATTTCCCAACATACAACAAATTTTCAACCAATTTTTCAAGAGATGTGCTTAAAAACTGGAACGAGTCAATAAACTGTAAATAGCCAAGACTGAATGAGATATACTTCTCCATATTGTTTGGAATACATGATATTCTTCTGTCTGTAAACTTCCCAATTTTCTGCATGATAATATGTGCGTCATAATTTTTTAAATTGTGTAATATGACGGGTATTCTCTTGGTATATTGAAATTGAATATTGCACTTACTATGAGCTGCACCCCGATAAGCCCCACTGAGATGACAGTGGTCACGGTAGCGGTCTTGACCCAACGCCTTCTCGCAGATACTACATAGGCTAGCCGAAATAAATTCATTTTCTTGTTCAGGGGTGATGCGCATAGGACAACATTTTTCTTCATCTCAATGATCATGGTTTCTTCTTCGACAAGTTTATGAAGAAAGGTATCCACAACATTTTCACCACTGTAGACAACAGGGGGTTTCACACATTTACCTTCTGAATCGACTATTACATATGCAAATCCTGATGGCGTATGCTTCGTCATTTTTGTAGTTGATGTGTGATCGGGGTTAGGTGCGCACCCTGATATTTTAATATTAAAACACTCAAAATCTGCATAGATCACATACGGGATTTTTAGCATATGTTTATATGTCGAAAATCTCAATATTTTATCCTCTTCCTCGGGCATCTGTATCTTCTGAGCATCGAAATCAGAACACCGCTCACTATGCTCATCCCTGAGATTTTCTTTAGAAAATCTATGCAAACAATATTTGCAATAGTATGATTCACCATCGTGTCTGGTCAGTGAGCTTAGCAATCTGCTCAAGTTCTTAATAAGACAATAATGCCCCCCATCCACATTTGAAAGAAACAACAAATCCACGTGATTTTCACGACTAACCTTAGTTATCCTTAAAGGGAATATTTCTCCTTGGTAGCCATACACATTAATAGATACATTATTTTGTTTTTCAAATTTAGCTATTTGCGGTATTTGCACAGGATATTCAATACCATCCATATTTAGTTTACCTTCCAGTGATATATAATTATTCACTCGATTAGCATGCTTGTCAGCTGGGTATAGAAATGCTAGTACAGACCAAAGAAAACATTTACTGTCAGCATTTCTTATATTAATTAGAGCAAGTTTATTTCTCAACTCTTCTGGTAATGGAATATAGCTGGAAGCAGCCAAAGGAATATATTTAGCTAGTTTAAGTTCTAAGTATTTCACACGGTCCTCAGACCAGCCACTTCCCTTGTGGTGGAAAGAAGAAGCTGCTTCAATCATGTAAGTGCATGCACCCTCAATCTGCGATTTTAATGCATCAGGACTTAGAGTGACGATACACTTACTGCGAAAGAAAGGAGTGATTGTTTCCTCTCCCTCCCCTCCAACTCGAGAGTACTCTACACAGGCAGATGTATACCATTTTAGATTACCCATCACACTAAGTTTTTGGACAAGCGTTGCTTCCAACTTTCTTTTAATTTCGTTAATAAAGACTAAAAATAGCGAGTCTTTCGAGGGAGAGATCTTGATGATTTTGACTGTACCATTCAAAGCTTCTGAAAAATTACAGGGGTCGTAATCTTCATCAACATCGAGATTCTCAATAGATTCCTGCTCTCTTGACTTTGAAACGTCGGCAACATTCCCCAGTGATGTTGCTCCTGTTGCAGTACAGTTTTTTAGCCTGTGTCGTAATAGATTATCCCGCCGTGAAAATATTTTTCTACATTTATTACACTCGAACGACTTCACCTCCCGACTATGTGAGGAAATATGTCGCTGTAAGTTATCACTCCTATTAAAAACGTGTCCACACTCATCACACTTTTTAAGTCCACCCCCGTGTTGTAAACGTATATGACGCGCCAGGTTGGTAAGCTTGGTAAAAGATTTTGAACAGTTCTTACATGGGAAGACCATTTTAATCAAGCGTGTTGTATGAAAAGAAATAGATAAAATCTTAATTATAAAGCGTCTTGTATGAAACAAATCGATAAAATCCTAATTATAGTTGACTTGACAGTTATTCACTACTATAGTCCTCTAGATGTGGAAGACAAGATACAACAAGAGCAAACAGCGAGGATTTAACGAAAGCTTTCGTACGGCGCGTAAAAAGTTAAAGCCCTTATATAAAATTATAAACACGATTTGTCTGTGAGTGATAAGATACGTGTGTGCACAATTATTCCACCTCCAAATGTTACACCTAGAAATAAAATCAATAAACATGGTAAATAGTGTACGGGTAACACATGCGTTACTGTCTAAATCTTTAATATATTGCTATTTAAGAGTAAATTATTATGATAAGTCAAACTTATATTCATTTCTTAACAACTTTCATTCAGTGCCATCTAGTGAGGAAAATTGGTACTTATAATTTCTCAATGTCTTCTGTTAGCCCGTACATATAAGTATTAAAAAAATTGTAGCTATCACTACTCATAGAATAATTTAATTACACTAATGGGGTAGAATAAGGAAAGTATATATATGTATGAGGGGTAAGTGTACCCTCACTTTAATAGGGCAGTGTTCGAACTATAACCTCCTCATCGAATCATACTAATTAATAACATTAACAAAAAATCTTTTTATCCTTTTTAAAAACATATAAAATCATTTATGAACAGGTAACATCATATTTTTAATTTTTTTTATTTACAATTTTTTTAAGAGAAACTTTTTTTTGACATTGATAGCATTTTATAATTCATTGATGTTATTTTATAGATATTTATAATATATATCAAAAATGATAGCTATAGACCATATGACTTGACATACGAATCCGTCAAAGTAGGTCTTTTCTAACTGTAAAACCCCTGTGTAAACAAATTTAAACTAAGGGATAGACCGTTTTTGCAATATCCCAGGATGAGGAGCGTATTTTTACATTGACAATTTGGACCTTCATAGCGAAAACAGACTATACCTCACATGGGAAATAAGGATGAGAAGTTTGTCCCTTCTTAGCAAAAATGGTGTATAGGCAATGAAAACAACAGACCCACAGGTAACGTCATGTGTTTTACACTCTAATTCAAGATCATATTGGTCTGATACGTGATTTATATCCTGAAAGCTTTCGAAGTTAATAGTTATACTATTATGACCAACCTTTTTTGAGTAACTCAAATTTTGGAGCTTTGGCTCTTATTACTGAGCTATCCAGGACAGTTCAATGACTAATATTTCATCAGGTTTTTAAGTCGAATTTTGACTGTACACATTACATTAATTCAAAACTTGTTAATACAATATGGTGGATCTTTGGTTAAGACATATATTTGGTTAATCATCCCTTGTATTTTCACAATCTTAAAATATTGAATTATTATATTAATTGAAGTACGGCTACACAGCATTTAAAAATAATTAAATTCTGTACTGGTGGTCACGCTGTATAAAACGGTCTATCCCTTAGTTTAAATTTGTTTACACAGGGGTTTTACAGTTAGAAAAGACCTACTTTGACGGATTCGTATGTCAAGTCATATGGTCTATAGCTATCATTTTTGATATATATTATAAATATCTATAAAATAACATCAATGAATTATAAAATGCTATCAATGTCAAAAAAAAAGTTTCTCTTAAAAAAATTGTAAATAAAAAAAATTAAAAATATGATGTTACCTGTTCATAAATGATTTTATATGTTTTTAAAAAGGATAAAAAGATTTTTTGTTAATGTTATTAATTAGTATGATTCGATGAGGAGGTTATAGTTCGAACACTGCCCTATTAAAGTGAGGGTACACTTACCCCTCATACATATATATACTTTCCTTATTCTACCCCATTAGTGTAATTAAATTATTCTATGAGTAGTGATAGCTACAATTTTTTTAATACTTATATGTACGGGCTAACAGAAGACATTGAGAAATTATAAGTACCAATTTTCCTCACTAGATGGCACTGAATGAAAGTTGTTAAGAAATGAATATAAGTTTGACTTATCATAATAATTTACTCTTAAATAGCAATATATTAAAGATTTAGACAGTAACGCATGTGTTACCCGTACACTATTTACCATGTTTATTGATTTTATTTCTAGGTGTAACATTTGGAGGTGGAATAATTGTGCACACACGTATCTTATCACTCACAGACAAATCGTGTTTATAATTTTATATAAGGGCTTTAACTTTTTACGCGCCGTACGAAAGCTTTCGTTAAATCCTCGCTGTTTGCTCTTGTTTGTATCTTGTCTTCCACATCTAGAGGACTATAGTAGTGAATAACTGTCAAGTCAACTATAATTAGGATTTTATCGATTTGTTTCATACAAGACGCTTTATAATTAAGATTTTATCTATTTCTTTTCATACAACACGCTTGATTAAAATGGTCTTCCCATGTAAGAACTGTTCAAAATCTTTTACCAAGCTTACCAACCTGGCGCGTCATATACGTTTACAACACGGGGGTGGACTTAAAAAGTGTGATGAGTGTGGACACGTTTTTAATAGGAGTGATAACTTACAGCGACATATTTCCTCACATAGTCGGGAGGTGAAGTCGTTCGAGTGTAATAAATGTAGAAAAATATTTTCACGGCGGGATAATCTATTACGACACAGGCTAAAAAACTGTACTGCAACAGGAGCAACATCACTGGGGAATGTTGCCGACGTTTCAAAGTCAAGAGAGCAGGAATCTATTGAGAATCTCGATGTTGATGAAGATTACGACCCCTGTAATTTTTCAGAAGCTTTGAATGGTACAGTCAAAATCATCAAGATCTCTCCCTCGAAAGACTCGCTATTTTTAGTCTTTATTAACGAAATTAAAAGAAAGTTGGAAGCAACGCTTGTCCAAAAACTTAGTGTGATGGGTAATCTAAAATGGTATACATCTGCCTGTGTAGAGTACTCTCGAGTTGGAGGGGAGGGAGAGGAAACAATCACTCCTTTCTTTCGCAGTAAGTGTATCGTCACTCTAAGTCCTGATGCATTAAAATCGCAGATTGAGGGTGCATGCACTTACATGATTGAAGCAGCTTCTTCTTTCCACCACAAGGGAAGTGGCTGGTCTGAGGACCGTGTGAAATACTTAGAACTTAAACTAGCTAAATATATTCCTTTGGCTGCTTCCAGCTATATTCCATTACCAGAAGAGTTGAGAAATAAACTTGCTCTAATTAATATAAGAAATGCTGACAGTAAATGTTTTCTTTGGTCTGTACTAGCATTTCTATACCCAGCTGACAAGCATGCTAATCGAGTGAATAATTATATATCACTGGAAGGTAAACTAAATATGGATGGTATTGAATATCCTGTGCAAATACCGCAAATAGCTAAATTTGAAAAACAAAATAATGTATCTATTAATGTGTATGGCTACCAAGGAGAAATATTCCCTTTAAGGATAACTAAGGTTAGTCGTGAAAATCACGTGGATTTGTTGTTTCTTTCAAATGTGGATGGGGGGCATTATTGTCTTATTAAGAACTTGAGCAGATTGCTAAGCTCACTGACCAGACACGATGGTGAATCATACTATTGCAAATATTGTTTGCATAGATTTTCTAAAGAAAATCTCAGGGATGAGCATAGTGAGCGGTGTTCTGATTTCGATGCTCAGAAGATACAGATGCCCGAGGAAGAGGATAAAATATTGAGATTTTCGACATATAAACATATGCTAAAAATCCCGTATGTGATCTATGCAGATTTTGAGTGTTTTAATATTAAAATATCAGGGTGCGCACCTAACCCCGATCACACATCAACTACAAAAATGACGAAGCATACGCCATCAGGATTTGCATATGTAATAGTCGATTCAGAAGGTAAATGTGTGAAACCCCCTGTTGTCTACAGTGGTGAAAATGTTGTGGATACCTTTCTTCATAAACTTGTCGAAGAAGAAACCATGATCATTGAGATGAAGAAAAATGTTGTCCCTATGCGCATCACCCCTGAACAAGAAAATGAATTTATTTCGGCTAGCCTATGTAGTATCTGCGAGAAGGCGTTGGGTCAAGACCGCGTCCGTGACCACTGTCATCTCAGTGGGGCTTATCGGGGTGCAGCTCATAGTAAGTGCAATATTCAATTTCAATATACCAAGAGAATACCCGTCATATTACACAATTTAAAAAATTATGACGCACATATTATCATGCAGAAAATTGGGAAGTTTACAGACAGAAGAATATCATGTATTCCAAACAATATGGAGAAGTATATCTCATTCAGTCTTGGCTATTTACAGTTTATTGACTCGTTCCAGTTTTTAAGCACATCTCTTGAAAAATTGGTTGAAAATTTGTTGTATGTTGGGAAATCTCAATTTAAAATACTCTATGAAAATATCCCTTTTGATAAAGTAGATCTTCTGCTACGAAAAGGTGTGTTCCCTTACGACTACATGGATTCCAGCAGGAAACTGAAAGATAGTCAATTACCACCAAAATCCGCATTCTATAATCAGATGTGCCAAGAAAATATTTCAGAAAGTGACTACGCTCATGCTAAAACTGTGTGGGAAAACTTTGAAATGAATACTATGGAAGATTATCAAAATTTATACGTTTTAAGTGATGTTCTACTTTTAGCAGATGTCTTCGAATACTTTCGCTCTTTATGTTTTGAGTACTATAAATTAGACTCTCTACATTTTTGCACAAGTCCTGGACTAGCATGGGCGGCATTTTTAAAGATGACCAAGGTTGAGTTGGAGCTACTAACTGACATTGAAATGCATTTATTCATTGAAAAAGGGATACGTGGTGGGGTGTCTATGATTTCAAATAGACATTCTGAAGCAAACAACCCTGATATGATGGATTTTAACCCTGAAAAGGAGGTGAAGTACATCACATACTGGGATTGTAATAATTTATACGGGACTGTTATGTCTGATTGTCTTCCTCAGAGTAATTTTAGGTGGTTGAACAAGACTGAAATAACAGAGCTCGATATAATTTCAGTTGCTGATGATAGCCCTGTGGGCTATATATTAGAAGTAGATCTAGAGTATCCGGAAGAAATTCATGACGAACACAGTGACTATCCACTTGCTCCTGAAAAAGTCATAGTTACTCCCGAGATGTTATCCCCATTCTCTAAGTATATACAATCTAAGGTGAACTCTCCAGCCGGCGGGAAAACAGAAAAGCTAGTGCCCAACCTAAACAGTAAACAAAATTATGTGGTACACTACCGTAATTTAAAACTGTATATTTCCTTGGGTATGAAGCTTCAAAAGATACACCGAGTACTAACTTTCAATCAGAGCGCTTGGTTGAAGCCATATATTGATTTTAATACTTCCCAACGAAAAAATGCAGTCAATGGATTTGAAAAGGACTTTTTCAAACTCATGAACAATGCAGTATTCGGGAAGTCAATGGAGAATCAAAGACATCGTGTAAATGTTCAATTACTAAATAATGAAAAAAGGCTGAAGAAGCGTATTGCTTCACCAGCATTTATTTCTTATACGATCTTCACGGAAGAGTTGGTTGGGGTTCACATGAGAAAAATAAACCTACTTTTGAATAAGCCTATCTATGCAGGCTTTGCAATCTTAGATATAAGCAAGGTTATAATGTATAACTTTCATTATAATTATGTTAAAAGGAAATATGGAAAAAATGCAAAGCTCTTATTCACAGACACAGACTCCCTCTGCTACGAACTGAAAACAGAAAATGTGTATGTGGATATGTTTGATAATATAGACCGATTCGACACTTCAGACTATCCAGAAACACATTTTTTACACAGTGCGTGTAATAAAAAAGCTCTGGGTAAAATGAAGGATGAGATGAATGGAAAGTGTATTCGAGAGTTTGTGGGACTTCGACCAAAACTCTACTCCATTCAAAAGGAGAGTCTTGAGGAGAAAAAAGTAGGTAAAGGTGTGTCAAAAACAACTCTCAAAAAGAAAATTAAACATGCCCATTATAAAAAATGTTTAAAGCAGGGGATCTTACACTACGCCAATATGTCTATGATAAGAAGTGAGAAACATCAATTGTACAGTATCTCCTTGAATAAACTTGCACTTTCCCCCGGAGATGACAAACGTTATATTTTAGATAATGGATGTGACACTCTTGCATACGGTCACTACAAAATAAGACAAATGTGTTCACCAATGGAGATATAAAAAATAATAAAATAAATCACTCTTTATATTTTGTGTGTAATTATATTGAAAAGGAAGTTTGTGTATTAACCTTTGTAATAAAGATTTTATTAGGTAAAAAGCTCGAGTGCTTGTGAATATCATAGCCTGATTTCATCAGGTGAAACAGCACGGCTTTATCAAAATTAAATAGTTTAGTCAACATTAGTTATAGGTGGGAGGTGACGTTACTCGCTTCCTCGCAGTGCCTCCTGGGAAACGTTTTAATAAACGGCTAAACGAGTAACACCCAATACGTAGTAATATTATAGTAACATGTTAGTGATTTATACTAGTTTTATCAAATTAATGGTGTAACTAATTTATAAACACCTGGTTTGGCCCCCCCCCCCTTCACCTCTGCCCCCCCCCCCCAATATTTTTTCCTAATCCGCCACTGATCAATGCTTTTCTTATGAGAAAGGTGACCCACCTGTTCCATGGGAAGGATCGATGTGGGAGAAAATGATTACCCAACTCCACAGTGAGAAGGATTAAGGCTAAAACCCCCCAAAATAATATCTCCCGATCCACCACTGATCAATGCTATTCTTAATAGATAAAGTGACCCACTGGCTCTATGGGAAGGAGCAATGTGGAAAAAAGTGACCCAACTTCGCAGTGAGGAGGATCAATGCTAAAACTCGAAAAAATGGTTAACCCCGAAAAATATTTCCTGATCCGCCACTGAATCACTTTGAGAAGTCTTAATACTAACCGTATGGGCGAAAGTTACCTGCCTCAATAGTAAGGAGAGCCCAAGATAAAACTTTAGAAAATGTCAAACACCCAAAATAATATTTCCTGACCCGCCACTGATCAATGCTATTTTTAAGGGAGAAAGTGACCTACCTTCCTTGTGAAAACGAACAATGTGAGAAAATTTGACCAAATTTCGAAGTGAGGAGGATCAATGATATAACTCGAAATAATTGTCACCCCCCTCCCCTCCCCCCCCCCCCCAAAATAATATTTCCCGATCCACCACTGACTCTCTTTTACAAATCTTAGTATCATTCGCATGGGAGACAATAACCCGCCTCAATAGAAAGGAGGGTGAGAATAAAACTTGAAATTAATGTCAAACACCCAAAATAATATTCCACGAGCCGCCACTGATCAATTCTATTCTTCTGGTATAAAGTGACCCACTTCGCTAGTTAAGAGAAACAATGTGGAAGAAAGTGACCCAACTCCGAAATAAGGAGGATCTATGCTAAGACCCCCCAAAATAATATTCCACGAGCCACCACTGATCAATGCTATTGCTATGAGCGAAAGTGACATTAATTTCAAGTAAGGAGGATCAATGCTAAAACTCGAAAAAATGGTTAACCCCAAAAAATATTTCCTGATCCGCCACTGAATCACTTTGAGAAGTCTTAATACTAACCGTATGGGCGAAAGTTACCCGTCTCAATAGTAAGGAGAGCCCAAGATAAAACTTGAAAGAAATGTCAAACACCCAAAATAATAATCCTCGATCCACCACTGATCAATACTATTCTTATGAGACAAAGTGACCACTGGCTCTATGGGAAGGATCAATGTGGGAGAAAGTGACCAAACTCCTCAGTGAGGAGGATCAAAGCTAAAACCCCCAAAATAATATTCCCCCATCCGCCACTGATCAATGCTAATCTTATGGGAGAAAGTGACCCACCTTCCCTGTGAAGACGAGCAATGGGATAGAAAGTGACCAAACTCCTCAGTGAGGAGGATCAATGCTATTCTTATGGGTGAAAGTGATCCTCCTCTTAAAATGAGGAGGATCAATGTTAACCTTATGGGAGAAAGTGGTCTGAAACTGTCATTTTAACCACTACTCCCATTACTTCAGGACCATAACTTAATATTATAAATTTTTATTAGATTCTTTTACATGTAAAATATGTAAAAAGCTTATTAATTGTATTAATTATTTAATTTTATAAGTTTTACGTTAGACATATGTTTTAGAGACATGAGATAAATTCAATTATTCTTTTAATTTTACTAGATTCAATTTACTAAAATAGTTATGATCTAAAAAAAACCAAATAAAAATTAAATGAATGAACTAAAAAGGAAGAAATATTTTTCAAGCTAAATATTTTAATTTATCATAACAAAATAAAGGTTAAATCCCACGAACCCAAATGAAAATATATAAAAGCTTCCAATAAAATAATACTAGTATAGATACCCATTCGGACTATCCACATTTAATTACAATAATGCACCAGAAAGGTAGAATTTAAAAGAAATGTACCCGAATTTGGATGGTGGAAGAGTGGGAGACCATCGAGGGAAAAACTAGCCTCAATGTACTCGAACTCTTTGTCATCGGGAAATCAAACTTTATGATTCTGACAGATGTTCAGCCTGATGATCCTAAGGGCGGATCCGGACAACTGGGCGCCAGGACCAATTAAAAAAAAGTTATAGCTGTAAAAAATTAAAACAAACAACTAGGCGCCTGGGTCCATTTAAAAAAAGTTGGTAAAAATGTTAGGTTAGGTTAGGTTAGGTTTAAAAATTCAACATTTTATGATACCAAGTAGTCTAACTTTATAAAAACACAAATTAAGTTTCCTCCACCATGAATTTTTTTTCAAACAACTCCAAAAAAGGAATATTTAAGTAAAACAATTTTTTTTACGTTTTTACACTGGCGCTCAGTTGTCTTGGTGCCCAGTCTTAGCAGTGCCCAGTTCGCAAGCGCCCAGTTGCCCTAGACCACCCTAAGGGGGTATTTATTTTCCCCACATGAAAGATTGTACGTCGACTTCAGCCGCTCAATTGGTTCCTTATCACATGTATCACGTGTAGCCTATTAATATATGTTTATATTCCTTCTCAATGCCTGACCGCCTCTGTGGTTTAGCTTTTCAAAGTTCCTGGCTACAGATACAGAGGTCTCGGGTTCGATCCCCAGCGCTTACAGTTTTTCTGTGAAGCAATGTGTCTGGAACGTGTTAGATTCAGTCTTGGGAGGATAAATGAGGAGCTTCTTTAATGAAAAAGTAACGGCTTCAGCCTAGAAAACTGAGATTTACGTTGTGCTGACCACAATACACCTTAAATCCACAAAAGTTGGCACTGTATTCACCAACAGTCGGTGGCCGCTTGGTCGAAATTGCTTGATTCAGGGGCTGCCGCCATGGAGTTATCAATGCCTAGGTTAGTGCAGTCCAATTTTCTCATGAAGAGCCTTTCAGAAAATACAATCGCATTTATTTGCGGCCAGCATTGATAACATTTTACTCTATTATTTGTGTTTTAATAGGTATTGATAATATTTATCAATCTATCGAGACAGCCTCATATCTCATGACTTGACGTATGAATACATGAATGTAGATCTAATAACTATTCTAGCTGTCAGATTAAGTTTTTATTATAAAAATTGTACTGTAGTTTATTGGAGTCTCATAAAATTAATATATCATACAACTCCCATTATGTTTAAAAAAAACAACCTTTTAATTGCTTCTAAGAGGGATGTGATGTTCAAATACTGTTTTGGGAATTTCATCAGGCTGAATCCCCAACTCCCAAATAAATGTCTGGGTAGAGATTTGAGATGGGATGTCTTAATTAGGTTTGGAACCTCAATTACCCAAAGTTTTAAGCAACCATCAACGGAAAAAACCTACAAGGAGAGGCATCAAAATTAAGTTTTAGAGGGGAAGCAAAATTAATAAAATGTCGGCAGCGATTAAGGCTCTGCCAAATAAAGTTCAATTTTCATAGGAAGGGTATATCTGACAGCTAGAAAAGTTACTTTATCTACTCTCACTTAATCATACGTCAAGTCTTGTGACCTGCGTCTATCACTTTTGATATATATTATCAATACCTATGATATACATTAGAGTCGCGACTATCCTGCCTAAAGTGGCGGCATTTCGGGCCGAAAAATACGGAATTCAATTGTAAATAATTTTCAGTATTTGTTTGCCTAATTTTCTTAATTTTCACAGAACATTTAACTTTGTTTTATGAGAATTGGCTCATTTTCTAATTGCGATGTAAAAAAGGAATACAGTAATTGTAGGGGGACTATAAACATTTAACGAGAAAGATTTTTTTTAAATCCTTACTTTACAGTAGGCCTGCTTTATTTTGGAAATGTAACATTGGATACAAAACCAGAACAAGTGAAAATAGAGCGTCAAATGGATTTGTTATTAATTACTAGTGGATATGTACCGATTTGTTAACATCGAAAACCGAACAGAATAAAACGGAAGGCCGGATAATCGCTACTCTAGTGTACTAATAATCCATTTAAATGTTATCAATGTTGACCTAAAATAATAAGTTTTATATTTTCTGAAAAAGGCTCTTTCTATGAAAATTGGACTGTATCTTCGGAAGACTTTTGAACATCCTCACTTTATTTTAACTACCATACTGTGTGCTCTTTGGGGAGGCAGCTAATGGTTTCAAAGCCAACATTATTGGGGACTCGCGTAAACATTAGTGTTTATTGAACTTTCACTATGTTAATATCCAAAAATGGGTTTTTATAACAAAGAAAATATTGTTCAAGGTTTCCAACAGTGTTTGTTTTAAAACCATGACCTGTTATTTTCGGAGGATCCAGTAGTTTTCCAACAAAAATAAATCTTCAAAATATAGCCTATCAAAAGTAGTAAAAGGTGCCGTCAAACAATATCCCCCCACCTTTCATATTATTTGTAATTCGGTCTATTATTATAGTGGGGGTGATTTGAGGAAGATATAATTTATAAAAAATTTGTTCAAATTTGTGTGGAGAGGTGGAGTCCATTAAATTATTATTTATTATTATTATTATTAGCACCGCGTCTTACTACCCGTTCGGGTTGTACGAACTTACGCTAATGTGTAATGGTAGGGTGATTGTGAGATGAAATCGAGGACCTACAGTTTAACGTGGGATCCGAACCACTGTGGAGGCCTGGCATTCCACACATTCACAAGTTGTGATTAATACACATCCTGTCAGAGGTGAAGGAAGGGTTTGGCAATCAAATAAATCTGTGGCGGGACCGAAGATTGAACCCCGGACCCCCAGCACCTAAGTCCGACACCTTACCCCTAGACCACCAGATCACCGAGTCAATTAAAATCGAATCCCGGCTGGATATAAACTATTGAGTTTTTTTAGACGTTACTTATTAAAATTAATTAATTTTGAGATTCACTTTTTTTATCATAAGTAATATTCCACATAATTTGATCGATAAAAAATCATGTATGTTTCATAGGAGTAATTTTTTTTATTAGAGTTCCTGTCAAACAATTATGTTGACCAAATCTTAAAATCCACAAATACATTATCTTAAGCACATTTGCTAGTAAAATAATTAACATATTTTAATTATGATTCCACTGGCTTTAAAAAATGTGTTAAGATTATTTCTGTAAATGTCGCCGAATGTGTAGAACAACGAAACCGCACCGGAGGGAGGAACTTCCTATCAAAAGCTCACGAAGATATAGATCAAAAACGCACGCAGGCCTTGTATCAATAGCCCACAGGGAAGAAACAACATCTGTATACCGTGCGTGACAACATGACAAACATGTATTGTAGCCAACTATTGACAATAATAATAATAAAAAATAATAAAACTTCAAGGAATAACTTCATTATTTACAATAATGATGAGGGACCCGCCTCGGTGGCGTAGTTTGCTAACGCGCTAGTCGTGTTGAGCTAGATCACCGAGGACGGGGAAATCGAGGTTCGAATCTCGGTCGGGTGAACTGGGGGTGGTTTTTCCTACGTGGTTTTCAACTCTTCTCCACGCAAATGCGGGTTCACTTCCTTTAAATTCAACCTTACCCATTCCTAATCCATTAGTGTAATTAGTACTTAAGCGTATAACCCGGACGGGTATTAAGACGCGGTTAGGTTACGTCGATAACTGGCTATTTCTCAAAACACACGATACTTGGAGTTTTTGAAAAATACACATTTCTTGCCTTTATTATTCGATGTCATCACCACGTATATATCTCGCAACTATTGAGAGAATAGTTTCAAAACAAATAACAAGCAACCCACTTCAGTGGGCGCATGGTCTAAGGCGATACTCTCGCAGTAGAATAGACTGCCGATGATGGGGAGATCAAGGTTCGAATCTAAGTCGGGTGTAGTGAGGGTGGTTTAAAAAAATCCACTCTCCCTCCACGCAAATGAGGGTACACTTCCTATAAATATAACCTCACTAAGCCCTTAAACTATTAGCGTGGTAAGTAGATAAGCGTATAATCCAAACGGGTAGTAAAACGCGGTGCAAAAAAAAAAGTATGGTAAAATATGAGTTCCCATTTGGTTTGTAATGTTAAGCAGTGTCCAGATACAAAATTTAATCAAAACTGTTAGAGCAGATTTAGTGAAAATATATTTTTTCTCTTTTTGTCCTTAAGCTATCCTTAATTTTAGGGTTAGATACCCAATTCCCGAAATTACAGGGTGGAGCTTTATGAAAACCCTACCAAGTTTTACCTCGATTGGTAAAATGGTTCCAGCTCTAGGCCAAGATACAGACACACAGACGGCATCGCAAAAACTCCTTTTCGGCTTTAGGAGGCCATGAAACGTCAACATTAACAAAATATCAATCTATATAATATTTTTTTGACGATCACAATACTTCTCTCTCAGAGGAGTAATAGTGAGAAAGTAAAAATACACCCAACACTCAAGTCCACTTGAAAACGTGCTAAGTTCCCTCAGTGGTTGTAGCCGAGTATAGATGCGCTAAGCTTCACAACCCGGAGTTAAGGCTCTCTCTTAAGTAGTCACTAGATTGGCTATAGCCTGCTCGAGTCAACATGAGATTACACGGATAATTGAGAATACTGTGCGTTGCTTGGAATCGGAACTGTCATGACATTCCCCACGCTCCTGGGGGACTTACGATATACCTAGACAATAGACATGAGTACAGGCTTACTTTTGATTGAAAAAAGGTACGACATAATCGGCCATATTTACTCATATAGACAATTTATAACTAGACACCACATTTTCAAAGATCATTTTATTAATACCAAAAATACACTACCCGTAAGATTTCCTTTGAAAAAATAAATAAAACAACAATATTTTGATAGTACTGTAATATGAAACACTATTTGTAAATTTTAAATAAAATTGTTAAGAGCCATTTATAAATATGAAAAAGATCAAATTTTCACAAAACAATCATTAGTAAGCCACCCTCACGTGAATTATCACCAACATAAATTTATACAGTGTTATTTATTATGTTAAACACTCTCCTGATACCCATTTTGAACAAAACCGTTAGAGCAATTTTTTTTAACAATTTTAAAATTTTTTAAAAAATTATTTGCTATTCGTAACCTAGCCTTAATATTAGAGCTATGATGAGAATCACAATTTCTCTTCGAGATATGAGCAAATAACTTCAGACAGCGAGACAACGCGGAATATATTATAACCGCGGTACGAAGGTGAGTTTAAACGTATAACTTTTTTTTACCTCTATCCATATTTACAAAACGTAAAATAGTAATAATAATACTTATTATAAAGGTACAGAACGTGTGAATTGGCTTAAAAAATATATAAAAAAGTCTACTAGCATAGCAATCATATTGTACATTCCATCATATGGCAGTCACACTATACACACCACCATAATGGGAGTCACTTTATACATACCATCGTATGGCAGCCATAATGTACATACCATCATATGGCAGCCATAGTGTACATACCATCGTATGACAGCCATAATGTAGATACCATCGTATGACAACCACAATGTACATACCATCGTATGGCAGCCATAATTTACATACCATCGTATGGCAGCCATAATGTACATACCCTTGTAAGGTAGTTACACTGCATCTATCACTATATGTCAATGACATTGTAACTATCATAATATGGCGGTCACATTAAACCCACCATCATATGGCAGTCACACTGTATCACTATCACCATATGTCAACGACAATGTAACTACTATCATATGGCAGTCAGGTTATACCCACCATCACATGGCAGTCACACTGTACATACCATCGTATGGCAGTCACACTGTACATACCATCGTATGGCAGCCCTATTGTACATACCTTTGTGAGATAGTCACACTGCATCTATCACCATATGTCAACGACAATGTAACTACCATCATATGGCAGTCAGGTTATACCCACCATCACATGGCAGTCACATTGTATACACCATCGTATGGTAGCCACACTGTATATACCATCGTATGGCAGTCACACTGTACATACCATCCCATGCCAATCCCACTATAACAGATGAAAAGAGGCTGGTATAGCAAGGTGTGTTGTGCGCGAATCTCCTGGTGACATTACTTCAACCGGGCGACCACGGGGCATTCATTCATGGGACGAAGTGGAGTGGACACACCATGCCTCCACACACCTCGGTTACCTTTGGCCACAAAGAGGAGCGTGTGAATGTGGCCACTAGATGGCGACACGCACACGAGTATTCTACATACCATCACCGTGGAACAACCGCGCATCTCACCACAACTTCTGAAACCACTGCGTCAGGTTTGAAAAAAAATATATATATCCTGGCTGGAGAGTTGAACATTTAGACATTGAGGAATATGTATTGGACTTGAATAAGAACCTAGTCCACAACGGGGATTACACGGGCTGAGGCGTCACCATAGTGTCTATCTGGTTTGTCAGTGACGTGGGAGTGATGTTTCATGCTCTATACAAGTAAATGCAGATTCATATTTTCCAAGAAAATATTACTTTACTCAACCTTACCCCATTAGTGTAATAATTAGAATGGCAAGGACGGGTGGTAAGACGCAGTAGACAAATAACTTGGTGTAGAATTTGGCTGAGAGTTGAAATGCTAGGTTAAGATTCCAAACTTAAATTTCTTCTCCAGATGCAACTTTAAAATACTAATAGTTTATCTCAATTACAGAAAATATAAGCCGATAGTAAAATGTGAACATTTTGAAATACAAACTTGGATTAAAAAGAAAAAAAGGAATTCCCTGTAGCGTTTGATCAACAATATAGCACAAGGCTGGTTCAAAGGCCAGTTAAGATGAATTAATCTTTTCTGAGCTTCGAACCAGAGCCAATAGGGATTTCTTGTTCTAACAAAGAAATGAGTTGAGGTTGATGTTGTGTCAATCCCCGGGTGCTTGCATTATGCACCCACGAAAACAATAGCAATGAAAATAAAAGGTTACCTACGTTCGTGTAGTTTTCATAGGGATATTAATTTTAATGTGCATTTTCTAGACACAGAGGATTCCTCACTAAACCACATTTCATTAAATAAAATTGTGGGTGAAGATGAAACAACAAAATATCAAAGTTCATTTTGAAACATAAACTCCATCAAGACTTTACCGTACTAGTATTTGTAATAATGCTCTCCAAACAGTTCTATCCAGATTGAGCCATCGCTTGACATTGTGGGAAATAAAGCAGCGAGCGGTGAACCACTTGTGGTACGGGGGGGGGGGGGGGGGGGGGGGGGGGTAGATTTACGCGCGAATCCGTTCATTAAAAGCAGCCAGGCTGCTGACAACGGGGGTGTGACGAGAAAGGATATAACTGTCGCAGTATTCGGGCATTGCTTTCATATAAGATAAATGGGTTGTCGTAATACCTACAGATATAAAGGAGCATCCACTGTGATACCCCCCCCCTCACCCTCACCTGCGGCAACAAGGTATAGTCGCTAAATACCACTATAGACCTGCGAGTGAATCTCGGGTTCATCAATAAACTAAAATGTTTCACTGTACACTGTTCCGATTTGAATAAGTCGGTAATAAATCACCTACAATAGATATTTTTTAATTTTTTTATAAAGCCTACTCTTTTTTTTGTCTCTTACTTCAAGCAACCCCCATTTACATACATTACTGTTTCCATCCTGTGGCAAGGATCAGTTTATTATTCTAGTTATATATTTTCCACTACCGGCTGGCTAGGCCTGTCGTAGCTTCATATGCCTTTTATATAACTTAATACTAGGACAGGCACAACATCCAGTCCCCGGCCGTTAATTTATCACTTTGAAAGGGTAAACTCATATTTTTATCAATGATAAATTGTTCGGCCACGACGGGAATCGGACCCGGGACCCTGAGCTCAGTAGACAGACACGCTACCGTCTAAGCTAAGGTATCAGATAGGCAGCCCATATATTTCCTCAAATGAGGTAGGAGTGAGGAAGGTAACATTTAAAGAAAATGTACTCGAATTTGCATAGAGGGAGAGTGTAAAACCATTTAGGAAATATCAGCCCGAGTACACCCAACCAAAATTCGAACCTCAAGCTACCCGTCATCAGCAATTCAGTATAATGCGAGACTGACGCGTTAGACCAAACGTCCACCAATGTAAGTATAAGAATTAGGTCTATTTGACGCTCATTTACCAATACAACTGGAGGCTATATTAGCAGATGACTTACAGACTTTATTAACTAAATTAAATATTTGGATTATTAATATTAATTGTTATCACTGATGAATATAATATCAATAGTACACTCTGGTGCGATAAGCTACAAATATATGAATGTAATCTACAATAAATAATGGTGTATACCTACTTTAGGTAACTAATTTACAATTAAATATATATTCAGTAAATAACCTTGACTATGTTAGTTTTTTGATCAAAAATAACCATTGAAACTAATATATTTGTGTGTAATAGTACCAACGCAATAATAGTCTTCATACCCGCTTCGGTGGCGGCATGGTCTAAGGCAGTGGTTCCCAACCTTTTGTGGCCCATTTTCCCTTTCTGGAGGTTGACTAACACCTATCGCCCCCTTTTCATTTTTATTGTATGCCTAATTTTAATTTGAAGTAAAGTGTAAATAATAAAGCAGTTTTATTATTTTAAAAAATTTTACTACCGTATATAAAAACAACCAAAGAAGTTTTATCCGGTCACTCTTAAATAAAATAGAAAAAAATTAAAATGTACATTTTTTACAAGAACAAAGAAGTGAAATAATTAACTAAGATCATTGACGTACATTTAAAAAACAGGAGTACATGTTTTCATTTTAAAATTGGAATCTGGATAAAATTAAGTTGACAGTAACTTCTTCTGTACAGTACTATTTTAATTTTTCCCCCTTTGAATACTCATCGCCCCCAAATCGCCCCCCACTTATTTATTGCCCCCCTGATAACCCAAATCGCCCACTTGGGGGCGATCGCCCCCAGGTTGGGAACCACTGGTCTAAGGCATTACTCTCTCAGTAGACTAGACTGCCGATGACGGGGAGATATAGGTTCAAATCCCGGTTGAGTCTACTGAGGTTTTTATTTTTCTAAATGGTTTACCACTCTCCTTCCGCGCAAATGCAGGTGGATTACCTCTAAAATTCTTCCTTCCTCCTCCCTACCCCATTAAAGTAACTATCATATATACGTATGACCTGAAAAAGGTAGTAAAACGCGGGGTTCAAAAAAAATGAGGGTACCGTAGTTTTTTCCAAAAGGTTTTCCACTCCTCTCCACGCAAATTCGAGTATAGCTCCTCTAAATTCAACCTTCACCATCCCTAACACATTACCTCAAATAGTAAATATGCGTATAACCCGAACAGAAAGAAAAAAAAGGCGAGACATATATGCTTCCCCCTAATTCATACAGCCATAGATCAGTGACCTTTGACCTGTCTCCTATACTTTTGATAGCACTGTTCATAAGTTATCCTTAATCTAAAGGAAGACTCTAACTCGTATAAGTTTCATTCATAATCTCAGAAACATCTGCGGCTCATGTTCCGAAGCTTAAAGTAAGACTTGAACGGTAAGCACTTCCAATCATTTAATCCGGAGGTTCAAGAATGGGTTTCCAATAGAATTCCAACTAAGAGGGCGTGTTCGCATAAATTCAGAATAGGACCAGATGAACAATCTAGCGTAGAGCCCAAGCAAGATTAAAACATAAAGTACAAGCTTAGGACAGTCACTATATACACCCGACAATTCATTTTCTAACCAAATGTGTTTTAAGCTCCCACATATACTTTTGGCAGCCGATTGGATGAAAAAAAAAATAGAGTAATCTCGAAGTAATCGAAAAGGAAAGCTAAAAAATAAATAAAAAAATTTAAGATAAAGTAAAAGATGAAGCCGACCAGATTTATTAAAAATGATTTCAAACAAAGTAGCATGTGGGATTTTTTTGGGTCACGTTTCGTAATTGAATTTCTCTATGCAGAAACATTACGACTGGATCAGTGAGTATAAAGCAGGGAGGTTAATAAATTCGTATTAGACCCGCTTCTGTGGTTAAAAGTTCTAAGGCGTCACTCTCGTAATATAGTGTACTACTGATGCTGGAAAGATCGTGATTCGAATCCGGTCGTGTGTACAGAGTGTTTTCTACTAAATGGTTTACCACTTTTCCGCCATGTAAATGCGGGTATACTTTCTCTAAATTCAAACCTTTGACATTTTTAACACTTAAGTATAATTAGTAAATATGCGTATAGCTCAAACGGGCAATAAAACGTGGTGCTAAAAAAAATGGTACTACCTTTCTTAAATAATAAAATAACCGTAGTTTTATGAGATGGCATGTTTATAAATATTATTTTATATTAATTTGGCGGAAAAACAATTTCTGTGGTCTTTCGAAGTCTCATATTCATTTTAGTGAGACTAAAGTTATAAGGTGTTTATTTTACCGGCGGTGTGTTTTAAATATTTGCCACTTGCATCGGTGAGCACGAGGACTAAACGTTATGTTCGTCTGATCTGGTTTGTCAGGGAGGGTCGTGTTTTGAATCCAGGACGGGTACTCTAAGGTTTAAAAAAAATGTTTCTCCTTCATCTTCCACTTAAATTCGTGTATATTTCTTACCCAAATTATATTTTCTTCATCACAACAATTACTTACTCTATGACATTAGGAACTTGAATGTTCATTGATGCACTCACAAAAGTGTCCCTCATCCCTATCTTGAACTAGTTCTATCTAGTCTATCTCATTACATCCTATCCCTATCTTGAGCTAGTTCTATCCAGTCCATCTCATTACATTCTATCACTATCTTGAGCTAGTTCTATCTAGTCCATCTCATTACATTCTATCACTATCTTGAGCTAGTTCTATCTAGTCCATCTCATTTCATTCTATCACTATCTTGAGCTAGTTCTATCTAGTCCATCTTATTACATTCTATCACTATCTTGAGCTAGTTCTATCTAGTCCATCTCATTACATCCTATCCCTATCTTGAGCTAGTTCTATCTAGTCCATCTCATTACATCCTCTCACTATCTTGAGCTAGTTCTGTCCAATCCACCTCATTACACCCTATAAGTTACCTATTTTGAGCTAGTTCTGTCCAGTCCACCTCATTACACCCTATAAGTTACCTATTTTGAGCTAGTTCTATCAAGTCCACCTTATCACACCCTATCCCTATCTTGAGCTTGTTCTATCCAGTCCACCTTACTACACCCTATACCTACCTTGAGCTAGTTCTATCCAGTCCATCTTACTACACCCTATACCTACCTTGAGCTAGTTCTATCCAGTCCACCTTATCACACCCTATACCTACCTACCTTGAGCTAGTTCTATCCAGTCCACCTTACTACACCCTATCCCTATCTTGAGCTAGTTCTATCCAGTCCATCTTACTACACCCTATACCTACCTTGAGCTAGTTCTATCCAGTCCACCTTATCACACCCTATACCTACCTACCTTGAGCTAGTTCTATCAAGTCCACCTTATCACACCCTATCCCTATCTTGAGCTTGTTCTATCCAGTCCACCTTACTACACCCTATACCTACCTTGAGCTAGTTCTATCCAGTCCATCTTACTACACCCTATACCTACCTTGAGCTAGTTCTATCCAGTCCACCTTATCACACCCTATACCTACCTACCTTGAGCTAGTTCTATCCAGTCCACCTTACTACACCCTATCCCTATCTTGAGCTTGTTCTATCCAGTCCATCTTACTACACCCTATCTATTTCAGGTCCATTCTAATGTTATCCTCCCATCTGCATCTAGGTCTTCCCAATGTTCTTTTCCTATTTGGTTTACCAGACAATACCCTGAACACGGTTCTAGAATCTTCAATTCACACTACATATCCTGCCCACCGTAATCTAAGAGACTTGATTATCCTAGCAATATAATATGAGTATAAGGTATGTAACTCATCATTATGTAACCTTCTTCACTCCCCAGTAGCCTCATCACTTTTTAGACAAAATATTTTCCAAAGCACCCTCTTTTCAATCAATATCCTAATTTTGTTTGTCTTCTAAGGTAAGAGACCACGTTTCACACCCATAGACTATAAAGAACTGGTAAAATGATTGTTTTTTATATTCTGAGTTTTACTTTCCTTGAAAGAAGGCGAGAAGCCAACAATTTACTGACAAAGTAATAGCATGCATCCTTTTCCTAGTTTCCAATCTAATATCGTTATTTCTAGTTAAAATTGTTCTTAAATATTAATGCAGTCGAATTATATATTGTTTGCAGTAGTCTCTAAATTAGGTTAGTTAAAAGTGGATATCTCGTCCAGTTAATAATACACAGAGCAAAATAAAATAAATTACTTGTATATCAGCTTGATTTATATTTGTTTCAAATTGAACAATTAATAAAGTTTTTATGTAATTATGAATGAAGACAAAATGAACAGTCTTATTAAATACTGTGCTATTTTTCATATTGATTGAATGCTGTCCGCCCCAATCAAAAATAATGACTTAAGAGTGCATAAAAAAAGATAGCATCAATCTAACAGTGCCGTTTAAGTTTATTTGTTTCTCGTCTGAAAATTCTCATTTTCGTCCTTTAACAGCTCTGCCCCGCCATCCCCCTAACCTCATCTTTTATGTCACTTCTCCGATATTGTGACCTTTACCATTGGCGTCGGAACTAGGGTGGGGGCGTGGGTACAAGTTCCGAAGTTTCGATCAATTCAACTATGACTATATTTTGAAAAAAATCCATCAAAAAAAAAGAGCAATAAAAATAAGCATGAAATAGTGATAATTGTTCAATATTATGCACATAACATTTGAATCTAAGGGTTGGAGAGAAATTTTCTTGTTTTTACTTTACTTTAATATATTTTAGACGTTCTTATATTGTTTTATACACCCAAGGGCATATGAAGAGGTTTCCGGAATTTGATCTACCCCATACATGGAAGGGGGGGGGGGTTTCATACATAAGTATGAAATCTTTTATGGGCTAAAGGCATAGTAAAATTTTCTAGCGGGAACCCCTAGAAAAAATGAAATGTCTACGCCCTTGCATACACAACATATACACATATACACAAGAGCCTAACAAATAGTGGCTTGTGATAATGGTGCTAAGTTATGTTGTCATACTTTTGGGGGTGCGGGGGGTTATTAACTTATCGTGAACATAAGGTCATTTCAATCTTTCCCCCTAGCATCCCTGACCTTTATGCAAGGGAAGTCTACTGTGACCGTCTTCGGTGGCCGCGTGGGCTAACGCGTTAAGTTTGCAGTAGACTGCTGATGACGATACGATAGATGTTCGAATCTCGGTCGGGTGTACTGAGGGTGGTTTTCCACTCTTTCTCACTCTCTCTTTTCCTCTCTCCACACAAATGTAGGTACACTTCCAATACATATGACCTTCTAATCCCTAAAAGCATTAATATAATTAGTACATAAGCGTATAACTCGAACGGGTAGTAAGACGCGATGCTAAAAAGTAAAAAGTTACTGTACAATAAATCAGGCCGGTAATGCTGTGTAGGTCCGAGTGTCTGTTGTTATGTTGTTGTTATCAGCGTCTCAGAGTGAACATCCGGTCCACTGCTTTGGAAAAAGAAACTCATCAATATCCGGCCCCGATTCCTAAGGCCAACCCGGAACTCGACCGGAAGTTCTATCTTCGACTTCTGCTTTCATATATACATATATATATGTATGTATGTATGTTGTATGTATGATGTATGTATGAATGTATGTATGTTATTAGATATGTGTATATGTGTATGTATATGTATATGTATATGTATATGTGTATATGTATATGTATATATGTGTATGTATGTGTGTGTATGTGTGTATATGTATGTATGCGTGTGTGTGTGCTTTACAGACAGTTGCAGTTATTAGCTCGCAATTTTGTAGGTACACCCAGGTTCAGTAAAAAAAAAAACCTGAGACAGTAAATAGGTTTATTTTTACACTAAGGCCGGTGACAGACTGACGTTTTGGACGATGTTACACAAACGCGGCGACCAGGTTGCTTCATATGAGAGGGGTCGCTACGCCCAACAAACACTCACGTCGACGTTTTTCAAATCTGGTCCACGGTGTTTGTGTCGCTAGTCTGACCCCTCTCATATGAAACAATGTAATACACTAGAGCGACCTGGTCGTGGCGTGTCGCTAGTCTGACCCTCTCATATGAAACAATGTAATACACTAGAGCAACATGGTCGCGGTGTTCGTGTCGCTAGTCTGACCTCTCCTATACACTACAGTTTTTGAAAAACAATGTAATACACTAGAGCAAAGGCCCTGGTCGACCTCGGCGAATGTCGGTGTGTCGCTAGTCTGACCCCTCTCATATAAAACAATGCGATATACTAGAGCAGCCCTGGTCACGGCGATTGTGTCGCAGCGACCAAAATGTGACCAAATCACCAGTCTGTCACCGGCCTAAGAGTCTCAGTCGTACGTATTATCGTTGGAGCATGATTCATGACGTGTTCACACACCTATACTATTGTGTTTGGTAGTGGTTAAATACGAATATTATTTTCTTATATATGTTTAAAATAAATAAAATAAATAATTGTATAGTTGATAGTATTGACTATGATTTACTGTTATTCGTTCAAACTTTCAAAAGAGACAACGCCTGTAAAATAAAGGGAGTTACAGAACACATTTTATGACGTATAAATGCCCAAGAATATAACTGGCGACTTGATGCAAGATTATTGTAAAATACAATAGTTCTTTTCACGTTGGTTCAGTTTTAGTGACGTTTTTGTTTCTTTAGTTCATACTTTTTAACACAAGGGTTACCGGCCCCGTGGTGTAGTGGTCAGTGCACCTGGGTAGAAGCCTAGGGGTCCCGGGTTCGATTACCCATAAGGTCACCAGGGTTTGATTAATTAAGCTTAAGTTAGGTCTAAGCGTTTCCACTGGTTCCACACCCTCATACTCACCATCATCTCATCTCATCAGGACATGGGAAGAGCCTCCACGGAAAAGATGTACAATTAGTACATTCGGGCGTCCCCTGGGCAGCGGTACTTTAGTTTTGGCTAATATTTCCACAAATTGGGGTACGGATAATGTAGCCTAGAAGCGCAGTATTAACACAAGGGTTCAACGTGGAGAGATGATAATAATCCCTAATGTACCCGACCGATATTCGAACCATGACCTCGTTACCATCGACCCAATCTATCGCGAGTTGAACACCTTAGACCAAAGGCGTAGAAAGAAAGGGGGGGGGGCGGACACCCATGGTATTTGATTGGAACCCCCCTTCCTAGGGGGATAAAGGCATAGTTTATACCGCACCCCACCCTTCTAGAAAAAATAGCTTCTTAAAGCCTTGCCTTAGATCATATGATAGTAACGTTAATTACATGGCTGGCGGAACTAATATCAAAGTCTTACAACAATATCTTGAAAGTGAAAAACTTTGGCATTGCTATTATCAATGTCGTTGTCATTGTTTGCCCGTATGCGGGGGTGACGCCGGTTCTGTTGTCCGCTCTTTAGCGAGTTGCTCTTCCCTCGTGGCGGCGGTACACACCAGTCCGGATGCTCTCCCGACGGGCGAGTGTAGGAAATGAGTTATCTGCCTGCCTCAGATTGACTCGCCCAAAACCTCTACAACGGGCGGAGGAAGGGGCCTTCATGTTGACGGCCCCCAGGCAACCTCCTTCTGTCCTTCTGGTCGGATGGCAGAATCCTTGTAGAGTCATATATGCTGGGGTAGGAAAAGGTGAAAGTCTCCCCCCCTCCTCCTACCCGCCAAACACTAAGTGGTTGGTAGTGCGTGCCCGGGAACGGACGGGGGTAGCTGGTCAGGACACTTCCCCTAGTTCCCCACTAGGACTCCTTAGGTTAGGGTCATTGCTTTGGGAAACCGAGGCTATACTCGAGTTTCTGACCTCCTCCGTGACGATGGCCGTTACATCTGGAGAGACCAACACCTCTCACCCCTGGAGCCAGGAAATGGGGACAAGGGTTTCCCAGAGCTACTCAGTGATGGCGCGGGTTCGCTGACTAGTAGGGGTTGATGGACCCTAAACGCTCGCTGCTTGTGCTTGCATGAGTGGCTCCGCTCGAAGGGTACGGCCATGCGGTCTAGGACAACTGGGCGCCGCCATCTGGGCGCCGCCAACCGGGCGCGGCCAACTGGGCGCGCGCGAACTGGGCGCTAGGACAACTGGGCGCCAAGACAACTGGGCGCTAAAATAAAAAAAATATCGTAAATTAACTTGTGCACATTTTTTTAGAATAAAAAATGCACAATTTTTTTCATATATTTTTCAATTAAAATTAAAAAGTGACAGATAAAAACTAAAAATGAACTTTTTTTAATTAATCATATTTTTCAGCGCAACATCATATATTTTTCAATTACGTAAATATTAATTTTTGGAGTTGTTTTAAAAAAATCATAGCAGAGGAAACTTAATTAATTTATATTTATAAAGTTAGACTATTTGATATGATAAAATTTCTAAAAAACCCCCACAAAAAATGAAAAATAATACTTATTTTTGGTCCACAACGTAATCTGCAAATATTACGTGACTCAGAGGCCTTATATGGAGATGGAACATTTAAGACTGCCCCACTACTGTCTGCACAAATCTATACGGTGCTTGGTAAGCAATTTGGAGGGGGGCATCCAATTATATATGCACTCCTACCTAATAAACAAAGAGCTACGTACGTACGACTTTTTTAAATGTTGCGAGAAAGTGAACCTACCTTTCAACCACAAACATTTTCATGTAACTTTGAATCCGCTGCAATAAGTGCTATTAGAGAGTGTTTTCCCCAAGTTGAAATACATGGTTGTTTTTACCATCTAACACATAACATGAGTCACGTAATATTTGCAGATTACGTTGTCGACCAAAAATAAGTATTATTTTTCATTTTTTGTGTTTTTTTTTTAGAAATTTTATCATATCAAATAGTCTAACTTTATAAATATAAATTAATTAAGTTTCCTCTGCTAAGATTTTTTTTAAGCAACTCCAAAAATTAATATTTACGTAATTGAAAAATATATGATGTTGCGCTGAAAAATATGATTAATTAAAAAAAAGTTCATTTTTAGTTTTTATCCGTCACTTTTTAATTTTAATTGAAAAATATATGAAAAAAATTGTGCATTTTTTTATTCTAAAAAAATGTGCACAAGTTAATTTACAATATTTTTTTTATTTAAGTGGGGTTACTTGAAAAAAATGCATTGCAAAAAAAGTTAATTTTAGTTAAAAAAGAAAAAAGTGGGGTTACTTTTGGCGCCCAGTTGTCCTGGCGCCCAGTTGTCCTGGCGCCCAGTTGTCCTGGCGCCCAGTTGTCCTGGCGCCCAGTTGTCCTGGCGCCCAGTTGGCCGCGCCCAGTTGGCGGCGCCCAGTTGTCCGGATTCGACGGCCATGGTGGTTTTTAGGAGCCCTGTGACCGAGTGTTTGTTCCCCCAACATGGACGCCAAGCGTTGCGTCGTTTGACGAAAGTCTCCGATATGCTGGATAGCCCTTGTGGGATGTATACGGCGTCACAACCCATTTGGAGGGAATTCTTTGTGTCTGCCCACGTGCATAGTTCCATTTCCGACAAATGAGGTACAGTCCATTTTTCATAGGAATAATCTTAGCCTGCTAGAAAAAAAACCACTAGATATATTTTCATGTATTCATACATAAAGTCATGGGATCCTCAGCTGTCACTTTTGATAGATATTATCAACATCACAAAAAAAAAAAAAAGAAGCTTCATGGAGTGAGCCCGCAAGCAAGCTATACTGACCGAGAGGCCACCGCCTTTAGCGATGATAGTGCCAGCATTTGTGGATAGAGGGTGTCATGCGGTCATCACAACGAACCCTCATGCCACTTGTCTCAGTTTTATAGACCAGAGCCGCTACTTATTTATTCAAGAAGATCCTAAGTTGTCCTCAGAAGGCCGAGTTTAACCCCTCAATATCACTAATTATATACAATCTAGTAAGATGTTAATTGTTGACCGCTAAAAATATGATTGTATTTTCTGAACGTTTCTTCCTATCAGAATACTACTCTAGGTTCTAGATGAGGAAGTAGCACGTGGTCACCCTCTCAAGCACGTGATCACCTAGCGGACGTATTTATCCACTGTCTTTTCAGGTCACATGCAACCTGTCACCACCCACTCTACGCGACTTCTTAGCGCTTTTACATACCGAGCTTAAGCTGATATGAAAGGAGACGCGAGAAAAGGACATTGTTCTTGCAGGTTTTATAGCAAGACTTTTTTTTGACCAAAATAAATAAAACAATGCTCTAGTAAAAACATAAATTTTAATTTTCTTCACACAAAGTGACATCAACAGTTGTATGAATATCTGTCGAGGGTGTTCTAGAATTTAATGACAACTGTTTCTCTTTATTTAAAAAGTTTATCATCTATTGCCGCTATGCTCATGACAAATATTCAACAACTGTTGATATCACCACGTAAATAAAATTAAACTATATATTTGTACTGGAGCAATATTTGATTTATTTTGGCAAAAAAAAAGTATTGCTATAAAAAGTGTAAAAACACTGCACTTAACTCATGTTTCCTACATTCCCACCTTAAGGTGGTAGAAGAGTCAAGCAGAAATTCATAAATTGGTTTGCTTTAGACAGTTTTTATTTAACACCACGTCTTTCTACACGTTCGGGGTTTACGCTTATGTATTAATTATGTTTGATGGTTTTAGGGATCAGGAAGGTGATATTCAGAAGAGATGTGCCCGCATTTGCGTGGAAAGACATTTTAGCAAAATCCCTCTTAGTACACCCGACTGAGATTCGAACCTCGATCTTCTCCCCATCATCGCAGTCTAGTATACTGCGAGAGTAGCACCTTAGCGCTGAAGCGGAGTGTTTTAGAATTACGTTAGTTTGTAGGCAGTGTGCTGATATCAGTGGGTTCATAAAGTGCAAGCATGGTCTCGTAAGCCGTCACTCTCGTAATAGACTAGGACTGCTGATTATTATTATTATTATTAGCACCGCGTCTTACTACCTTTAGGTTATACGCACTTACACTAATGTGCATTGGTAGGGTGATGAAATGGAGGACCTACAATTTAACGTGGGATCCGAACCACGGTGGAGGCCTGACATTCCTCACATTCACAAGTTGTGATTAATACACATCTTGTCAGAGGTGAAGGAAGGGTTTGGTAATCAGATAAATCTGTGCCGGGACCGAAGATTGAACCCCGGACTCCCAGCACAGATGTATGACACCTTACCTGTAGACCACCAGGTCACCGACTGCTGATGGCGAGGAGATCATGATTCAAATATCGGTTGGGTGTACCATGGTTTTTTCCTAAACGATTTTCCACTCTCCCTCCACGCAAATGTTTGTACATTTCCTATTTATTAAATATTCTTTATCCTCAACACATGAGTGTAATTAGTACAAGAAGGATATAACCCGAACTGGTAGTAAAACGCGGTGACAAAAATTAATACAAAAAAACACCCATTAGGTATAAATAGGGAAGTTAAGGTGTTAGAGGAAATGTACCTGAATTCATGTCAAGGGAGGGTGAGAAACCATTTTGAAAAAAACAACACATCTGGATTAGAAACTAGATCTCATCACTGGAAAACAAGATCAGAAGAGCTTGACGCCTTAGTCCACGTGGCCACAGATGTGGGCAGGTATGTAACTTAATTCCTGTACCGCATTGACCCAGTCGAACCGAGTTTCTTCAGATCAAAAATTCAGATAAGAAAATACCACAGACTAGTCTCGAAAAGAATCAGCAGGAGAGAAATTCCCGCGTTCCTTTGAGGAACTAACTGCAGCTCTCCGAAAGGAACGACTGACACAGTTAGGTGTGCGCAATCGTGCTTGACTTGGACTCAGGAGGCCAGAGGGCGAACCCCGACTGAAGCGAGCTATACCCCTTCTCTATACCACCCTCCTCACCTACCCCTCTCACAAAGCATGTGCGCCACTGCCACACCACCATGAGGTGATTTCCCAACCTCTCTTACTCTCTAAAGGAATTTTTGTGCATCTATTTTAAAATCCAGGTTCCTCATAATGTCACCTTGGATTTCAAGTCTCTAAACAAGCCGCTCTGATGGTGGCCGCATTGTCAGAAAAATTCAGCCCAGATATTGATTTCTGCAAACAAATAATTGTGTTTATAAAAATAGAACCATAACTTTATTATTTTTTATTTATTATTGATATTTAACGTGCACTTTTTGAACCAAGTGATTATATTAGTACAGGAGCATTTCTATGAGCGAGCGCGAAAGTCTACCAACTTTATTGGGAAAGGTATTTTTACATACCTTCCAGGGTTCTTCTACATGCCACAATCGACATGGGACCGATGGCTTTACTTCCCCTCCGAAGGAAGTTGTGCTACGGATTTTTATTGCTCAAGAAAAATACGTCAACCCCAGCTGGGTTTGAATCTACGAGCATCGGGTTTCGAAGCAAGCACTTTATCCCAAGATCATCGAAGTGGACTGAATTATAACTAATTATTATATGAGAAATATAAAGTTGAAATGTTATGCTCAGTATTTTTTTCAAACCAGCCCACCAAATATTTGTAAAACCCACATGGCCCACTATATCAAAAAGGTGGCCGATCCTTGGTCCAAGTTATCATTCTTGCAATAAACTGGAGTGTCGATGACGGAGAGACCGGGGTTTGAATCCCGGGTTTACTGAGCAGGGCCGTATTTATTGCTGTGGAGGCCCCAGGGCTTAATAATTGGAGGCCTCAGCACTAAACGAAATTTTTTCTTTCGAAAATGAAATTTTAAACTCAGTGCTAAACATATTATTTAAATAAGTAAATATTGTCATCACAATAAATTAGATATGTTCAAAAATTATAATTTAGTAAGTAAATAATATTTGTCATAAATAAATAAAAATGGATTAAGTAAGACTTTTTTTTAGCATAGCTGACACCTAGAGACTAGAGAGCCAAAATAGAAATATTTATATTGCAAGTTTTTATGGAGGCCTAAATGATATTACAATCTCCCTACACGAAAATGTGGGTACACTTAATTTAAATGTAACCATCATCATTCCTAATTTGTACATATCCGTATAACCTGAACGGGTAGTAAGACGTCATACTAGTAAAAAAAAAGTCTCAAACCATAGTAATCATACTAGGTTTAAACAACTAACAACTAAATTTTGTTTGATAGTAATTAAAATTAAAAGCACAAAAATGTATAGTAAAATGAATGGACCAGATGAAAAAATATATTGAATATAAGAACAAATCACGGTTGAAATCATAAACACAAAGTTGTCAATATTATCAAAATAAATAATCAAATAGTCAACTATTTTAGAAAACATTTTTGTTATTGTTAAGAAACTGTGTCTGTGATTGTATCAGTAAGGCTGTTGAGAAATTGTGTCTGTGATTGTATCGGTGAGGCTGTTGAGAAACTGTGTCTGTAATTGTATCAGGGAGGCTGTTGAGAAATTGTGTCTGTGATTGTATCGGTGAGGCTGTTGAGAAACTGTGTCTGTGATTGTATCAGGGAGGCTGTTGAGAAACTGTGTCTGTGATTGTATCAGGGAGGCTGTTGAGAAACTATGTCTGTGATTGTATCGGTGAGGCTGTTGAGGAACTGTGTCTGTGATTGTATCAGGGAGGCTGTTGAGAAACTGTTTCTGTGATTGTATCAGGGAGGCTGTTGAGAAACTGTTTCTGTGATTGTATCAGGGAGGCTGTTGAGAAACTGTTTCTGTGATTGTATCAGGGAGGCTGTTGAGAAACTGTGTCTGTGATTGTATCGGTGAGGCTGTTGAGAAACTGTGTCTGTGAATGTATCGGTGAGGCTGTTGAGAATCGCGACGACTTAAATGATTGTTTTTGTTATTCAAATATCAAAATCAATATTTATATTTGAAACTGGCTGTTTAGTATTTATTTATTTATTTTTTCATGTGAAATATTGTTGGCCTTAAAAGGTTAGTAGGCCCTAAAAGGTTCATAGGCCCTAGGCACTGTGCCTAGTCAGCCTAATGGATAAGACGGCCCTATAAACACCCTCGAGTTGGGTTCAAATAAAACTCTCACACCGGTAAGGTGAAAACGTTATCCTCCAACTTTCACAAAGGATCAGACTATACCTACAAACCTCAATGTTGTATAAGGGACAGTTCTAACTACGGCCAATAGACCCCAAACATGGAACAGTTTGTCGCCAAGTGTTGGATCGTGGTGTTACGGTACCCTGTGGAAATGGCGCGGCGGCTACTCGTTGGAATGCGACGAGGTATTTAAACCTGTCTTCTTCGCCTTCCCTGGCCAACCACACCAGGCTATTTAATGGAATTTTAGCCTAGAAACGGAATGGGCCAACTAGACATGACGGCGCGAGTAAATCAAGCGACAAACTGTGACAATTTGTTGTTATTTGGATTACGATCCGGTTTGAGACTGGAATCACATGATCGGGTGAAATTAAAGAGCAGAACGGAAATATCTGCTTCAATGGTTGCAAAGTAATATACTGGATTGATGGAGAGATCAGAGTTAAAATATCAGTCGGGTATTTTGATGGAGTTTTTTGTTTATAGTTTCCATATCTCTCTCGCCATGTAAATGCTTGTGCGTTTTATCTAAATTCCACCTTCCTTATCCCCTTTCCCACTTGCTAGCCGTTCGTGTCTTACAGAATAATTGTGACACTCTACAGACATACATATCTTCCTAAATTGTGACTCGCTAAAGCCATTTGTATCTTCCAAAATTGTGACTCGCTAAAGCAATTCGTGTCTTCCTAAATTGTGATTCGCTAAAGCAATTCGTGTCTTCCTAAATTGTGACTCGCTAAAGCCATTTGTGTCTTTCTAAATTGTGATTCTCTATATATATCCGTGCCTTTCTAAATTGTTATTTTCTACAGCCATTCGTGCCTGCTTGAATTGTGACTCTTTTTAATTATTCATGTCTTCCTGAGTTGTGACACTATGTATTCGTGTCTTCCTGAGCTGTGACTCTCTAAGTATTTGTGTCTTCCTGAGCTGTGACTCTCTAAGTATTTGTGTCTTCCTGAGCTGTGACTCTCTAAGTATTCGTGTCTTCCTGAGCTGTGATACTCTATGTATTCCTGAGCTGTGACTCTCTATGTATTCGTGTCTTCCTGAGCTGTGACTCTCTAAGTATTTGTGTCTTCCTGAGCTGTGACTCTCTAGGTATTCGTGTCTTCCTGAGCTGTGACTCTCTATGTATTCGTGTCTTCCTGAGCTGTGACTCTCTATGTATTCGTGTCTTCCTGAGCTGTGACTCTCTATGTATTCGTGTCTTCCTGAGCTGTGACTCTCTATGTATTCGTGTCTTCCTGAGCTGTGACTCTCTATGTATTCGTGTCTTCCTGAGCTGTGACTCTCTATGTATTCGTGTCTTCCTGAGCTGTGACTCTCTATGTATTCGTGTCTTCCTGAGCTGTGACTCTCTAGGTATTTGTGTCTTCCTGAGCTGTGATTTTCTATGTATTCGTGTCTTCCTGAGCTGTGACTCACTGTGTTCAATAGTATCTTTTTGAATTGTGACTCCTTATAGTAATGTATTTTACCTTGAAAGTTAATTCACCAAACATATTAGTGTATCCAGAAATTTACTTTGCACATTTTAACTCCGATTTTCTCATCTACTTTGTAAGTGAATGCTAGAAAGAGTCCTTCAAATTCGACTTTGATTAGTTTATTTACACATGAGCATTGTCTGTGTAGTAAAAAAAAAAAATGAAAAAGAAATTAGGAATAAAAAAGAAGATATGTCATCAAAATCTGGGCAAAGCTAATAAGTGTAGACATAAGGACCTAAACTTGCTTTCCCTTCCAACACACATAAAGTTCCTTAATTATAACTATTAGTTTCAGAAAGCCCCATCAAGTTGGCCAAACATTATGGGATTGTGTTTACTGTCTCGATGCGAGTTTCAGTGGAAACCCAGACGTCCACAAACACACATAACGTACGTCTAGTGTAAATACAACACATCGGGAAACAGACACGGGTGATCTAAATATACCTCCACGTGTGTAGACACGTGTGGACTGGGTCACATATGACAGTGTGTCGCGCGGCCGCCTTGCAGAGCCCACTTTTCCCGTCAGTAAGTCTTCTGTACTCGCCGCCATTATAGTAAGATTTAAGTGGAAAGAATATTTTTAGAGTAATTATAACATTGACATTATTAAAACAATAGTTTTACCGGTTGTTCTCTATGGTTGTCAAACATGATCTCTAGCCTTACACAAGAACTTAAGGTTGTTAGAAAAACAAGGTGGTTATGAAAAAATTTGGTCCAAATAAGGGATGAGATACTGAGGAAGGAAGGAGGTTACATAATTATGAATTACATACCCTGTTCTTATCACAAGACATTGTTAGTGTAGTAAAGTCTCGCAGATTAAGGTGGGCAGGGAATGCAGCATGAATAGGAGAATCTAGAACCTTGTTCAGGGTAGTGACTGGCAAACCAATGGAAAGAGACCATTGGGAAGACCTAGACGAAGGTGGGAGTATAGGATTAGAATGGACATTAAAGATAAAGGGTGTAATGAGGTGGACTGGGTAGAACTACCTCAAGGTAGGGATAAGCTGTAATGAGGTGGACTGGATATAACTAGCTCCAGATATGGATAGCACAGTGTAATGAGGTGGACTGTATAGAACTATCTCAAGATAGTGATGGGGTGTAATGAGGGGAACTAGATATAACTATCTCAAGAAAGGGATAGTCTGTAATGAGGTGTACTGTATAGAAATAGCTCAAGATAGGGTTGAGGTGTAATGAGGGAGACTGGATATAGCTAGCTCAAGATAGAGATAGAGTGGAATGAGTGGACTGTATAGAACTAGCTCAAGATAGGGATAAGGTGTAATGAGGTGAACTGGATATAACTAGCTCAATATAGGGATAGAGTGGAATGAGGTGGACTGTATAGAACTAGCTCAAGATAGGGATAAGGTGTAATGAGGTGAACTGGATATAACTAGCTCAATATAGGGATAGAGTGGAATGAGGTGGACTGTATAGAACTAGCTCAAGATAGGTATAAGGTGTAATGAGGTGGACTGGATATAACTAGCTCAAGATAGAGATAGAGTGGAATGAGGTGGACTGTATAGAACTAGCTCAAGATAGGGATAAGGTGTAATGAGGTGGACTGGATATAACTAGCTCAATATAGGGATAGAGTGGAATGAGGTGGACTGTATAGAACTAGCTCAAGATAGGTATAAGGTGTAATGAGGGGGACTGGATATATCTAGCTCAAGATAGGGATAGGGTGTAATGAGGTGGACTGTATAGAACTAGCTCAAGATAGGGATGAGCTGTAATGAGGGGGACTGGATATAACTAGCTCAAGATAGGGATTATAGTGTAATGAGGTGAGCCTAAAGTGCGAGTCGATACTAAATAGAGGACGACACCTACCTAGACCAAAATGGAATTGGCCAGTTTCGCATATGAAACTGGCCCATTCCATTCTGATCTAGGTAGGTGTCGTCTTGTATTTAGTATAGCGCCGTATTTGAGTCGTACTAAATCTGACTATGAAACTGGCCCTTAGTCATCCATAGGGTTAACGTTGACAGCGTAATCAAATTCAATTAAGTGATATATATAAAATATTCTTAAAGATGGGCTGAATATACTACTTTACAAAACGAGCCTTCATTTTGCCTCCAATTTCCAAATCCTAAATTCAAATCCAAATTCAAATCCAAATCTTGAGAAAAATTTTAAAGATAAAAGAAAATATAAATATAATAGAATAATAGAAAATCTTAAATATTCTTGGTTTGTTCAATCTTTATTGCATTCATTATCACATTCATACATTAAGTCCAATGTTAAATTAAGGGTCTGGTTGTTAAGTTTGTCAATGATTATGTTGTGGCTAGACCACCAATAAATAAGTAGTGTTAGAGATATAAATCAAATTTCAATATTTTTTCTATCTCGAATATTCTGGAGGATTTGAAGTGTTAAAGAACTCAAGGAGCTCATTACTAATTTTTTTTAGCACTATGTATTACTACCAGTTCGGGTTATACGCTTATGTAGGCTAATGGTTTTAAGGATCAGGAATGTTTCATTTTTATAGGAAATGTACTTGCATTTGTATGGAGGGAGAGTGGAAAACAATTTTTTTTAAATCACCCTCAGCACACCCGACCGAGATTCAAACCTCGATCTCCCCATCATCGGCTGTGTAGGTTAGTCTACTGTGAGTGACGCCTTAGACTATGCGGCCACCGAAGTGAGTCATCCCTAAATTAAATTTACTGTATTATTTGTGTTATTTTATAGGTACACATTGATAATATATATCAAAAGTGACAACTACAGATCACATGACCAGTTATATGAACTATGAATTTGTGAAAGTAGATCTTGTAGCTTTTATAGTTATTAAATAAGGTTCTTTTTATGAAAATTGGAGTGTAAAAAGAGGCGGTTACTATCGATACTCAGATCACCATTAGAAGAGCCAACTCTCCATGATGTCAACCGAACCATAGGTGGACGCCATCTTTTGGTGAAGATAGTGCAAACTTATGAGAATAGAAGGTATCATGTGGTCAGCACAACAATCCCTCTAGACGTTAATTTCAGTTTTCTATACCAGGACCGCTATTTTCCGTTCAATGAGTTCATCATTTGTCCTCACGAGTATGAGTTGACCCCGTTTCATACACACTGATTCACACAAAAAAAATGGAGGGATCGAACCCGAGACATCTGGATCTGTAGCCAGGAACTCTGACAACTAGACTACAGAGGTGGTCTAAAGTCTACAACTATTAGATAAATAAAGTGAACTTGTGTCTATGCTGAATTATTTTGTGTGTGTTCACTGCAGTCTGAAATATCCGTCTGAACTATCCGCATTCACTACCGAAGGTGTAGGAATAAGGGCTCTAAAGGAAATGTACCCGCATTTACAAGGAAGAGTAACTGGAAATCATCTAGTTATAAAAACATTTTAATACATCCAGCCAGGATTTGAGCCCTGACCTTTTGTCACCGTTTAACCAGATTAGAAGAGGGTGATTCTTTTGTACATGTGCCCTCTGGCTGCTGGCTATTCTAAAATGCTATTTCTATAGTGATCTAAATATATAATATTTTATCCTATTTCCCAAACACAGCCTTGGTATGTAGTATTCATATGACATACTTTATTTACTTAATTAATTTATTCCCTTTTAATGACCTAGTAAAAGAAATAATCTACCAAAACTAACCTTGAAAGTTCACCACTGGTGTTGCCTTTTTGGTGAATTTGGAGTATGTAATGAGGGCTGCACCTCAAGTCACAGTTTATCTAGTATTTTGACTAACCTGTCTCCCCCTTCCCAAACCTTTGCTCTCTGAACGATTCACCCCTTAACTATGAAATATTCGTAATAAAAAGTTCACCATACGACACCTCTTTTTTATCTATTTCTGATATGCCCCTCTTACGATTATCCACACACACACAAAGATTACGCTTTCATCTTACTGTTTCTACCTGCACAATGTTTATTCAAAATTTAAAAAATGAATAAACTAGTGTTTCTTATTCTAACGCAGTGGTTTTACAGTTAACGCCCCCCTAAGCAGATCATCAAATTCCCAAGTCTCCGGTCCCCTATTTTTTGGGAGAGTTATAAAGAATTTTTTTTTTTTAATTTTTAGTCACTTCTTTATTTTATACAAAACTCAATGTAACACTGGCAGCAAATTGGTAGGATAAAAACTGAAAATTAGTGTGATGGTTGTAACTGTTTTGTTTTAATAATTTCTTGAATACTGAGTTTCATGGTGGACAAAGGATACTGCAAACCGCTTTCCACGTTGAGTCGACAACGCTGTTTAGTTTTTATGAAAGCGTTGAAAATTTGGTGGTATTACACGTGGACACAGGGTAGCTAAGGAGGAGGTTAGAGTAGAGAAATGTGGGGCGAATCCAAAGCTTTCAGACTTGAAAATAAACACGTGCATGCGCATGCGCATGAACGTCTTACTTTTTAATTGGTCACCTAATTTCTTAACAACTGTTAGAGAGTGTTGCCAATACCGCAGAAAAAAATATATCTTCATTACTGTGAAAAAGTGATTGAAATACAAAATGTCTTCAATTCTTAGCCAATTATTTTTAACGTTATTTACCAATTGGTACACCCCCCTTCCCCTCCTAGAAATTCTTCACGCCCCCCAGGTTGGGAACTACGGTTATAAAGAGACTTATACTTCAACTAACCTATTTTTATAGTAAGTTTTTGATAGGAAGACACATATCTACCAGCCACTTACTAAAAACCACTTTAATTTATTCATACGTCAAGCAATTTGATCTTCAGCTGTCACTTTTAAGTAGCCAGGCTTATTAAGATCTCCGGATAAAAAGTATAAAGGTTGTAAGTGTTTACACGAATTTGAATGAGGGCGGTGATGCTAAATGAAGGCGCTACGAGACGTCAAAGTTGACGCTGTATGCACCTGGGAGGTAGGCAACACATACAGCACGCCATGAAACCCAACACAGGCATCCCCTTATCCGTACCTGCTGTCAGGCAATTAAATACTTGTTACTAGTAATAATTTACACTCCACTTGCTATGTGCAGAAGATCGATAAGTTGTCTAACCTCCAGGTATATACAGTGTCAACTTTGACGGCTCGTAGCGCCGCCATTGGCATCAACGACTCCAAGTTAACTGCGTGGAAATATTTATCTCATCCCCTTTCTACAACTTGTATAATTTTTTACCTGGATATATGAATAACATGGTATATAGTCAATACATATTAAATAACACTTTTAATATAGTAAAATGTTAACAATGTAGACCGCAACAAAATAAAATTCCAAAAGGTCCTTTTTACCAGAATCCCACTATCTCTAGGAGCTTTCAGGAGGATTGCTACGAGCTATTTTGATTAATAAACATCTTCGGTGGCCGCATGGTCTAACGCGCTACTATCATGTTAGAGTAGATTGCCGAGGCCGGTTAGATCGGGGTTTGATCCCAGTCATATGCATTGAGGGTAATTTTTGCCTAAAATTAAACTTTCTCAATCCCTAAAACATTAGTATAATTAGAACATAGGTGTATAAACCAAATGGGTAGCAAGGCGTGGTGCTAAAAAAAGTTAATAACTCAAATAACCCGAAATATTTACATTAAAAAAAGATTATGTTGAAAATAAAAACTACTTTAGGATACAAATTAACATTTGCGACAGTATACGAATTGAAATAAATATTTAAGCATTCATAATTTTTATTTCCTAGCTATATGGAAAATCCGCTGAGTAAAGTCTTTACTCGTTTTGTGAATTGAAAGGAAGCTACCACGCTTAGAGGCGTCCCCCTACCATTTCTCTCGAGCGCTCAACTTATAAAAGGAGAGGTCAAATGCGCCAAAGAAATGAGTGAAAAAAGGAGAAGGAAAAATATCGTTCTAAGCTTGTGGATCTTTAATAACTTGCCTTCAACCGAAAAGGAAGTTTAAATAGTACAGTCCAATTTTCACTTGAAGAAACTTATCTAATAATTTTAAAAAAATACTAGATATTCTTGTAATTATTCATACGTCTAGTAATGTGATATGTAGATGTATTGATATATATTATCAATACATATAAAAAACTAATAATAATAGAGTAAAAATGTTATCAACGTTTAATGTAACACAGGTATATATTTTTTTTACAGAGTAGGCTGAAGTTTCGGTTTTAACTCGACTGTTTGCCGTTTCGTCCGTCAGTTTGTTCCACGATAACTGCCAAATGCGTAGACCAATTTTAACAAGATTTGACGAGAACATTATTTTAACCAAGGCCAAACGATATATGCTTTTTTTTTACTATTAATTTATATATTTATTGCAACACCTTAAATCACGTGAACCATGATTATTCTTTGTGAATGTAATCTACTATTTATTATAGTTTTATTGTTTTCTGTTTAACTTGATTATCAAGGGAAAACCATCAACTTTATATCAAAGGAGTAAATACATTTTTTAAATGTCATAACAGAATTGCGTTTATATGTCAATTCTTTTTTCTTTTATTCATTTAAGTTGCCTTGATCGAGGTTATAATCTCGGTCGGGTGTATTGAGGGTGATTTTTACAAAATAGTATTATAATCTCCCTCCACGCGAATGTGGGTACACTTCCTCTAACTATAACCTTCCTAATCCATCAACCATTAGCGTAATTAGTACACATGTAAGCGTATAACCTGAACGGGTAGTACGACACGATGCTATTTAAAAAAAAATTAAATTGAACGGGTAGTACGACACGATGCTATTTAAAAAAAAATTAAATTATGATTTTTTAATTTAAAAAATACTTGTCTAATTTATAACTTTATATTTTAAAATAAATTTACTCTAGGAAGCTACCTTATTAATATGAACCGATAATCTCAAAAATCTACAGTACTTTAAAAATTTATACAGAAACATAAATATGAGAATATTTGAGAAAAAGTATTTTGCAGGGTTTGTTTTATGCTCCAATCTCAGTAATGACCATCAGTGGCTTATAATAGTTATATTCTGTAGCCGTTTAGAGTTATGATCAGACGTAGGAGCTGCTCGTTGAATCCTATCGGTATGATGTCGATAACTTACCTGTTCCTCCCAGTGTAAACTGGTTCAGACGAATAACTCCAGTACACTATAATCAAGCTGTGCTTAGAGTATCACATCTTAATTCGAGGGGGAAGGGAGGGCACGGAAGTGTATGTTTCCTACTTTCTCTTTCGACGACCTAACAGTGAACGTTTTATCAGTGAAGAAGGAAAAGAGGTAGGCAACGCAAATACTAGAGTACACACAAGTATAAAATAACATGTGCGTTACAAAGTATGCTCTTATGTAGTAAATACGCCATTTTGGGGGGTAAAAAGTCTAACTCGATTGTAGATTAAGCTTTCATTTACCTTATATGAGGGAACAAGCAAACAACTATACACTAGTCTAGAGTAACCTGTGTGGTAGAGAGTATGCTCTTGTGCAGAAAATACGCCATCTTGGGGGTACAAGTCTAACTCCACAGTAGAAGTTTCCATTTCTTTTATCCAATGGAATGAACAAACAACTATACACTAGTCTAGAGTAACCTGTTTGGTACAGAGTATGCTATTGTGAAGTAAATAAACCATGTTGGGGGTAGAAGTCCAACTCAATTTTGGATGATGCCTTTAATTTCTCTTAGGTGAAGAGCAAACAATATACGCCAGTAAGAGTAATATGTATGGTATGAGCTATTAAGTGTGCTTTTGTTGAGTATTTATACCATATTTTACCATATATTCTAGGGTTCTTTTACAAGTCACACTCGATATTGGACCAAAGACCTACTCCCCCTACACTGAAGGAAGTTGTGCTGCGGATTTTCATCACTCAAGAAAAATCCATTGACCTCGGATGGGTTTGAACCCACGAACATCGGGTCCTGAAGCGAGCACTTTCTCAAGACCACCAAGGTCGATTCTTGTACCAATTAGTGATAAGCGACGATGTCTTTAAGTCTTTTATATATTCCCTACTAACGTTTTAAAGAGGTTTACATGGTATCATAAATGAGTGTACTATTCAAGAGCATCAAGAGGTTTATAGTAGGTTCGCCTATCCGTATAAAAAACAGAATAGATACAAAATAAAATATTAAACCAATAGTGATAAAAAAAGGGCACAATTTATTTGATATCTGTCAACATTTATATCGTCTGAAAAAAGAAAGAAAGAAGACACAGCTGAAGTAAACATGAATTATTGTACAGTCACATGAAAGTAGATATAGTAGCTTATTGAACTGTCCGATAAGGTTCTTCCCAAGGCGATCCATCTATTTGTTCAGTACGAGGCAATCGTTGGTCTGCTAACAATTATTTCCCACCCACACTGGTGGGCACGTGGACTAAATTCCTAGGTCATCTAGTCTGGTTTAATGGTAAATGAGGTCAGGTATTGAATCCTGGTTAGGTGTCCTCAGAGTGATTTTCTCTGCACTATCCTCTTCTCTTCCTCCACAAAATTGCGGGTGCACTTCCTTTGAATTCTATCCCTACTAAATTAGTGTAATTAAATGAGTGTAGCCAGGACGGGCAGTAAAACATGACGTGGAAAAGATAGTTCCATAATAAAGTTATAGGACGCGAGTAAACCTATGCCCTTTTATCCAGTGATGCAACAAGCAAAGCATCATATTATAGAGTAGGCCTAATACTCTCTATCTTTAATCCATGGACGTGACAAGCAAAACGTCATAGCAATATAAAGAAGCGTCTCCCAAACTGTGGTACGTACAACTGGTATATGATGTTAGAAGCATAAAAAAACTAAAAAAAACTAGCAACTAATGTCGTAAAAAGATAGACCCTAATCAGAGCTTATAAATAAATATACTCGGACCGAGTCTAACCAAAAATAAAAGAGATTTAAACATTTATTAAAGGGGTGGCAACATTGATTCAAGTTCATACAGCCGCGCAGTCTGTGTTATTATATCCCTCGGCACAAATAAAAATGCACCAAAATAGTAGACTACATATTCAGTATTAACTCACTGGTGCTCCAAATTACGGAAAATGATGGGATGGTACGCCATTCAAAAAAGTTTTAGAACCACTGATTATAGAATGGTATTATTAGGCCTATCTATGATTCATTAATGAATGGGACAAGTAACGCTTCATATAGAGTAATCTTCTTCCCTTTCATCCAAGGATTCCACAAGCAAAGCATCACAATATAGAGTAATCCTCTTTCATCCATGAATGTAACAAGCAAAGCACCATGTAGAATAATAATATTATCTTTCATCCATGAATGCTATAAGCAAAACATCATATAAAGTAATAAATCCTCTTACCTTTCATCCATGAATGTGACAAGAAAGCATTATATAGAGTAATCCTCTTATCTTTAATCCATGAATGCAATACGCAAAACATCATTTAAAGTAATAAATCATCTTTATCTTTCCTCCATGAATGCGACGAGCAAAGGATTATATATGAGTAGTCATCTTCTCTTTCATCCATGGATGCAACAAGCAAAGCATCATACATAGTCAAGTTGACACACAGATGCAGGGCCGTGTGACTTCCTGTTACGTCGCTTTCTTGCAACCCCTACTTCCGGTAGCGCCTTTTACAAGCTGCGGGTAGCTGAGCGCACGCGTGGTTAGTCACTTTTACGACTGTTAGGTTGTATTTCTAGGGGACGTGACAATCCTCGTGGTTATGGAGGTTGGACATAGGCTTCAGGGAGTTTGGTTCGATTCCGAATGAGGGTGTCGAATATGCTTACTTTATGTGTGGGCTTGACCTGTTATCCAATTAGTGAATAGCTTTTTTTTTTAAAATAACACCGTGTCGTATTACCTTTTCGGGTTTTTCGCATCTGCACTAAATACACTAATGCGTTAAGGATGAGGAAGGCTGAATTTAGAGGAAGTGTTCCCACATTTAAACCGAGGGCAAAGTGGAAAACCATTTAGGAAAAAAAATACCTTCAGTACACCCTACAAGGATTCGAACCCCGATTTAGCCGATAGCTAAGTGCTCGGTTTGTCTTTCTAGTAATAGGGGTTAAGATCGGAGTGTAAGGTATTCGAGAAAAAGACGGTGTTATTGCAGGGTTATTTTTGGCAAAATAAATAAATAATTTCTTCAGTAGAAACATAGAATTTAATTTTCTTCACACGATTATATCAACAGTTGTTAAATATCTGTCATGAGCATAGCTGCATTAGATGATAAACTTTTTAAAATAAGAGGAAAAACTGTCATTAAATTCCAGGACACCCTTGGAAGATATTTGAGAACTGTTAATATAATCATGTAAAGAAAATTAAAATCTATGTTTATACTGAAAATACATTTGATTTTTTTGGACCAAAATGTTTTGATATAAAAACTGAAAAAAACACTGACCTTTTCTCACTTTCCCTACATCCCCACCTTAAATTAGTTCGCAGGCCACGTGCTGATTTAATCTGTGTGATGAGAAGTACACGTTAATCCATCGAATAAAAGGTAGTACGAGTACTCTGGTGTTTCTCAAAATCTCACCAGTTGCGTACCCCTATTGGGGCAATGTCTTAGTTAATGAACCCCTTCCAGCTCCTTAAAAATATAGTTAAAAAATAAATAAATACTTGATCTTTGCCATAGTATGATCCGCCTTAACCCGCATCGGTGGACGCATGATCTAACGAATCACTCTCGCAAGGCTGGATTGCTAATGACTGAGATGTTGGGGGGGTATTCGAATCCAGGTCGAGTGTATTAAAGGTGTTTTTCTTCCTCTAAATTGTTCACCCCTTTTACAATACACAAATTTTGGTTCGTTTACTCTAAAATTCTACATTCCTCATTCCTACTCCTTCAGAGTTGTTAATGTTTGCTTATAATCAGAACGGGTACTAAAATTCGACGACTTTTATAAATAAAGCTTTGGTGTTGAGATAAACCAATCCGTGATAGAGGGAAACAAGGGCTTATAAAAGTCTATATGACATCACGTCTGATTGTGTGATAATTTGTTTATCATACTAAATATTTTAAAATAATATTTAACTATCAATACAAAATCAGTGGCACGTCACAAACCCCTGAGGGGTCCGTGTGCCACAGTTCGGGAAGCACTGCTCTAATATAATCTAATGAAATGCAACATTCCGATAACCCACTTTTGTGGTCGAATGTTCTAAACTATATAAAGTCAAGGGTCGTATAGGCTTAAAAAATAATTTGTTGGACCAGTTTAAAATAAAAATATCAAGCCAACAATATTTAAAATTTATATTTCTCCTTTAATAACTAGCTATTAGTTTATTTTTATGAAGACAATTATTGTTTGTTTGCTAAATTATTTTCGGGTCGGATAAACTTAGTTGGCGGGCTGGATCTGACCCACGGGCCGTAGGTTTATAACCACTGGTCTAAGGAGTTGCTCTTCCAAATAGACTAGAATGCCAAAGATAGGTAAATAAGGGTTCTAAGCCTAGTTGAGTGTACCAAGACTGGTTTTCACTAAAGGGTTTTTCAATCTCCCTCCACACAAATGTTGATACAGTTTCTCAAAATTCAACCTTACTTATATCTAACAGATTAGCTTAGTAGTACATATATGTAAAATCCAAAAGGGTAGTAAGATGTAGTGCTAAAACAGAAAATCTTTACAATAACATTGTGTTTTTATTTTTTCGCCCAACCCAATTTTATTAATCAATTAATATGAGGGGTTGGTAATTGTAGTATAGGGCCACCTCAACAGAAATTTGTTCTCATTATCGTGGAAGAGAGGATAGAAAAACCATAGTGATAAATCATGTTTGACAAACCACTCCAATTCACCTGCCAAGATTTGAATATCAAACTACGTCACCAGCAATCTAGAGGGCAGGGCAACTTAAACTTTTTCCATTCGCGACCCCTTTTCGCCCCGGAAAGTTTTACGCGACCTCGGGTGTATAGGGATATAAAATAGGTATACAAATCAAACATTTACTGATGATAAATTATATTTGTTATAACAATCTTTTGGTATACATATTATCTTACAATATTTATTAAAGACGAAAATATATTTGCATAGTAACGAGATGGATGTGCTTGTTTATTTTTCAATAAATAAATAAATCTTGGCTGAATATTTGATACAGCAAGACTTAAAGCATCTTCAACGTTTTTAAGAGTTGGTCGATATTTTGATTGTATAACTGTCAATGCTGAGAACGTCACTTCGCAAAAATACGTAGCACAAAATGGCAGAAGGATGTTTAGGGCCGTTTCAGAAATTGTTGGAAATTCTGTCCTGATCCCAAGCCAATATTCATTTAACGATTTTTTTTAAGAAATTCAATATTTAAACCTGTGTCTCTTGATAGCTCGGCTAACTCTTCTTGAAATTTTAATGACAGATGACAACTTTTTTTAAAATTTCAATTGAGTATGGTCTATGAACCCAACATAGTTTCTTAGAAATATTTCTGAAACTGTGTTTCCAAGCACTTCAGATGATCAATTATAACTCTTACTCAGTGAAGTCGCGCGATTCAACATGGGCGAGTGCTACCAGAAACACTTTGGATTCATTACGAGTTTGATTTTGAATAAATTTTTGGTCGTTGAGCGTTAAGAAAACTTTTACTGTTGCCAAAATTTTCACGACCCCCACTCTCAGTTACGCGACCCCATGTGGGGTCGTGACCCACAGTTTAAGAAGGCCTGATCTAGACTATCAAAAGGTTGACTCCTTATACCTCAGGATCACAGTTGCGAGACACTGACCTAGTTAATCTTACAATCTTAAAAACTAATGAAGCTATTGTGGCTGGTCGTCAATTTAATTTTAACGACTTTCACTTTCCCTCACGGAATCAACAGCCAAGTGTTATTCGTATAATTCAACAACACCATCGTCCAACACGATGGTCCAGTAAGGTTTCCTGACTGAGCAAAGGGTACCGGGCTCAATTCTTGACACGACCGAAAAAAATATTTAATTGATGAAATTGGTGTTTCTTCTTTCCTAGTGATGAAAAATGGCTGCCGGAAAAAAGGGATGTTGTGTTTGTTCTAGAGGTTTATTTTAGCTCCGCGTCATACTACCCGTTCGAGCTATACGCACATGTATTAATTACGCTGTGTTAGGGAAAAGAACTGTTGAATTTATAGGAAGTGTACCTGAATTTGCGTTGAGGGTGTGTGTGTGTGTGAGAGAGAGAGAGAGAAAGCGGGAGAGAGAGGGAGTGGAACAATATTTAAGAAACAACAACTTCCAGTAAATTCAACAGGAATTCGAATCCCAATCTCCCCGTCATCGGCAGTCCAGTCTATTGCGAAAATGACGCCTTAGACCACGCGACCAACGAGGCAGACAGTTCTAGAGTTAAGTTAGTTTGTGAGACAAGTGCTGATGTAATATGATCTTACAATGTAACTTAGAGAGCAATAATAATAATATTAAATAGATAGACAAAACAATCAATGACGTGGTTGGTGTAGTGGTGGTCAATCCCGGCTTTGGACGGGCTTCAGCCCCCACTGGGTGCGATTGAAGTGTTTTTATAAATAGTAGTTTTTCATCGTCTTTACAGGTGAATTCTGATACATTTCCTAGAACCTTACTCTTCCTCATCCTGTGGGTGGCAGGACTCGTAGAACTAAAGAAACACCATATTTTCAGAAGCGTTGCGAAAACATAGTTGCATAACCTATAGTAAATTAAATATGGCATTGTTTCCCGTATGACGTATCTTCATTGTTTATTATGTTACGAGATTATTTTTTTCCCCCAGGATTGTGACAATGCGCAAGTTTTACCCACGGTCGGTGGTGAAAAGATCACACAAGACGCGAGACTATACCAACATCTCGCTAGTAAATATCTATCAATCCTGTACCACAATGGCTGACTTCTTTGTCAAGGGGAACTAGTTCGACCCCATGAGGTGTATGATATAATAATATTCTAGCTTTTCAATAGTTCTATCACCCACTTCGGTGGCCGAATGGTCTAACGCGTTGCTCCCGCAGTAGACTAGACTGCTGATGATGGGGATAGCGAGGTTTGAATCTCATTCGGATGTATTGAGGGTGATTTTTTACCGAATAGTTTTCCCCTCTTCCTCCACGCAAACGCGGGCACACTTTCTCTAAGTATAACCATTATAATCCCTAAAATCATTAGCGTAATTATTACCTAAGCGTATAGACCAAACTGTTAATAGGACACGGTGATAAAAAAAATAGGTTTGACATATCACACAGATTTTCGTCAGACTCGCCATCGACTGGATCAGTGAGGCGTTCAGAAAAAAAAGGGGAGGGGGTAGACTGAGCAGCGCATTTACCCTCCCTCTTCCATGATCGTAAATAATTTAAGTAAAAGCTTAAAAACATTTTAAGTGCTATTAAAATAAGGTTCAGCCAAGATGTTGAATCCATAGAATAAATATTAATATCAGGCTTACGACGTAGGTTGTACAGCTACACACATTAAAAAGTCTCCTGAAATTACTAATTTGAAAAAACGTAAATAAATAATAGCTTGGATGAGTTGTATGATCACTTCTGTGGTTTAGCTATCAGTGTTCCTAGCTACATATCCAGAAGTTTCGGGTTCAATCCCCGGTGCTTCCAGGTTTCCTCTGAAGCAGAGGGTCTGGAACAGGGTCATCTAAACCTCGTGAGGACAAATTAGGAGCTACTTGGATGAAAACTTAGTGGCTCAGACCTATAAAACTGAGATTAAATAAGAGAAGGTTTGTTGTGCTGATCACATGACACCCTCTATCCACAAAAGTTGGCCTACTATCACCACCAACAGAGGGTAGCTGCTCAGGCGGTATAACTTTATTGCGAGATGACGCCATGGAGTGTTTAGATGAGTTGTATGCTCTTTATAAAAAATATCAGGGTGAACCATTGTGCAGGATTGACGGTGATGAGGAAGTCGAGGTTCGAATCTTGATCAGATGCATTAGGGGTTGTTTTCCACATGTGATTTATCACTGTGTGACTCCACAATGATTCTGATGCAATCTTTTTAAGTTTTCCTCCTTAAATCGACTCCTTAAATTAAGTCATTAATAAGCTTTGTGTTAAATGTATATATGAAAATAAAACAACAAAAAATCACTAAAAATTAAGAGAGAAGTGGAAAACTAGAATGAAAATTCACACATGAAAAATCACCCTCAATAAAACAGACTGATATTCAAAATTAAATCTTCTAACCACTGCCAACTCAGCTTATTGCGAAACTGACGCCTAAGACCATTTGACTACAAATAAGAGCTGCTTATTAATTAGAAAGATACTTGTCAAAACCAAATATATACACCCCTTTTGTTACTTTTTATTTTATCTAGCAACTACATTTTCTAAGGAAAATCCTACTTCATACTATCAAATCGAGATGAATTTCAAGAGTTTTATTTTGATATTAGATGAAGAGAATAAATATTGGTCTCTATTTATTGTAGTTTGTAGCCTGTATAGTGTTACAAATACATAGATACACCGTACATACCAACGGACAACTGTATAGGTCGAGTTTTTTTTGAAGTTTTTTTGACTTCAAGATGAAGTTCAATTGATGCCAAATTTCGTGTATATGTAGCTCTTAATACTCTTTTAATAAATATAATCTTTGATGTGGGTTTCAACATAAACTTCCTCTGTTGAACTCATTTTATTGAAGTGCATTGGCAAAAATGGACACCCAGCTTCATATATATATATATATATATATATATATATAGAAGTGCATTGGCAAAAATGGACACCCAGCTCCATATATATATATATATATATATATAGAAGTGCATTGGCAAAAATGGACACCATGCTCCATGCATATATATATATATATACATGGCGCTGGGTGTCCATTTTTGCCAATGCACTTCAATAAAATGTGTTCAACAGAGGAAGTTATATATATATATATATATATATATATATATATATATATAAATATATATATAGTAACGCGGGTGGGTGTGATCTGGAGGTCGCGGGCCGTTCCCACGTCACCGTGTGAATCGAGTTCTTATAAAGGTGCGTTTGGACGGCCAATTAAAATTGCACATTGCCGAAAATATTTCCCAAATATATGGCCCTGCAATATTGCCGTCAATACAAGTGCAGCTTGTAGCTGTGCAATGTTTCCGGCCAGTATTTCTGAGCAATGTTTGCAACCACACAATGCCGTATGATTACATGTTTACACGATGACAGACTGGCCAAGATGGATGATACTGTACTTGTTTATGCAGCATTCATCCTGGTCTATAACCATGTAAATAAAACAAACAAAAAAACCATGAGATATGTGGATGCGTTCTTTTTTTGAGCAAACGTGAAACAACAAATAGTTTAACCCTGGATATATATGATAGTCGGGCATTGCCAAAGTCCCGAGCGAGCCCGATTTATTTAACCCTGGAACTAACACTGGACAATCAGTTATATGACCAAAAATTTTACAAGAATGTCAAAAGGTGATTTTGAGCTTTTATTGAATATAATTGGCATAAATTATTGTTATAATCACAATAACAGGTAAAATCACGAAACAAACCAAAGCTCGTGTAGTAGCTGTGAACTGCGCAGTGAATGGAGCGTCGAGCAGCGCTGAGTGAGAGAGAGGTACTTGTTAGAGTGAGAGACAGATATAGACATGGCTGAGCCATTCAAAACGTTTTCCAATGGAGGTGGACAACACAGGCAACACACGAGCAACTGCAATAGTCAACAAATACCGGATACATAGGTGCAGCAACACATTGCAGTAAAATATGGACCGTCTAAACGCACCTTAAGGAAACAGGGATGCATTGCTGATTAAACAATATTGGAAATCCACACGAAATATTCAAGGTTTTGATTATTGAAAATATAACAAAACATACATTGAATAAGCTACAGTTAAACAAATCACAAAATTACAATAAATTAAATAAAAAGATCTGTAATCAAGTTTGTAAATTTATAAGATAATAAGAACACTTGAAATAGAATAAAATAAAACAAACAAACTATTAGCTATAAAACACAAAATAGCCATTCAAATATTTAAAGCAGTCCAAAAAATGTTCATTAACATATTTCAGCACACTGTTTTGATCCTCTCCCAGGTACGCTGACCAACTCGCTGGACACTCTGGCCCACAAAATGGACACATTGCCCACTCCCGAGCATGCCGACCCACTCGCTGGACACGATGCCCACTCCTGGACACGCAGGCCCACTCCACTGGACAAACTATCCAACTCAATGGAAACGCTAGCCTAAACACTGGACACGCTGGCTCACTCTCGGGCACACTACCCCACTCACTGGACACGCTGGCTCACTCTCGGGCACACTACCCCACTCACTGGACACGCTGGCTCACTCTCGGGCACACTACCCCACTCACTGGACACGCTGGCTCACTCTCGGGCACACTACCCCACTCACTGGACATGCTGGCTCACTCTCGGGTACACTACCCCACTCACTGGATATGCTGGCTCACTCTCGGGCACACTACCCCACTCACTGGATATGCTGGCTCACTCTCGGGCACACTACCCCACTCACTGGACACGCTGGCTCACTCTCGGGCACACTACCCCACTCACTGGACACGCTGGCTCACTCTCGGGCACACTACCCCACTCACTGGACATGCTGGCTCACTCCCGGGCACACTACTCCACTCACTGGACACGCTGGCTCACTCTCGGGCACACTACCCCACTCACTGGACATGCTGGCTCACTCCCGGGCACACTACCCCACTCACTGGACACGCTGGCTAACTCTCGGGCACACTAGCCCACTGACTGGACATGCTGGCTCACTCCCGGGCACACTACCCCACTCACTGGACACACTGGCTCACTCCCGGGCACACTACCCCACTGACTGGACACACCAGTCCACTATTGGGCATACTAGCCTATTCCCGGACGTGACGGTTTATTCAATTCACTATCTACAACTCAGAGCCTGGAATCCTCCATTTATAGAATACCGGGTTAGAATAAAATGAGCCCAGACTCTTCCAGACGTGTCCCTTTTCCTCCCACCTATCCCCTCTAATCCCCCTAGAAGTGAGACTGGTTGCATACCTACTAAACAAGGAGGGAGATAGAGATAACACAAAGCGCAGTTAGGGTAAACAAATGAGAAGCGCGCTGGTTCCGCTGTCAATAAACTAATCTCGTTACAATATTATATAAGAGTCAATGAACACAATCTCCTTGAAGTTCATAAAAATGTAGGGTTAGGGCTGTGCAATAAATCAATGAAGTAATATAAACCAGAAGCAATGTCCTACGACGACGCCAGTGAGTGTACAATCTGTCATGGCGCAATATTTTCAGGCATATCCGACCTCTGTTTATGTTAACTTAAATTCAATAACGCTCTCGAAAGAGCTCTTCAAAAACCTCTCCTCGTCTTTACCTCATACCTGCTTCTCAATACTTGGTCTCTAACGCTAATATACATATTGATGTTGGGAGGAAAGTTCGCTAGAGCGAAAAAAGATTTCATTATAAAAGTAGAAATGTGTTGCTTTGGCGTACGTCAAAGAAACCCCAAGTACTTTTTTGAGTCAATATTATTTCTTGCTCGATGGAAACCGTAAATAGTGGTATTAATAGTTCGAAAGAGGCAAAAATGACAGTATATAAAGTGTGTTAACGCCAACATTGCTTCATAGATATGAAGCGTCGGTTTATCAGGAGAAACACAAGAGCAAGTTGAATGCGGTTGGAATGAGATATCTAAGAAATGTATGTGGAAAAACTCGTATGGACAGTCAGTAATGAAAGGGTACTACAGAAATGTGGTTTGAAAGGGAATCCAATAGGTTACTTTGAAAGAAACGTATTACGTTGGTTTGGACATGTTGAGAAGATGAGTGTAGATCGAGTGATGAAGCAAATATATGAAGGATGAGTGTGTGGATCAAAAGGGAGGGGTAGGCCATGTAAGACGTGGCTAAATGTTGTAGACGAATGTGTGAAAAAGAGAAACATAAAGAGCGTTAAGAATAAGAGATCATGCATGACTCGGTGTATGAATGTTGTTGAAGCGAAGGGAGTAAGTAATCAAGGATAGGTAAGTGTGGATAAAGTTAGTGAGGTTGGATCAAGTACGGAGTTGTTTTTTGAGCTAAATGCACAGTTTCTTGCCTAACCTGTAAGGAAACGGCGTGTTTAAGTATGTGTGTATGTATGTATTAATTCTTTGGATCTATTAACCTTACAACATTATAAATATTGGGTAACTATTATCCCATAATCGAACTTAAAACTAACGACGAAACAAAAAAACAACAAATAAATGGTACGGAACTCCGCACAGATTTTCTCGCTTTAATGTTTAAAAATGAAGATATTTACTCAAAACTCGTAATATATGGTAAACGAAATAATATACACTAGCAAACCCAAGTATAAATTGCACTATACTTGCGTAAAACATTTTTTTGAGTCCCGGTTTAAAATTTTATAATTTTCTTTTTAAAGAATTAATGTCTTCATTTGTATGTTTGAACCGATAAAAAAGATCAATATTGGGTCCACAAAGGTCAACACTTCGTATTAAAATTTTGACTTCCGGTTAAAATTTTGACTTTTTTAGGTGTTGCACATCTTCGTGTCATCATATTGCTATTAATTTTCTCATTTATAAATTTTGACCAATAAAAAATATAATTATTGACTATTGTGTCTAAAATGAAGAAGATAGATCATTGTTGTACAAACATTTCTCCAAAGAGTTTTAAGGAAAAATAATAAACTTTTTGAGAGACTTACTTATATTTAATTATTCCATGGAATGGAGAGTTATTACGTTAAAACTTTAGTATCTCTTTACAACTAAAGCTCACAAAATTGTATTAATATATTTGACAATATCTCAAAAACTGTCAGTTTTATAAAAATATATTTCATATACATTTTTTATTTTTAATAGTACTACAATTTTGCAATGATAAGTTATTTAGTATCTCAATTAGTTGCGGAGATATGGAAATTTCAGCTTCTGTAAAGTACCCTAAAAGTCATTTTCATGTGAAAATGAAAATAGCCAGTTTATTTATAATCATAATCAACATCTAGATACGAGTTTTAATCAAAACCGTTAGAGCCGATTTTGAGAAAATCGATTTTTTCTCTTTTCGCCCTTTACTAAACTACTCTTAATTTTAAGTTGAAACAGACACACAGACAGACGGTATTACAAAGATCACTTTTTAGGGTCCGGGGGGGTCATGAGACGTCGACATTCATGAACATTTCAGGTTAGATTTTTTACGGTCGCAATAATGTTCGAAAAGTAAATATATATGCGTATAGCTTGAAAGTTATTGGTTTTATAAAAATATGCTCTGAATAAAAAACTTGTATTATAAATGGATATGAAATAACTTATCGTTGCAAATATGTATATTTCAAATAGTTTCGGAGATATGATATAAAATTATAATTTACGCATCAGACCGGAGCCCTTAAAGTAATTTTAGCTCTTTAGAGCCGATTTTGAGAAAATCGACTTTTTGTCTTTTTGCCCTTCAGTAAACTACCCTTAGTTTTAAGGTTAGATATCCAATTCCAAAAACCCCTCGGGGCAACCCTATGAAAACCCTAAATACCAGCCATGTTTTAGCCCGATCGGTAAAATAGTTTAGGCTCTAGTTGGAGGTACAGACAGTCGGAAATTCAAAAATAACTTTTTCGGATTCGGGGGGTCATGAAATGTCGAGATTCATCAAAATCTCGACTTCGATTTTTTTGACGATCACAATAATTTATCTATCTGTAAGATAGAGAGAAAATAAAAATGGTTACAAAGCATCTTGTATTCTCTAGATTGTTAAATACATTTTTGTTCTAATATAAGCATTTTGGGGACCTTCTTACCATTTTAATTGCTATAAAAACTAGATTTCGATTTTGGTAGGATGCCCTTTCTGGAAGGCCATATTTCATACTAGAATCATACAGTTTAGTAGCATTTTTGTAGGATAAAAGGCCTTCCAGAACGGACTTTCTACTAACATTCTGGAAGGCAGTCTACGGTAGTAGGAAGTGATTCTATCCTACTAAAATCCTTCTATATGGTAGAACTCCGGTATTAAATAAGGCCTTTCTAAACTGCTTCATATTAAAAACCGGGTATGCTTAAAAGCATTTACTGAGGTCTCACTAGTAAATCATTAAAACCTCAACAGATACAAAATTGGTCTTATAACAACAATGCAATAAAAAAATAAAGATTTGAACGAATTTAAATCAAACTTGTTACAAACACAGTATAGCTATTATATATATATATATATATATATATATATATATATATATATATATATATCTTAGGTCAACAACCCGAAGGCTGGTTTGTTATGATTTCTACCCATCCGGAGCTCGGCATACATACACTCAGCGCTTTGGCTGTTAGTGATACTTGCACCACCTGGTATAAATCACATATACTAGGGGAGTACAGGAAGTGTGGTGGTTCCGCATTGCCCTCCATAATGAATTTCTATGAGCGAGCGCGAAAGGGTCTACCAATTTTACCGGTAAAGTTATTTTCACATATACCTTCCAGGGATCCTTTACATTACTTCCCTTCCGGAGGAAGTTGTGCTACGGATTTTTTTATCGCTCAAGAAAAATCCGTTGACCTTGGCTGGGTCTGAACCCACAAACATCGGGTCTTGAGGTGAGCATTTTACCCAAAGACCATCGTTAATCATGAAAGGATTAAACATGCCCTTATCTTATAAGGTGTACCATAGTGGAATAATGCAAAGCAGTCTTGCCGCCCTACAGGCTAGGTGAAGGGTACATACATGTGATTCAAAGAATAAAAAATATTTAAACTTTAGGGGTACGAATGAGAAAGCTATAATCTAAAAAAATGTGTATCCGCATTTACGTATAAAGAGAGTGGTAAACTATTTATTAAAATTCATTTCAGTAGCCTATATTCTGGTCAAATTCGAACCTCAACCGTTACGTATGCAACCGAATACACGAGATGAGTTTCACGCCTATGTCCACGTACTTCCCAGTGTGGGTTTATAGGCCTATTTTAAAGAATATAATCCCGGTGACAGGGGTGCCACAATCATATTTCGAACAAAAAAGGTAAAAATAATCTAGGAAACGAACTTAATCAATGTTGACGTAGCTCACTGTGGACAAATACAACTTCAAACTATATATATAGGCCATCAAAGACTCATTAATTAAAAATCAACAACGTATAATTACATTTTGGCCTAGTTTAGTGTTTACATAGCTCTTCCTTTATTTAAACTTCCTCTTTAAGCTTAAAGTTTTAGTTTCTTTAGTTTATTCTTGAGTTAAAATGGAGATTGGGGTTGGGGCTCGTAAAGGGGTGAATAGTAATATAATGAGTGTGTCTTTCAAATAGTTGAACATTTCTCTAAATTTGACAGTTATGTAATGGTATGAATAAACAACAATAATTGAGACAAGGTAAAAAAACAACACATTGTGAAATAGAAACGAGAATTTATAGTTCTTTAACGTCAAATTATTTGTTTAATCTGCGATTTATTAAAATAGGACATTATATTTTTGTTGATTTCAAGGATAAATCGAGGTACTTAAAAAAAAAGAAGCCATACTTGAAGAACATCTTGTATCTAAACATGACGTAATATCATCTACTTTTATTTTAACGGTGACCTGGTGGTTTAGGGGTAAGGTGTCAGACTTCTGTGCTGAGGGTCCGGGGTTCAATCCTCGGTCCCGGCACAGATTTATCTGATTACCAAACCCTTCCTTCACCTCTGACAAGACGTGTACAACTTGTGAATGTGAGGAATGCCAGGCCTCCACCGTGGTTCGGATTCCACGTTAAACTGTAGGTCCTCCATTTCATCTCACAATCACCCTACACATTAGCGTAAGTGCGTATAACCCGAACGGGTAGTAAGACGCGGTAGTAATAATAATAATAATAATAATAATAATAATAATTTATTTTAACCAGTGTCATGAAATTTTGTAAACCATGACCATAGCATTAAAAATTAAACCTATTTTAATATTGGATATTTTATTTAAAAACCAGTCAATTTTATTGTAAGAGAAACATGGAACTTTAATCAAACTCACGTACGTGAAGGATTTAAATAAATTGTGACCAGCTGCGTCGGTGGTCACACGGCCCAAGACGTCATTCTCACATTAGAATATATTACTGGTGATAGGGGAGCTCAGTGTTCGAGTTCAGTTCAGGTGTATTAAGAATGTCTTTGTTTTTCTCGACGGTTTATCACGCTCTATCCACGAAAATGATGGTACATTTATACTCTAAATTATAATGTGTTCATCCCTAACCCATGGTTATTCATATTTCCGTGTAAAATATATAAAGGTTGTAGGGGATGACAAAACGAGTATTTCCACCTAAAATCCTAGGGTTGATGACGCCAAATGGCGGCACTACGAGACGTCAAAGTTGTTACTGTATACACCTAGGGAGTAGGCAACACATGCAGCACGCCAAACAAACCAACACAGACACACACACCTCCCCCCCCCCCCCCCCCCCCCGACACACAAGATGGTGCCAGCGAAACAGAGTGGCAACACACTGTTGGCTGTTACGAGTCATAATTTAAACCACACTCCACTTGATATGTGCTGAAGACTGATGGGTTGGTGCCTTAAGGTGAGCGTCTATTGGTAGCATCGCATGCCTCACACGAATCTGATTTATTTAGTGTACTGCGTCCCCTGTATTCGGACCATAAGGATTTTCAAACAATAACCATCATTGTCCTAGGGCCGTATACAAGAACGTCACTATGGATGCTAAGTGGATACTGCACATCTATAAACCAAAGAGAGAGAGAGAGAGAGAGAGAATAAAGCTGGGAATTTTGAATACGAATGCCGGGGAGTGCGTCCACTAGTACGCATCACACGCATAGGATTTTAATCTGCCTCAAGGAATTCCATCGGCATTGCCGTTGTCCGATGCGTACGATGCGGACCAGTGGACGCAGTCTCATTAAAAATAATGTAAAGAGTTAAAAAAAAATCCTATGCGATCTATTCGTGGGATATGAACTAGAGGACGCTTACCTTACGCCAACTTTGACGTCTCGTAGTGCCATCTGTTGGCGTCACCGACCCCCAAGTCTATTGCGTAAAAATACTTTGCCGTATCACCCCCCCACGATCTGTATAGTTTTTTTTACTTGGAAATCTGAATAGCCCTGTATAAACGGATACCCTAAATGCGTAATAAAGACGTGATTCACTAAAAAAATAAGCAAATAAATTGTGAATTGCGCAGCTCTAGAAAACTACAAGCAACCTAATATGACAAGAAATAATTATAGGTTTTGTAATATTTTCTAAGGTTTTTATGACTTTAATTACTAATAGCTATGAAAGGTATATAAATTTTATAAAAGTATAATCACTATGCACTTAATATTACTACACCGCAAGGATTGGTAATAGTGGCTCATATGATTGAACCTGACGGCTTAAGTCCATTCACCTTCTCCAGGGATTAGCTTTTTTTTTATATATATACAACACGCAATACAGTGATTCATTTTGTTTTTAATCTTTACGGATTTAAAGGAGATTTAATTTATGATCACATAAAGAGGTAACAATTTACCTTTTAAAGTGTAAGTGGATAACACTTATCCATCCCGAGGAACGTTGGGAATCCAGCCAGCTAGTAGCCCAATCTATTAATACTATAAAAGAGTACAAAAGTAAAGTAAAACGCTGGCGTGAATTTATATATTGGTAGCAAATATAGTCCAGCACTTCATCGTATTCGATAAGGCGTCTACCTACTGATCTAAAGGGGGTCCTGATTTTGATTCCTGGCATGGCCAGAAAATGAATAATTGGTGCAAATGAGGTGTCCACATTCATAGTGATGAAGTGACGGTCTGGGGAATGGCTGTTGAGTATGTTTTAGAGTTAAGTTTTGTTTTCAAGTCATGTTCTGATTAATTGTTTCAGAAAGTACGGCATTAAATAAACATGGTAAGGAATAAAATAAAAAAGGAGTTCAATTAAAGTTAGAGAAGTACGGCCTACCAGGAAGGTCTGCAGACTTTTTAAAATTATATCTGGGCTGTGGGGGAGTGGAGGCTGGTAATACGGGGGGAGGGGAACGTTAAAGGGTGGCATCACATTGGAAGGTAAAATTTAAAAATAAATAGGCTATAACTGCATTTGCGTGGAAAACCAGCAAGAATAAACACCCTCAATATGCCCGGCCAGGATTTTAGTCCCGACCCTCCACTCCTCAGCAGATCAGACCATAAGAGGTCGACTTAGTCTACATGACCAACAGTATACCAGGGCCTTTTAAAAATGAAGCCAGACGCTACCAAAATATCGATTACAGACTACCATACTACCATCTTTTCAATTCACCATGAATATTGTAATTACACTGTTTTGGACCCCCTTCATATATTAAAAAAGTCATGGATGAAGTGTATTTTTCGTTAAAGTACTCTATGTAAAATTTACTTTTAATACTTCATTCATGGATGAATCACGCATTTCAGAAATAATGTCAATGCATTGGGCCTCAAAACTTTTTTTTTTAAAAGATCAACTCCGTTATATTAAAAGATCTTGTGACACGCTGGCTCCCTCTACCCAATAGGAAGCCAGCTTTCACAACATCAGGTTGCCAGGAACTTTTCTATTAGTTAGTTTTAACACTGGGACAAGGGGTCTAAGAGGCAAAGGGTAGGTCATATATAAGCCGCTTGTGCGTATGAATACACACAGTGCCTGTAATTTTAATCCAGAGCGTAACAGTAATATATTAGAGAGTAAAATCACAGAAAAACAAAACAATATTTAATTTAATAAAAACTGTATCACTTAAAATCATATCTTCAGTACCGAAGGTGTAATCATATAAATAAATCGTGTACAACATTGAAAGTCTTGTTCATTTAATAAGATTAAATATCAGAAACAATCAGATCACATAGCCGTGTACAAGTGCGCAGTAAGGCATGCTCGTGTCGTCATTATCGTAAAACCCGGTATTGTTATTATTGGTGCTCGATCACGGGGCAAATATCTAAATAAATAAATGATGTCACAATAATTGTTGCCCATCGCGGGTCAATATAAGAAAATACAAACATATCTTTTGCAGTCAACGTTTATAACTTTTTATTATTATTACTAATGTTATTTTTAATATTATATTAATAATATCTATCAAAAGTGATAGCTGTAGAGTACATGAGCTGATGAATGAATACGTGAAAGCAGATCTAGTAACTGTTTCTAGCTGTTGGATGTATATTTCTAATACAATTGGGTAGTAGTATGGAGAAAAAGTTCCACAACTCCTAAAGGAGGGTGTATCCATCTTACGTTCGCTATGCGTGACATGACAAAAAAGAATATTAAAAAGTTTAACAGAAAACCTCTGCTATACTCACGGGTGACATTTCAAAACTAAAACATGAAACTATATATTTACAAGAAAATAAATATTTTGTATTAGAACATCTTTTGGTTTGGTAAAGTGATAGTAGTACATTTTAAACGACTTTTTAAGCATTTATGCGTAGCTATGAGACCAGACTTGATGAAAAAGGACTCTTAGATTTATCTTTCTTCTAACAAATACTTCTTTTTTCTAGGCTTTCAAAATAAAATTGTTGTATATTTTATAACTAGGAGTGAGCTTTCCTATTTACCTTGAGATAAGAAGTTTCGTAGTTTTATTCCCCCTCTTTCTTATTGACACGACAAAGGTTGTTGAAGGTAAAGGGCGAAAGGGAGTATAATCTTAGGCCTTGGACAGAATAGAAAAGTAGTTCGATAAAACGAGACAAACCATTGTATTTTTTTTAAAGATGTGTGGCCTGACAGTGATTTATGCATTCTCGATGATCGTGATTCCGGCTTAAGACATTACCGTGTTTAGTTCATATGCGCATAATACGAACGTGTAGTAAGACGCGGTGTCAATAAATCTACAAATATATGATTCTGAAGGAATTGCAATGTCGTTAGGCAGCGTTTTAAACTCGGCTTTGATTTCCATCTCTCCAGTATTTCTTTAAAAGTGAAGCAGAAAAAATATATAATATTTTTTAGCGCCACGTTTTACTACCCGTTCGAGTTATACGCTTATGTACTAATTACACTAATGGATTTAGGGATTAGGAAGGTTATATTTAAAGGAAGTGCACCCGCATTTAGGAAAAACCACCTTTAGTATACCAGAATGATAGGCAGTCTAGTCCACTGCTAGATTAGCATGTTGTCATGCGACCACTGAAGCGGGTGAAGCAGAATATTATCCAGTGAAAAGTCACGTGATCGGACTGATAGTGTTACATATATATGTATCTAAGTGCTACGACGCCCATAGGTCTAGAGTTCCAAATCCCATCAAACTCGATCTAACGAGCTGGTGAAAGCTTATTACCTGCTTTGTGTTGAGGAAAATTACCCTTCCCTTCCCCCCTCTTATTCTTCATCTGCCCCTCCCCCCTTCCTCGGGGCTTCAAACCGTATTATGGCTAATCAGATTCCTCCGTCGCCTCAATTTATTAGGTCGTGGGTTCACTATCAAGGAGGACGAGAGAGGTATATATATATGCGTCGCGATGCATGACGATGGATTTCATAGCGTCTCTCCCAAGTGTGATTGGATTTGAACGAGTCTCCAGGGATTTTTTTGCGAGGCAACCTTGACGTAAAGACTGGAGATCATACCCACCAAGTTTACAGTTTATTTTTATCATATTATTATTTTATATATTTTTTTCACTGCGTTTTACCAACCGTTAGGGCTAACATACGAGGATATAATCAGTAGGTTCAGAAAGTGCACTTTAAATAGATCAGATGATTAGAAAAACCAAATCAAATGGTTATTTATTTTGCATAGCGTCTCACTAACCATCAGGGATATCCGGACATTTAATCACTTTGATGGGGTTAAGACGAGGAAGTCAGAGTCTAGAAGAAAATGTACGCGCGTTTGCGTGGCGGGAGAGCTGGAAACTATTTAGGGGGAAACAATCTGTGTAAATGGTTGGGATTCAAACCCTCGACCTCATCGTCACCGTAACATTGGACCGGAAGAGATTGTCGTTCAGTCCGCGCGCCAACCGATGCAGGTTATCTAGCGAAAAATTTAACCGGAAAAATCTGCGTCGTGAGATAGTACCATTTTATTTAGCACTTAATAAATAGGAATCTTTGGAAAATGTCACCAAGATTTTAGCATAATATATTTCCATGGAGTCTCTATTTTCCGTAAGTTTTAAAAAGTATAATGGTTTAATTATTTAGGTGAATCATACTATTATAACGTTCTAAACAAGGGCCACTAAGGGAGTCACCTCTATAAGTGAGAAATTTCCGCACATACGTTCAGCTCTAACGCAATATATTTAATTCTATGATGCGTTAGTTCAAAATATGGTTCACGCCCAAATAAAGTCTAAAGATTCCAACAAGGATATTTTTCCTTAACAACCCCATATTTTGGGTTTTACTAGTAGAAAAATTTTGTGAAAATGTGGCACTAGCTCAGTTTTAACGACTTTTTTTTAACATATCTGTAGAGCTATAAGACTAGGCTTGATAAAAAAACAGAGCTCTAGATTTAGCCTTCCTCTATTAAATACAACAATTTTCTTATAGGCTCACATGAGGAAATTTTAAGATATCTGAGAATTAGTGGCGATATTTCCTCTTTACTTTGAGATAAGAAGTTCCCCTCTTTCTTAATAACATTCCAAAGGATGGTTGTAGGTGAAGAATGAAAGGGAGTATAAGCATAAAAAGAATAGAAAAGTAGTTTAAGAAAACGACAGAGGCCATTGTATTTTAAGCCATGTGGCCTGACAGCAACCGATTAGAGACACGAGATTTCATTACTCATAAAAATTGTTTTAAGGCACTAAAATGGTCCGAGCAGAAATTCATAAAAGCCAGGAATTAAGTGTGTTTATAACGTTACTGGGTGGAGCCATCCAGCAGTAATAGAACAAACAGGGGAAGAGGAAAATACAAATTCCAATACAATGATTTGGGACCCACTATTGAATTATATCATTCGTTTCACAAAGATCCATTATACGTTCCTATATCAGTTACCTTTAGTTTCCAAGGCATCTAGGTCTTATATCAATAAAAATATGTGGATTTTTGTACTTAAAAAAACACTTTTAAACCATGTTTACACGTAGTTTTGTTATCCTTCCAGTAAACACCAAACTAGTGCATAGTTAAAGTTTTTGTCAATATCCAAACTAAGTGCAACATCTGATTGGTAATAATATCTCAGCTATCTATGCAGCCCCTTTAAAAAAAAACAAGATTGTTTGAGTTTGATGGGGGAAATATAGTGAAAATGCTACGCCCCTAAATGTTTCTGTTGGGCGGATATGACATGTGTTCACACTGCAAGATTTGAGTACAGTTTTTCTTTCAATCAAAGGCCCTACTATTTAAAGCTCGCGATGAAATTCCCCCAATTCACAAACATACCAGTATTTTACAAGTTGTTATTGGAAATTCCCTATTTTTTTTCAGACAATCCCTATTCTTTTACGAATATACCCGGTTTTCCAGCTAAATTAGCTAAATTAAGATATTATCGTGTATTCAATATTTGCTCTTATCAATTACACCATTTTATAAAATATGGTAGTCGTATTCTCATGTTGGGTGAAATATACATAGTTAATCAGTTCATAGAGTAATAATCTTTAAATTTAATTATATTTTTAATCAGTTAGGTCAAGATCCATTCCTCTATTACTCCTGATAAATTATGTTACCCGCTAAAAAAGAAACGAGAATTTAGTTAGGGTTAAGTTTTTAAGGTGCTAAAGTCACCACTCTTGGAGGAATTAGTAAAAAATATTTTGGATGACAAAAATTACAGTTAGCGAAGAGAACAATAATTTTTGTATTCAAAGAAAAATCAGATCTTCATACCACAGACGACCTTTAAAGCCAAGAAACCAAGAAAGCCTAGAATATACAGATTGTGAGACTAGGCGTATTAAAAAAAAAGTACATCCATTGAAAGCCTGACGCATTATACGTCGTGACCTACTATCCTGATAGTTACAAAAATCATTAAAATAGAAAGCGAAAACTTGGAATGGGTTAGAAAAAACCTTAGTTTGTGTTTTTAATCATACATTGTAAGACTTGCGTCTTAATCCGCGTGATAACCAGTACAGTTAGCTCCAAAACCAATAAAACTATGTATATTTAACTTTACAAAAGTACTAAGTGAAAGGTAAGGATTGTCAATCTGTTTGTTTTGTTTAACTTTGACATATATATTACAAAGCCTAGTATTTAAATCATTCGGGATATTAAAAAGTTATGCAATGTTGTTCAATATGTGCTTTTTAATATCGTAGTAATTTGCTTTTTTGTAAAAATATATCATCAAGGAGCAAGGTTGACCTTAGCAAACGTGGAGTGCAAGCTTTGTTTGCAGTACCCCCAGTTATCTGTCTAAACCCGTTCCCCTTTTAAAAATATTAAAAAACTTTAATTATTTTAATATTGTTATAGTATTTTGCACATATATACCAATTTTCACTCGTATAAGGTATCAGGGAAATGCTTTTAAAGGTAATAATTAATGTTAGAAGCAGGGTTTTTATACATACAAGGGTTGATTTCTCCCCATCCTTTAGTTAGATTTTCCTTCCCAAAGAAAATGATCTGTATGAAGGTATAAAGAACAACTGTGCCAAGTTTGAATTATTATTATTAGCATCGCGTCTTACTACCCGTTCGGGTTATACGAACTTACGCTAATGTGTAATGGTAAGGTGATTTTGAGATGAGATGGAGGACCTACGATCCGAACCACGGTGGAGACCTGGCATTCCACACATTTACAAGTTGTGATTAATACACGTCTTGTCAGAGGTGAAGGAATAATTTTACAAACAGATAAATCTGTGCCGGGACCGAGGATTGAACCTCGGGGCCCCCAGCACAGAAATCTGACAACCTTACACCTAGACCGCCAAGCAGGGGCGGATCCAGATCATTTTCATAAGGGGGGGGGGGTCATAATTATAAATAACATAGTTACTTAAAGTGTTAGATTTCTGTTTAGATCAATTTAATAGTCTCTCATTCTTATTTGCTATTATGTATGTTTTAAACCATGGTCATAATCTCAATTTTTTTTTTAAATCAGATAGTTTTTAAAAGCCATTTGGAGTGGTCCTCCTTCAACAATTTTTTGAAAAATGGTTCACTCTAGAAGCTATAAGTAGTCTTAACCTTGATTTTTTTTAACTTAGATTCCTTTATAAGCCATTTTAAGTGTTCTTCACCTAGAAATTTTTTAAATGTGGATGTCCCTCGAAGCTATTTAGAATGATCCTCACCTTAATTTTTTTACGATAGTTAGATACCTTTATAAGATTATTATTATTATTATTATTATTATTATTATTAGCACCGCGTCTTACTACCCGTTCGGGTTATACGCACTTACGCTAATGTGCAATGGTAGGGTGATTGTGAGATGAAATGGAGGACCTACAGTTTAACGTGGAATCCGAACCACGGTGGAGGCCTGGCATTCCTCACATTCACAAGTTGTGATTAATACACATCTTGTCAGAGGTGAAGGAAGGGTTTGGCAATCAGATAAATCTGTGCCGGGACCGAGGACTTTATAAGATAATCTTTAAGTTTTTTCTACCGACAAATTTTGAAAGTTAAATTATTTCAAAACTAGGTTATTTGGGGTGTCTTCGACTGTAAATTCTTCAAATTGACATGCATCTAGAAGCTATTTGGAGTTTCCTCCCCTAGACATTTTTGAAATGTAGATGAACCTTGATAGATATTTAAAACTTTCTTCCAAGCTAGATGCCTTTAGTCTAGTAGTTATTTGAAGCGGTCTTCTCCGACAAGTTTTTGACAATATAATTAATCTAGAAGTCATTTGGAGTTTGATTTAAGGCATCTTTCAGCTTCATATTCGATAATATCAGAGGATTTGAAATATATCTGGGAGGGGCAAATTATTTCCAGGAGGGTCGAGTCCCCCACAGTTCCGCCGCTCCTGTTGCCACACATACTCTATATTCGGTATTCGTGCATGAACTGCTATCAGCGAATGATTAGTATTCTTTGATGTGTGGTAGTCTACGGTCTCTATGAGGAACAATGTTCATTACTCGCTATGCACGAAAACATATTCTTACATGAAAACAATATTATTTATTCCACTTGCTTAAGTAATATCGAACATTGAATAAACATGGACGAATAACGCACGTGTGGACCGGGCTTAAGGTGCTGAATAAAGATTTTTTTTAAATTTTCTTTCTAAAATTTTAATTTAATTTTGTTTTTATATTAATTTTTTTACTTTCACAAGGGGGTCAACTGACCCTTTGACCCCCCCCCTGAATCCGCGCCTGCCGCCAGGTCACCAATTAAGTTTAAATTAAATCTGTGAATGCACTCAAAAGTTATCATGAGACATATCCACCAAGAAAAATGCAAATCAGTGGAGTTAAAACGGAGAAACCATTTTCCCTCGTTCAATAAATCAAACCCCATGATTATGTTTCTATTTGTTATTCTACACTCTAACAATATTTTCTAGATCGTCTGTACAGGGAGCCTATTTTACGAGTGCTGAAGTAAAAATTTCCACCCCAACTTGTTTTTTTCTGTCACTTAAGCAAGCGTAGGGCCCCCCAAAATCGGGGGCCTTGTGCAGCCGCATTGTTTGCACACCCCTAAGGGCGGCCCCGTCAAGGATGAATTTCAAAAGAGCACTAACTTCAGCAGGGAAAAGCGGGCCCTTCCAGCTATCATTTAATAAAAATAAGAGCCTGGAATGAATATTAAAAATATAGTAGCAATATTCCAATTTACTTTTTGCCAGACGCAAATAATTACCGTCGTATTTTCATTCTAATCAAATTAAAGTTCTCAGAACTCAACCAAATTGAGAGCGGCCACAGATCTTCATCAACCTCCCTTGACCGAGTCAATATTAGTTTCAAACTCAATTATCCTTTATGTAAATTCCTTTCTGATCAATTTACAAAGTACGCGGTTTGTTACCCTTAGGGCCCCGAAGTGAATAAGCCAGGGATGTAGGTGGGGCCCTTCCAACCCTCCCCCCTTACCCTCGAGCGCTTTCGGCAGTTTATTTACGTGATCAACACAATACAACTCTAATAAAAAGTAGAAAAAAACTCTTATTCACAATGTAGTTTAGGTTTATTTTCAAGCCTTTCAATACGGACTACTAGGCTTTACAAACAAGGATAATGGTGGACGCGAAAACCAACCAAGTCGCATTTTGGATCAATTCGATAATCGTTATTACTATACGGGTGGGGCGGAAACGATCAGACGATCCGTGCTGAGGAAAGTGATGGACAACGTGTTTGAGGTTTGCCTGACATCCGGTGGAGCTCTTTTGAGTTGCATTATCTTCAAAAAGTGAAAAAATGTATGTAATTTGCTTTTATTTAGCTAGTGAATATTTTAGTTTTCAATTAAAGTGTTAATTTTCAAGTTACTAATCGTCTAATTGTTTCCCGCCTCACCATGTGTGTATATATAGTGGCGGGGCCGCATTACAATCAGCTAATTTTTGTCAAACTATGCAAAAATGAGAACAGGAATTTAATTGTGAATGAAATAATAAGTGGTAATTTAAATATGTTTAATTACATTTCAAACAAATTTTCCAATTAAAATATACAATCTTTTATACGTCAGCTGCAAAGAAGAAACTAAACATAAACATCAGTTGGAACTTTCTTGGAAATTTCCCCACACAAATCAAAACTTTCAGTTCCTCGTCTAAAAACATCAATTTTACGATAGTAGATTACTTTTACAGTAAACTTTGTGGGCAGCAGAAAAAAAGGCATCGTGGACCACTAGTTGGAGACTCCTGGTATAGCTGATGGTGAGGTTAACATTTAGCTCTATAGAACAGGAAAACAAATTGGCGTGGGTGGTAATATTGTAGTGGGGGTGATGAGAGATAGTACAAAATAAATATGTATAATATATACATAAAAAATTTTATATACAAAAAATATATATGTATAAAATAATAAATATAACTATGGTATGCAGAACCTTTTAAAAAACACATACATATTTCGAATAAATTGAAAAATGACACCTGTACATGGAAATTGATTCAAACTCGGGACTTATAAGCGTGTCCAGGTGTCATTTTTCAATATTTTCAATTAAAATCGAGATACGGCTCATGTTCGTAATCATTCCCTAAACTTCGCCCTCCATACGTACTTAATTGTCTAGTTTAACCTTACTTTCTTCCATATTCACACATTTATTTTGCGGTTTACGATGGTAACATTTTACTCTTTGCTTAGTGTTATTTTATTGGTATTGATAACATCTATTAAAAAGTGACAGCTACAGATAACATGACTTGACGTATGAATACGTGAAATTAGATATAGTAACTTTTCTAGCTGTCACATAGGGCCCCTACCATTAAAATAGGACTGCAGTAACTTTTCTAGCCGTCAGCTTAGGTTCATAATAATAGAGTTTTGTAGTTTTTAAGAAGATGATAAAAGTCATAATAAGTTGTATTTAAGAGTCTAAAAAGTTATAAAAAATCTATGTTATTTGTGTTTTGTACACAAATAACTGTTTTTATCTTAAGTTCCTTCAAACTAGTCACTTTTATAAACAGGTTTTTTTTGTATCTTCTAGGAAAACCCCACGAAAATGGAGCTGTTTTGTTGCTGTACTGGGGTCTTCAAATGGACTGTAGTAACTTTTCTAAGTGACTGCTAATATTATTCCTATTAAAACTGGGCTGTATTAAGAAGTGATTAAAAACATAGTCTCCCCTTCCCCCAACCCTATCACCCCTTTACCACCCCCTAAAATTAAAATAATCATGGATAGGCCATGCTAAACGTATTAATTAAAATAATAAATACAAATTTTAGTCAGATGTGAGTTGTGTGGCTGTTAAACTCTTCCCTTTTCAAACTAATAAAGTGAATTTTAAATTCTGTGAAGCTCGTGTCCCGATGGTGTGGCATAACATGGGCTCTGCGGCTGAACTTGTTAACACGGGAGGCGATTTTTTTTTTTTTTTTAGAGAACTGGGGAAGGGTTGTTTAGCGTTTTAGGGGGAACAAGTTCATTGAATACTTTCAATAGCAACGTAGCAGTTTTTTTCCAACGGCGCTTATCACTACGTTTTCTTTTAAATCATGGTAGAAAAGCAGAATTTCAGCTTGTGTTTCAACATTCAACCTTTCATTTTAAATTAAACAATATATATAGATGTGCAAAAATCTCTTGTCTTAACGTTGGTCAATATTCTTTATAGGACCAATGAGCTAACCCTATCATACCCGTTTAGGTTTTTTCCCCTAAATGGTTTCTAGCTCTCTTATCGCGCGAATGTGAATAAATTTCTATAAATTCTACCTTATTCATCTCCAACTCTATTAGTGTAAATATGTGGCTTGCAGGGATGGGTGGTATGGTGTGGAAAAAAATATTACAGATGTATTCATCCAATTAGTAAAATAGTACAGATTGATAAGCACAATGCTTGTTGTTTAAATAAATGAAAGCAGATCTAGTAGCTTTATCGACCCCTTGGAGAAAGAAAATATTTTAATCATCCAAAAAAAGTGAATTAGAGATTTTGACGGATGTCGACGTTTCAGGAACCCTGAACCCGAAAAAGTGGTTTTTGCAATACCGTTTATCTGTTAATGGGTTTAGAAACGAGATCATTTTACCGGTCGGGCTGAAACCCGTTATTTATGGTTTTATTTTAGGTTTCTCAAAGGTAATTTTGAAACTGTCCATCCAACCTTAATGATAAGGGTAGTTAACTCGGTGCTAAAAAGGAAAAAAAAAATTGATTTTATAAATGATCGGTCATAACTATTTTGATTAAAACTCGTATCTAGGCATTGTTTAACACTAAAAACAAAATGGCGTATCTCATTTTACCATGAAAATAACTTTAAAGGTACTTTACATAAGTGGACATTTCCAATTTCAATCATATCTCCGCAACTATTTGAGACATGAAATAACTAATTAATGCAAATTTGTAACACTCTTAAAGATAAAAAAAGCTTTTGATTGAAATAATATTTATAAAATACTTAATATTGTATGAATCATAGCAAATAAATCATTTTATAAATAATTTGGAAATGGTAAGTTGAAATACTTAATATTGTATGAATCATAGGCAAATAAATCATTTTATAAATAGATTTGGGAAATCGTAATTTGAAAAGGCACATAACATGTTTCTGTAACAGTGTATATTATTCCAAACATATTTTGAAGAAATGCGATGATCTTTTCCCCCTCCCCCAATCCAATGTGTATATATAACAATGTATATTATTTCGTTTCACATAGCTTACATTTATAGTTATGATTTAGATAAGTGAGGAGAGGAATTCTGTGCGTTACACCATACCATTTTTATTTTAACTTTTAACGAAGTTCTTTAAGTGGTGATAGTTAGCAACACATTGAGTTGTTTTTTCAAACACCACATCTCACTACAGTTTGATTTTAGTAAAAAAATAAACTTTTTTGACAGTTATAAAATTACTAGCTAGTATATTAAAAAATAAATAAAAGGGTACAAGGGAATAAAGAGGCAAAGTCCAATTTTTACTAAAATTGAATTAGCGGTGCCATCTGTTTGTTAGACAATCATAAGACCTTTATAATGCACTTTATATTATGATTAAAAGAGGTCTCTGTCATATTTAGATTAGTTTTAAAAATGTATTTTCTGGTGTCACTAAAGAGTTTGATATGTTATAAAAAGTTGTTCTGTAAAATGTGAAAATGTGACTTTGCTTACATGTAATCAGAAAATGTCACTTTTCATAGATAATATTAATACCTAAGACATATTATTAATAATAAAAAATTAAAATATTATCAAATATGATAGTAAAAGAATATATTTGTATCGTATCAAAGGAATACTACGCTAATAGGGTAGGAATAATATAGGTGCACCAGCATTTTAGTTGAGAGAGTGTGTCAAAACGATTAGGGGAAAACACCGTCACAATACCCTACTAGAATTCTAACCCCAAACTCCCCATACCTGAGGAATCAGACTAGATTGACATTTAATCTGCATATACACCCTACACAGAATAATTTCAATATAGAAAACTAACATTTTTAAAGGGGTGGGCGGGATGGGGGAGGAAGGGTAGAAATTTGATGTAGATAACGTCAATTTATAAAATAAATTTCATCTTGCGCAAAGGAGAATTCACACTTATTATTAATGTCATGTATCTTACTGGGTTTGTAGGGAGAGGGGGGAAAAGGAGTTCAAGAGGTATAGAAAAAAAAAAGTGAAAGAAAAATAAGTTTAATCACGAAAGAAACGACACGAAACGAATTATTATTCAAAATAGCTAAATGAACAAAGTTTCGGCTTGTTAAAAAGTATCTCCTTCCTTTCCACTCCCCCTTTTCCTTCTGCCTTTCCATGCAGCTAGTTATCAGAATAGAAGGAATAAGAAAAGAGAAAGAACAAACTAGAACCCGGATGAAACTGTTGAAAGAAATACAATATCCGTCGAAATTTCTTCCGTGTTTGATTTCGTATCCAAAACTTTGTTTAGCTCGATCTTCTAAATTATGCCTTCTTTATATTTCCATAACCCCTTCAACCCTTTTTTTCGAGTTTTTCTGGTAGAGTACGCTTTATTCTCCTGTATATCTTAAGAGTCTAAAGCGGAGCCTCTAAACTTTAATGTGTTCGCGGAATACTTTCAAATACTAGAATTTATGGAGGCACACTTAACGCGATTAAAAAACACACCAAATTTTGAATTTTTTATTTTACAACATTTAAAATATATTATTGTTTTATTTGTATTCTGAAAGTAGCAATAAAATAATTATAAATTACCCGCTTGGTTGGCCGTACTTCGCAATAGATTACTGCTGAAAACGTGGAGATTGGTTTTCGAATTTCAAATCCCCGAGGTTGCTACCTTATTTGACAGCTTGAAAAGTTACTAAATTAACTTTACAATATCCATACGCCAAACCATTACGTTATTCAGCTTTCACTTTTGTATTATTCTTCTAAGCACCCATTTGATTTATACGCTTATGTACTAATTACTCAAATGTGTTAAGGATTAGGAAGCTGGAATGTAGAGGAAGTGTACCCGCAATTGTCCAGAGGGAGAATGGAAAAACATTCAGAGAAAATCACCCTTAGTACACCCGAGTGGGATCGAGCCCCGATCTCAATATAATCGGCAGTATAGTCTACTGCGATGTTAGTGCGACCAATGAAGCGGTTTGTATAGCAATATTTGGTATAACATTAGATCATCTGTATTATATTAAATTTTATATTTTGTAAAACGGTTCTTTAAATAGCAATTTGACTAAATACGCTAATTTACACTGACCAGGGTTATTTTTAAGTGACGTTAGACAGCCTCCATCGTTCTTACCCAAGCACATTTGTTGTTTTTTTTGCCAATGATTTAAAAAAATAATTCGTCGCGCCAAGTTTCAACATTAGTAGAGAGTCGAAAAGTCCACACTTTAAGCTGCTTTACCTACGAAATGAGATTCGCCATCCCTTCCTCTCACACCTCCTGACATCCTTATATTCACCCAGTTCTCTCCTTTACCCCTTTAACCTTCTTCCCGGCTCTAACAACCACTCAGAATACTCTCTCACGGTAAAAATAATAATGCTAAAAGGGGAAAAAAAAGTTTAACAAGTCGTTAAAATAAACTTCATTATCGGATTCACGTTGAGGTGCGATTTAAACGTTAAGAGGGGATCTCTGGTACAATTTTGCTTTCGCAACTTTTGGTTATGGCAAAATTTACAAATTATCCTAGTGCCACAACAATTCCATTAAACAAATATTGGAGTAGCAGTTGTTACAGTTATCACTATCAAGTAGCTCATCAAATTGTTATTTTTTATATGCTGACACTTTTTTTTAATGTTCTTTAAATCGAAAGATCTCGTGTGTTTACTTGAAATATTAAGATTTGTTTTAACAAACTTCCTTAAGATATGAGTGCAGAAAATACGAGTTAAGGGCATTATTTTTGCAGGTTTTTTTTAAATCTCAAAACACTTTTTCGGTCAAAATAAATCGAATAATTCTACAGTAGAAACATGAGTTTAATTTTCATCACATGGTGATATCAACAATTGTTGAATATTATGTCAAGGGTGTCCTGGAATTTAATGACAACTTTTCTCTTCATTTAAAAAGTTTGTCATGTAATGCCGCTATACTCGTGACAGATATTCAATAACTGTTGATATCACCCTGTGAAGAAAATTAAACTCTGTATTGGAGCAATATTTTATTTATTTTTGCCCCAAAAAATGTTTTACTATAAAAACTAAAAAAACATTGCCCTGTTCTTGCGTCCCATACATCCCCACCTTTAGGAAGCACCATACAATACTATTTTACAAACTTGACCTTTTAAAACTTTAATTCTTCTATAACCCGCTAAAGGGGCTCATCCATAAACCACCAAGTAAAGCTTTTAAAAGGCTTGGGACGGAGTGGGTGAGGTGGCAAGGGTCGAGCTAAATTTCTACTTAGTGTTACATAATGGGGGAAGAGGGTTAAAAAAAAGCCAGGAAAAAAAACGTTACGTGGTTTATGAATGACACCAAAGAAAAACACATTTGTTTCACTTGTTACGGCAAATAATATTTTATAGTAGCCTAGATTTTACATGGCTTGACTAACGTGAAGACTCCCTCTTAATTGTGTGTGTGTGTGTGGGGGGGGGGGGGGAGGGAAAAACGTAAACATTTAGGCAAAGGCAGGTCTGTATTGGGTGAATTTTATTTTCATGTGTGCATTCATATGTGTGATTATCCCCCCCCCCAACCACTTTTAAATATGCAAAAAATGTCTGGCAGTGGTGAAGCTGCGAGAAAAGTAAAGTTAAACGTCGCACGCATTCAGGACTATACAGTACGTTATTATAATTATTATTAGCACCGCGTCTTACTACCCGTTCAGATTATACGCACTTATGCTAATGTGTAATGGTAGGGTGATTGTGAGATGAAATGGAGGACCTACAGTTTAACGTGGGATCCGAACCACCAGCCTGGAATTCCACACACAGGAAGGGTTTGGCAATCAGATAAATCTGTGCTGGGACCGAGGATTGAAGCCCGAACCCTAAGCGCAGAAGTCCGACACCTTACCCCTAGACCACCAGGTCACCTGAAGTACGTTTTGTTATTCCTATTCTAAAATTTGGTTTAGTTAAAAGAATACATTTATAAAAACCCACATTAGTAGATTTAAATTTAAAAAAAAGACTTATTTATATTGTAACACGCAGTGTTAAAGTCCCAGGGAAGCTGGAATAATAAAAAAAAATTAACAGTGTGGTTTTACATCATCTCCCCCAGGAAAGTTACATGAACCAAACCCTCATCATATAAAAGGTTAAGTGCACCCGTATTTGCATGGAGAAAGAGTGGAAAATCAATAATGGTGCAGGTATAAGACGGGCAGTTCGATTTCTATGGGAATAAATTTAACATTTTTCTAGACTACTAGATCTACCTTTACATATTCAAACGTCGAGTCATGTAATCTTCCGATGTATATCTCGATAGATGCTTTCAATACCTATAAAATTACACTAATAATATACTAAAATTTTATAAATATTGGCCGCAAAAAAAGTTTTTATTTATCAAAAGTTTTTTCTACCATATTCCTATTGTAGTTAGTCCAAATAAACATGAGGCTAGATTTTAAATAAATGCTTAAGAATTGGTCTGGAACGAGGATGGTAAATACTAATATAGAAACTAAAAGGGCATTCCCAAATTGGATCTTGGGAGTCCGAGCTCGATTCCTGAAAAGATACACACGTGACTGATTTATTCAGATATATTAATAATCAAATGCTGGTGCCTTTTCTTAGAATGCACTTAATTTATCATATTTCCTCAGAATAACTAGTTTTAGTCACTGATAACCAACGTACAAACGGAATAACGTAGATTAAAGTCTATCAAGTGCAGTTGTTTGGGATTGAACCACGGACTCACGAATTAGAGAGAAAGGAGTGCCAACCCCTCGCCTAGCTTTGCCTATAAAAGTACAACAATTATTTTATCTTCCTCAGATTAAGTGAGAGCCTCAATAACTAACCCACTTCTGACGTGAACCGGCACATCGAGATAATTAGTTCAATCTGTGCGTCGCGCCGGGACGATTTATTAAGACAATCTAGGTGTGCGCCACGACGCTAACGAACCAGCGTCGCCGAGAGCGCTGACAAAACGCAGGATGGTCGTGAGACAGGTGAGCCGAGAATAGCACTCACCGCGTGGTCCTTCACTCAGCCTGCGGGCTCACTAAGGTGTGCGTCCCACTAGGTTGGCCCGTTGAAAAAGAGAAGCTCCACCCGCTTTGGTGGCTGTATGGTCTAAGGCGCTATTATCACACTATATTGAAGTGACCCACCTCGGTGGCGTAGTTGGCTAAAGCGCTAGTCGTGTTGAGCCCGACTGCTGAGGACGGGGAGATCGAGGTTCGAATCTCGGTCGGGTGAACTGGGGGAGGGGGGTCCTAAATGGTTTTCCACTCTCCCTCCACGCAAATGCGGGTTCACTTCCTTTAAATTCAACCTTACCAATTCCTAATCCATTAGCGTAATTAGTTCTTAAGCGTATAACCCGAACGGGTAGTAAGACGCGGTGCTAAATAATAATATACTGAAGTGATGAAGACGGGGAGATTCGGGGGTCGATCCCTGTCGGGTGCACTGAGGGTGGTTCCCCCTAAACGGTTTTACTCTCTCCTTCTACGCAAATGCAGAGCATATCTTTTAAATTAAACCTTCCTAATCCTTAATATATTAGTGTAATTAGTACAAAGGCGTATAACTCGAACGGATAGTAAAACGCGGTACTAAAAAAAAGAGAGAGAGAGAGAGGGGAGTCTTTAAAGTGCTCCACCCTGTCACTAAGCATTAGTCGGGGACGAGGAGGTTGAGGTTCGAATCAATTGGTAGGCCAACTAATTCTTTACTTTCCCCAAATGGTTTTCCACTCTAATTCCCTCCACGTAAACGGAGATACATTTCTTTTAATAGTACTTGCCTCACAACCCGTCTCCCACAACCGCTCACAAACCAGTGTAAAAAAGGCCCGTAGCCATGACAAAATTACAGGGGGTGATCTTGATCACCAAGGAAAAATATCAACTTGAAATCCAAAGAGAGATGCTAAGAGAGTAAGTAGTACGGCTAAGAACATGGAGGGAGGGAGGTCTACTGTTCACAGAACTACTAGTAACTTTAATAGAACCTGATTAGGTGGCCGCATGGTCTAACGCGCTACTCTCGCGTTAGACTAGACTGCCGAAGACGGGCAGATTGGGGTTCAATCCCAGACGGGTGCACTAAGGGTGGTTTTCCCTTAAATAATAATAATAATAAGCACCGCGTCTTATTACTACCCGTTCGGATTATACGCACTTACGCTAATGTGTAATGGTAGGCTGATTGTGAGATGAAATGGAGGACCTACAGTTTAACGTTGGATCCGAACCACGGTGGAAGCCTGGAATTCCTCACATTCACAAGTTGTGATTAATAAACATCTTGTCAGAGGTGATGGAAGGGTTTGGCAATCAGATAAATCTGTGCCGGGACCGAGGATTGAGCCCCAGACCCTCAGCACAGAAGTCTGACACCTTTCCCCTAGACCACCAGGTCACCCGATGTTTTCCCTTAAATGATTTTCCACTTTCCCTCTAAGTAAATGCAGGTGCACTTCCTCTAAATTAAAGATTACTAATCTATAACACATTAGCGTAATTAGTAGGTCTACATAGGCGTAAAGCCCTAATGGGTACTAAAAATAAAAATAAAAAACCTTTATAGCTGTCAGTTACGATCTTTCTTAGGATAATCCTACTATAGATTAGTTATGGACTCTTAATTATCCTCTACATGCATTGAAATCACAAGCAAATGATGATATTGTGATGCAAGGCTTGCATCCTGTATCTGATAGGGGAATAACCATTAGATGAATAGATTTAACATTCATTTCATCTCTTCAATACCAATCTATTCGATTATGGACGTCATCAATCAATACCAGAACCTATTGTTCGCAGCCCCATTTGACATTCTTCTTAAGCCGGGGAAACATTAAGTGCACGGGAATATAAATCACGCTGTAATGAAGTAGCTACCCGCATATGTGGACACGCGGACTGAACGTAAGGCTCATATAGTATGGTTTGTCAGTGACGGGGTGATCAGAGTTATAAGCCATGCTCGAAATATTGAGGGTATATTTTAAGTGGTTTACCATCCCATTTCCACGCAATTACGGGTACATCTCCTGTAAACTATACCTTCTTCATCCCTATTCCACTAGTGCGATTAAAATGGGTTTGGACCACTGCCACGGTTTAATGGTTTAGAGACGTCACCCTCGCAGTAGACTAGACAATCAATGACGGGGAGATCGGGGCTCGAATCTCGGGTGGGTGTATTGAGAGTGGCTTTTCCTAAATGTTCTTCCACTTAACCTTCATAAAAATTCGGGTACACTTCTTCTCTCACATATTAGCGTAGTTAATAAGTGTACGTATAGCCCAATCGGGTTGTAAGACGCAATGAAAAAAACCCACACAAACCATAATGAAGTATAAGTTATTAATATGTACTGAAAGTTTCAACAACTCAGAAAGTATGTCCTGGTTTGATTCCATGTGGTGCAAATTATTTCCATACAGACTCGTTTTGTTGACCCACTTAGGTTAAATGAAGATTTTTTTTAGCACCGCATCTCCCTACCTATCCGGATTGTACGCGTATGTACTAAATACTCTAATTTGTAAAGAATAATAAAGGTTATATTTATAATAAATGTACCAGAATTTGCATGAATGGAGAGTTGAAAAAACACTTAGGGGAGAAAAAACCCCATCTTTACACCCAACCAGCATAGAACCCAGATCTCACTGACAACCGCAGTCTAGTATATTGCGAAGATAACGCCTTAGACCATTCTACCAACCAAGCGGGTCTAGCTGTGTAAACATTCTAAGCTAGTTTGTAAGTCATGTGCTAATACCATCTGTAAGTTTTAAAATTAACTCGTTAAATAGCCTAATCCACTAACAATTCTATGGTAGTGTTCGTGATAACATTCTTCCTTAACAATCGTTTCTTTTCCCGCCTTCACACCTTAAGAAGATAATATATACCAACTTAAAACATTTTTAAGTTTAAGCCACGAATTAAAAAAAAATGACCATTTAATAGATGTAATCTGGAATTAAAAAAAACTAGTGTCACTACAATGAGTCTTTTTTATTCATTTTAAACCTCTTTTATTAAAGAAAAGCTCCTTTTTTTTTTGATAGTGGTTTATTTTCAAGCTGCTTGCAACAAAATAAAGGAGAGGGTTTTTAGACTTAAGAGTGAGAAAAACAGCCACCAGAAACTAGGATCGATCTAAGTCCTTGAAGCCCTCAAAATCTGACGTCACTTTTTGTTAGTTCAAGAGCATATCTCTAAGAATATCATGCAAAAAAAAAAAAGTGACAAAAATTACCACAATTTTTTGTAGGCTTTGGTTAAGCTCAGTGTGCTCTTAACTTGTAGCTAGATTGCCCTATGTATTGCTCTATAACAAACACAACAACCAGAACCCAAACCGTAAATGTTCACACTTTGGGAAAAGCTACACATTTATTTTTAATGAAACCCATTTCTAATATTTTCAAGAATCAAACACGGGATACATCAGAAGTTTTTATCAGAACGTTAAATTCTATGATTATGAACTATTATTCTAAAAGGTGAATCCGTGGAGGATCGTTTAGAGGAAGTCTACCCGCACTAGCGTAAATAGATCAGAGATTCAAACTCATATCTCCCCATTACCGGCTATCTAGTCGATTTAAAGCATGCCACCCAGAAACTCCCCTGTTGGCTTATTGTGACACCCCTGAATGGGTGAGATGTCAGACGACGCCTCAATGATCAAACTCCAGTGTAATGAATCCCGACGCCTCACCGATGACACCCCTGGATACTCAAAGAGACGCTAGAAGATGGCGCATGCCTGCACGAATAGCGAAGGAGCTGTTCCTTCTTCACTTGGCTCTCCAAACGGGACGACGCGTGACACGGTTCCAATACGGGCTGTTGTATAGGCTACACTTCATCATACGAAACAAAAGCTTCCCGAATGGCAATCATCCGAGTAATTAGGACGCCCCACGATTACCCAGGAGGCCAAGCCAAGTTGTGTACTAGACCTGTTGCACTCGTAATTGGTGATACCACAATATCCTCTGTCTAGGGCGAGCGCTGGCGCAGTTTGTTAAAAATTAACTTTAGCCTGTCCCCTAGATAAGCGAGGATGAATGATATAAATCTGCACAACTGTTTAGTTGGGATCATGAGCACACCAACGATTTTACCCAGACTACTACACAATATCATCACTGAGGGAAATGCAGTTCTAATGGAAAAAGCTTTATCTTCGCTCTCTCTCTCCGTTAACTGTTGCCAATCTCCTCCCTTTCAGATATGTTCCAAGGATAATGTGTTGGGGTAAGAATGAGCTACTGGCAACATCGATGTACCAACGTTGCCAAACTTGTTTTATATTTGAGGGAAGATTGTTTACACGAAAACGAGAGAATGACAAACATTGTCCCCAATAGTAGCCACGCAGTTACCTCAGAGATGATATCCAGTGTACACAGTTCAGATGGGTTGGCATCGTGCACGACACTCAACAGTTGGTTAGTTAATTAAGGGTTGAGGGAACGCGTGTTAAGGGCAGTGTTTTTGCTGCTTTTATATAAAAACTTTTTTTAAAATTATTTATTTATCACCGCGTCAAACTACCTGTTCAGACTATACGCATATGTATGCACCAATTACGCTAATAAGTTAGGGATGAGGAAAATCGAATTTAGAGGAAATGTATCAGCATTTGCATGGAGGGTGAGGGGAAAACCATTCAGAAAACCCGACCTCAGTACACCCTACCAGGATTAAAACTATGATCTCCCTGTCATTAGCAATCTAGTCCAACACGAAATTGAAGCCTTAGATCATTTGGCCACTGAAGCAGATAACTTTTTTCTTCAATAAATCAAATAATTCTCCAATAGAAACATGTAGTTTAATTTTCTTCACATGGTGAACTCAACAGTTGTTGAATATCTGTAAAGGTTTACTTAGAATTTAATGACAGCTTTTTCTCTTCTTTTAAAAAGTTTCTCATCTAATGCCACTATGCTCATGACAGATATTTAACAACTTATTATATCACCATGAGAAGAAAAATAAACTCTGTGTTTATATTGGATAATTATTTGATCTATTTTTACAAGCAAAATTGATAAAAAAAACTGCAAGAAAATGTAACTTCAAGTAGCAATATTTCCTCTTTCTCACCCTCACCTAGTTATTACATTATTGACCTTTAATCAGAAAAGTTCGTAATCAATAATTTTGTGAAGAGGATGTAACGGTAAGAATGAAGCGAGGAGGCGTGAGTAGAGAGGACAACCATCGAAACTATTTAGTCGTCAGTGGGCGCAGTCTGATATACTTCTATTCGCATTTGATGGGTAAACGATAGCTTGGGGAATGCCCAACTTTTTAGTTATGTCGCGGAGAAATCTCAAAGTGGGCGCACTCCCATATAACACTATTCACTTTTACTATTCAACTAAACTGATTACTCGTCCGCCTGGAACTATCTTTAGTGTTAGATTGGTCAAGACACTGATAGTCAATTTGGGTCCTATAGTGTATTAACACTTTCCATCTCTCAATTATACTTATTTATACTTGATATACTCGAAAAGAAATAATCATTAAAGCATGTTAGTATTGTGATATAGTTTCGATCTTACAGATAGGATTCGGGCATAATATCCGACGGCAAGAAGAACATACAGTTGGTATTAGGAAATATCTGTTCCTTTCCAAGGGGGGAGGGTGACTATACAACTATAGTAAGAATTTAATCAACTTTTATTTGACAAAATATTAAAATATCAAATATAGCGACAGTTAGTTTTGATTAAAACCATATTTGAAGTATACCGTATCGCGAAATTTTTGTTGGTTTCACGTGAACCAAGAAATCCGAAGAATTCCATGTACCCTTTTGTGAATTTCATTTTATTCTATACACACTCGAAAAGGAATAAGTGTGGTATTGTATACGTAGCGTATATCTCAAGGAATCTATCTAAGAAAACTATGCAATGTCATAAAACAAAATTTATAGCATTTTGTAGATTGGAGAATATTTTTTTTTGTACATATACACTCAGCATAGTAACATTAAGTTGAATGAAAATGTCACAAAGAATAATAAACTTATTGTAATCAATAGAGTTGTGTGGACAAAATTGTAAGGCCCGATGCACAAAACACCATTTATTGTACAAAAAGGTTGTTAAAGAGATTGTAACTTTAAGATGGCGTCGTGTGAATACCAAAAATTATAGAAGATTTGCTTTGTACAACATATTGTATATGATTACAGGGAATAGAACATTGTCATACATCGGTAATTTTTATTGTACAACATTTGGATTGTTAACAATAGATAACAATAGACCCTCTCTTCCAGACGTAAACTAATTGAATATATGTTAACGTATTTAGAATACATCAAATTATTAATAAAAATCGTTTCAATTTAAAGTTGTATTTGTATTATAATGAATATAAAGAATAAACTCAAGAAATGTATCAATGATTCATTTACTATCTTTTACTATTCAACCAAAAGAAAATAAACTGTCGCATTGCTCAGAATATTTTATGTAACCGCATTTGTCGTGTGAACAGTCTTGAGGTAACACTTGTATGCAATCGATGTGAACACGATATTGTACAATTTATTGCACAAATGTTGTACAAGAAGTTGTGTCATGTGTACCTAGCATGATGTTGTGCAAAGGTTAATTATTATATACGATTATGTATCATTAGTATTTTATATTTTTATATCTGTTTTTAGAGATGGGTCGAATACCTACATTTCTCAAATCCAAATTTCGAATAAACAACAAAGATAGCCCTTTTTATGTTAATCAATAATATTAATACTATTTTGTACTTTTTTTAAAATTTTGTTATTCTTCCAACTATACAAGTCTATATTATTTAGTTTAACATTTGCTTAAAATTGTAATTTGAAATAAAAACCTTCATAATTAAGTATTTGAGATACTTTTTTGAGATTTATACGAAACTCGATTACAATAAGATTCGAGATATTCGAGTAGTTGAGGATTCAAGCGTCCCAGCTCTATTTTTTATAAATTATTATAATAAAAGGCATTAAATGATGCCTAGTGGAATATTTATACAAACTAAATTTCCTTGTAAGTCCACAACAGTGTTTACATCATCCCTATACTTTCTAAACAGTTTTTAATCTTAAACACAAAATATCCTTATAAAAATGCGCAATCAAATTTGATGTTTTTTTAAAATTCAAGGTATTTAACGTGCACTTTTTGAACAGATTGATATTATCAACAGACGACTTACAAACTAACCTAAATCTAGAACAGACACAACATCACTGTGAAATTGGACCCCCACAATACACATTCCAACAAATATACATTTTTTCGGTCACGCCGGGAGTCAAACTCTATATCTCTAGGTCAGTAGGTAGATACGATATCGACTGAGCAAAGGTATAAAAATCGACATTATGATTAAATGTAGTGCTCATCTATTATGATTTATCATTGAAGGAGAGGTCAAGGTTCAAATCCCTGCCAAGAACATCAAGAGTGTTTTATCATACTGTATCTCACACTTTACAGCTATAAAAATAAAGGTACATATCCTTTAAATTCTTCCTTACTCATCCCTAACCCATTTGCACGATTAAAATGCGTATATCTTATACGAGTAGAAGGCAGTGGTCGAATTTTTCAAGGCGTCACTCTCGCAATAGACTGGACTGCTGCCAATGACGGGAGATCGGGGTTCGGATCACGGTAGGGTGTACTGTACTAAGGGATGTATTTCCTCAATTGTTTTCCACTCTCCCTCCACGTGAATGCGGGTGCGCTTCCTATAGATATAACCTTCCTATTCCCTAAAACCACTAGCGTAAAAATTAGTAAATAAGCATATAAAATGAACGAGTAGTAAGATGAGATGCTAAAAAAAATCACTTTTATGGTTTTATGACACTAGGAAGCGCCTTGTCGACGAACCACTTTCATTCTAAAGCTTCCGAAAATAGTAAGAAAAAACGAATCGAAGAAAGGAAACTCTTCTTTGCATACAGTGATTTTTATATATATTTCTGTTCGATATTTTGGCCCCCTGTTATGTATGTATATAAATATATATTTTTGTCACGTATGGGGTGCGGTTTAGTTATAATAAGGCTTATACAGAATACAACTGGAGCGCAAATCTCATCTAGGTCGTATGAAACCCTCTGCGCTGGCTCTGCGATTCGTGATTCACCCTCTTGATTTTCCAGGAATATATTTTATCACCACATATCAAAATGTAGTCGACTTCAGTAGAATTATGGTAAAGTGCTAGTCTCAGGACCGAGGTTTCAAACCCAGCCGAGGTCAACGAATTTTTTCTGGAGCGATAGAAATCCGTAGCACATCTTACTTCGTAGGGGGGAAGTAAAACCGTCGGTCCCATATCGATTGTGGCATGTAAATGAACCCTGTAAGGTATGTGAAAATATATTTCCCGGTGAAAGTGGTTGGCCCTTTCACTCTCGCTCATAGAAAATTCAGTGTGGAAGACAACGGGGAACTACCAAACTTCCTGAGCTCCCTTAGTATATGAGATATCTACCAGATGGTGCTGGAAGCACTAACCAGCCGAACGGCTGAGTGTGTTCTTAGTGCCAGACGGATAGAAATAACATCAAACCAACCTTCGGGTTGTTGACTTAAAGAAATATTAAAAATGTAAGACATCTATCTGTACCGCACCCAAATCGCCGTAATACTAGGATGACCTACAAAGTATGAAGATACATTTTTTTTTTTTATTTGCAAGTGTTTAAAGAAGGAGGTGCCGGAATGCAAATGGAGTACGTGAACGGAATATTCTCTACACGTGTCCCTCCTCGGCCTGTTCGCGACATAGTGTGATAAGTGTATTAGTATTCATAGCAGTCGCTTCAGAACATGGCCGGCGCACTCCGTAACTTTGCTAGTTCGACCCACTTTAAAAACAAAATGTTCACGCCCCGCATGGTAAAGCTCTTCGAACTTGACTAACTGACAATTAGGGATGCTCTTGTTTGAAGAGAGAAACTTTACAGCACCAGACTAGAGAATATACTTTTGGTAACATAGCTCTAAAATTCATGTACACTCCGTTCACCCTGAAAGGAGGAAATACTACCTCAATGGACTACACTATGGTCCTATGCCATTGGCAAACAATGCAAGGTAAGCTTGCTACTTCTCAGGGTAAACGAAGGGTGTACTCCATTCAGCTTGAAAAGATAAGTAGTCTTACCTTGATTGCTTATATTATGGCCCTATCTTATTAGCTGCAACATAGTGAAACTAAGACAGGCAATCTTACCTTGACTGCTTATACTATGTCCCTATTTTATTAGCTGAAACATAGTGAAACTAAGAAAGGTAATCTTACCTTGACTGATCAGATTATATTATGACCTTATCTTATTAGATGCAACACAATGAAACTAAGACAGGCAATATTACCTTGAGTGATTATATTATGGTCCTATCTTATTAGATGCAACACAATGAAACTAAGACAGGCAATCTTACCTTGACTGATTATATTATGGTCCTATCTTATTAGATGCAACATAGCAAAACTAAGAAAGGTAGCATTTGTAGTAAACAGACTACGGCAAAAAAATAAAAATTGTTTTATGAACATATATTGTTGTATTAAACCAGCCCTGACTATCGGTACTAGATCGAATCAGCTTGTTGCGTGTTTTTTTACGCACGTGTACATACACCTGCCGGTATCGCACCGAATCGGCTCATTTATACATTATTTTGTATGGAAATAGGGTGGGGTCTATGGCGGGGAAATTGTAAAAAAATAATAAAAAAATTGAATCGGGAATATTATTTTGAAGCGGTGCGAAGCGATAAGAGCCGATGCGACACACATCATAGTATGCGCCTACTTATTTATAATTAACAGCAATCCTGCGGATGGACGCGGTTCACAGTAAAAAAAAAAACCACTAGAGATTCAAGTTACCTTCTCACACCCACGTATCGACTACAACGCTTGGTAGTTGAATGTGTCACTAACGTCCGATATGCCGTATACCAGGCAGGATAATCCTTCGATTATTGTTTTAATTAGAAGTATTTAATGTGTGTTTTCTGAACCGGCCGATTATTTATCAGTATACTACTTAAAGAATAACTTAAATCTGGAAAAGATCCAACAATCTGCCCCCTTCTCTCCATCCCCCCTGGACCGTCAACTCAACAGTGTGAAAGGGGAAACCCCAATTTCCATGATTATAAAATTTTCGGCCAAGCAGGGAGTCGAACCCAGGACTCTTAACTTATCATTGAGAGAAATATTATCAACAGAGCTAAGGCATCGGGCTATTCAATAAAAACTGAAAGACTCTAAGGTGACCACCACAGTCAGCGAGAAAATATCAATCGCTGTCAGGCCACACGGTTTAAAATACAATAGTCTATGTCGTTTTCCGGAACTATATCTCTATTCTGTTTAAGCTTATACCCCCTTTCACAATTCATCTACAACCCCCCTCCTTTATAATGTACATAAGAAAGAGGGGAAAGAAAACTACGAATATTCTATCTCAAGGTAAAAAGGAAAGCTCGCTGCTAGTTCTCAAATATCTAAACATTTTTTGTTGTGAGCCTATAATAAAATTACTGTATTTGTTTGAGGGAGGCTAAATTTGGAGCCCTTTTTCATCATCTATTTCTATTAACATAACACAAACTATAGAACTGTTAAGGAAAAAGAACCTTTTTGGAATAATTCAGCTTGTCGAAGCTTCATATGCCTCATAATATAGCCTCAGACTAGTACAGGCACAACATACAGTACCTAGACGTTAATTTATTACTATGAAAGGGTAAACCCACATTTAACGATACATTTTTCGACTAGGCAGGAAATCGAACCCGGGATCCTTAGATCAATAGACAGACACGGTACCGACTGAGCTAAGGTGTCGGAATGACATTAGATCTTCAGATTTAATATACTAGGAACAGTAAATATCATCCTGAGAATTACAAGGTAATCTAGAAGCTTTGAAGGTAAAGGGGGGGGGGATTGGTGTTTGGATCTTGGTGAGGGAAATTAAATTTAGGAAACAATAGGCTAGTTTCCATTTTCACAGTGATGAATTGACGGGCGTGGGTCTGGTGGTTGTGTCTATTCTAGATTTACGTTAGTTTTTAAGTCGTGTGTTGATATAATCAGTCGAGTTAGAAAGTGCACGTTAAATAGCTAGAATATATATATATACACACACACAAAAAAAAAGCCGTTCCAATTTAGAAAAATCAAAAGTGTCAAATGTAATTAAACATTTTTGAAAAAGTTGTCTCAATCAGTGAAGAGGGATTACATTTAATTCTTGTGTTCCACGTTGTGTAATCCCTACATTTTCATTCTTGGCCTTGTTAAAAGCGTGATATTTTGTTTATGTCAGAGGCAGCGGACGGTATTTTGCCAGAGGTGGAATTGAGTCAGGTGTACATTTGAGGTCGTCTAGCTACCAAGTGGAATAAAACGCCCCTTACACATACATACCTACTAAAACTTTCTAATAGGAAAAAATCTACTTATTTAATAATCTTTTACTCTGTTACCACATAAAATACTATTTAGTGTACAAACACATTCAAAGTTTTTTTCCTCTTCTCCACTTTTAGCTACCCGTTTGGGTTATACAGTGTTTTTTTTTAATATATAGCAAGGTATCTTAATAAGTACAGTTGAATTTTAATAACACACAGTTTGCTGTTAGAATACATGAAAATATCGCTGGTAACGTTTCAAATAATCAGTCAGATTAACAGCTTTGCCTTCTTAATGAGTTTGAAGATATTTTGCGACGCATATTGGATCGTAAGGGGATCGCCTCAGTAATGAAGTTCCGCGAAAATGTTTATAATAATTTGCCCCTTGATTGGGAGGCAATTTAAGTAATAGAGAGTACGCCGCGTGGTGGGCGTCTATTGAGGTATCACGGAATATCTATATTATAAATTTAAGCTATTTCTACAATGTCCTGCTGCCCCATGATTGGAAGATAAATGAAGTGTCACGGAAATGTTTTGTAGTATCATGTTAATGTTCCCTTCTTATTTTGAAATAAATGCCCGTAGAAGACAGCCATTGGTTTGACTATAATTATATATTCCAGGGCTATATTCAACGTATCACGTCACGGAAGGGAGACTTTCTGGTTACCGCGGATAGTACATTTATATTTATCACTGAATTGAATAAAAATAATTTATTAGATTAATTTAAGATGCTTTGGCATACGGTTAATTCTTAGTTGCGTGTTTATGTTGATTAACATTTTACATTGTTACTATTATAATATCGTTTTAAATATACTTACGTGTCTTTAAATTTTTTTTAGCACCACGTCTTACTACCCGTTCGAGTTATGCGCCTATGTACTAATTACACTAATGTGTTAGGGATTAGGAAGGTTTGAGAGGAACTGCACCCGCATTTGTGTGGAGAGAGAGAGTGGAAAACCATTTAGGGAAAACCATCCTCAATGCACCAAACCGGGATCGAGCCCCGATCTCCCTGTCTTCGGAAGTCTAGCTTAACACGAGAGTAGCACGTTAGACCACGCGGTCACCGAGGCTGGTCTTTACATCATTAATGTTATAAGATCGCTCTAAACACACATACGTGTATTTAACTTGCCATATGATCTGAGAGTGTCTTACCAGGTATAGAAATCCCATGCAGTGGTGTTTTCCTTTCCCATGACATCTCTGCGTTTTCCCATTACCAATCAATCACTGGGATGCAAAATAGTCACGTGACTTATAAAAGATGTAGATAGCCACGTGCTTCCAACTCGTGGAGAGAAAATGTAAATGTTACCACGGTTTTTTTTTTGGAGGTATTTAGCGTGCACTTTACGAACTGATTGCTTGGATCAGCACACGAGAATTTCTATGAGCTAGAGCAAAAGGGTCAACAAATTTTACCAGGAAAGGTATTTTCACATACCTTTCAGGGATATTTTACATGTCACTTTCGACAGGGGGTTTTACTTTCCTGCCGAAGTTACGGATTTTTATCGCTAGAGAAAAATCCACAACCTCGGCTGGGTTTGAACTCATGAACATCGGAGTCTGAAGCGAGCACTCTACCCTAAGACCACCGATGTCGAATGTTCCAACAGTTGAAGATTGTGTGAGACACAGAGGTCACCAACCAAGTCAGTTAAGAATTCAGTCACAGGTCAAACTCCTAACAAACCGGCGTCTAGATAAGAGTAAGGATGTAAGCTACCATGAAATAATAAAACAAAAAAATATGTTTATAATGTTAATAATTTAGAAACAAAATAGGAATATTACAGTGAGCGAGAAATTGCTGCACAGACGTTCAGATCTAACGAAATATTGAATTCTACGATGCGTTATTTAAAAATAGGGTTCACACTAAAATAAAGTCTAAAGATTTCAATAGGGGCTCTTTTTTTTAACAATTCAATAGTTTTGAGTTTTATTAATAGAAAAATAATGTATGAAAATGTGACCTAGCTTATTTTCAACGACTTTTTAAGCATATTTGTGGAGATATGAGACTAGGGTTGATGGAAAAAGGGTAGATTTAGCATTACTCTAACAAAAAGTAATTTTTTGATAGACTCACAAAATAATTTTTAAGATACTCGAGAACTAGCGGTGAGATCTCCTCTTTACCTTGAGTTAAGTTTCATAGTTTTATTTCCCCTCTTTCTTATTGACATGACAAAGGGTGGTTGTAGGGGAAAGGTGAGAAGGAATATAGGTTTAGGCAGAATAGAGAAGTAGTTTCAGAAAAAGGGTCAGACCACTGTATCTTAAGCTGCGTGGGCCGACAGTGAACGATTACTTCTAGATAACCTAGACAGCCGTCTTAACTTGAGGTTAATAATCCCTCACACCTAGAGGCCAATGCAAGAAGTAGAAACGAGTGAATAAAATGAACATATCATTCTGCGAGGTCTTTGTTTATCTGCTGATAGCAATACTTCATCTTCCATTGACGAGTATAAACACTCAATACCATTTATTGGTGCCTGGAGAACAATGATTTGCAATTCAAAACAAACATTTTCTTGTTTCCTATTCTAAGTATACATTATGCTCCCAAGTAGGCCTACTTTTTTTAATCAACACCTTGAATAAACCAAATGGCCCGAGCTGTAAACGATTTAAAAAGAATCCGTTTTCAAATAACTAATTCAACAAAAATGATTGTGCGACAGTTGAAGACTATTTTTAGAATCATTTGAAAATATATGTATTTTGTTTCAATACTGACTAGAGGAAAGTCACCTAATTTGGGGAGCATTTTGTAAAAATATTTTTAGTTAAATAGAAACATATGATAATACAATGAATATTTGAGACATGATAAATTGTTTTATTGCCCTCACTTTAGTGCAAAAGAAAATATCACTTATGTGCAAATTTTAAGATTAAATAATTTTTTAAAAAAACATGCGCCTCCCCAAATTAGGAACCCTAGGGCTCCAAATTTGGGGATGTTCAATTATCCTTACACAAAAAATTATTTATTTAGAAGAAAGTGATTTTTTGTTCTTTTTTGAAAGGCACAAACCACACACAAATTGTTTATTAAATGGATCAACACAATCTGTGTGTGCCCATTTGTTGCAGACCACACATCGAACCCAATTCTCACCTTCATGGTCATCAGAAAATAATCCTGCACAAATAATACACTCTGCATCAGATTCACTTTCACTTTCCAAATCAAGATCGTCATCATAATCAACTAGTGAAATATTATCCTCAGATTCTGTTGAAGATTCCGAATGTTTGGCAGCCCTTTTCTTACGAAGGTAAACTGGTGTTTTCAATTCAGAGCGTTTCTTGATAGTCGTAGTCTTACCGTTTCTCTTTGGTGAAGGACCCTTTTTCTGCGACTCTGCTAGCTGTTTGTTTATAAGGTGATCCGGTGATGAGCTGGGCAGATCCAGTTCGGGACTTTCTTGTAGTAGGCTGAATTTTTATAGTGGGAATTGATTTGATGTTAGACGCCCGGATAAGCCTTATCTGAGGTGGCGTTGTTACAGGAACAGGATCAGGATCATGGGATGTCCCTGGTTGAGGCTCCTGCAGGTCATCAAGCTGTTGTGGGCTCTCAGCATTGTTCTCTTCAGGCTCTTCAAGAACAGCAAAATCATGAGGTCGGAAGTTGTTCCTATTACAAGGAAACAATCCAGTTTTGCGGAAACCACTAGCAGCCGCTTCAGCAGTTGCTGCCCTCATGTACGCTTTTCCAAAAATTTCCCCTATTTGGTAGACAGTTACCACTCGTCCAGGATTTCTTCGAATTCACTGCTCAACTTCCTGGGCGTAGTACGTCTTAAAAGGCCCCATAAATGAGACATCGAGTGGCTGCATTTTGTGAGTGCTATGGGGGGGCAAACACACAATGGCCACATAATTCTCTCGCCCCATGTTTATCACATCTATATTTCTCGTGTGAGAGTAGTGGCCATCTAATACGAGAATTGCAGGATCCTCCGCAGTAGGCTTCACGCTGGAAATAAAGTGACGAAACCAATCTGTAAATATGTCCGTTTGTATCCAGCCAGACGGATGGCAAGAATAAATAGAGCCAGGGGGAGTCCCATTCATGAGTTCCATCTTCATGTTCTTTCGAGGGAAGATAATTAATGGAGGGACAAAGTGACCTGCAGGGCTCATACATGTGACAACAGTTATAAGAGCCCCTCGTTCAGTCGCTTGAAGTGCTCCAATTTGTCGCTTTCCCTTTAGACCCACAATTTTTGTGTGCTTATGTTGTACAATTGATATGCCGGTTTCGTCACAGTTGTATAACCTAGATGGAGAATTATTGATACTGTCCATTGCAGGTTCAAAAATATCCAAAAACTTGGAAACTGCCTCTGGAGTGAAACTCTTTGCTCTGGCCATTGAGAGACCTTGAGGAGTGCGCACAGCAAGCTGTAGATTTCTTCTTAAGAAATTCTTCATCCATTTTTTACCGGCCTGCTCATTCTTTTTGGAGAAGGGGTTCGCAATTCCGTTTTTTACAGCAATCTGATATGCCATGCGACGAACATCCCTTTGAGAAAGGCCGAAGAATCTGTTTTCCATAATAAGGCAGTAGTCTGAGAGATCCTTTTCTAATTCAAATGGTAGTGTTGGCTTCCTGACTATTTTGGTTTGAACCACGTCACTAGGACATTTATCTAAATCCTTAACGTAGCGTTCTAGTATAGTTTGAGGAACATGAAAGACACGGGATGCTTTAAGACTTCCCATTTCCTTATTGCGCATGGCCGCAACTGCCGCCTTCATTTGTTCTGGATCCCATTTTTTCCTCGGAGCCATCTGTAAATATTTATTTTATAATAGTTTAAAAAGGTTGTGTTATTTAGGGACGCTGGTCTTCAAAGAAAAGTACTCCAAGTTATTTATAAAATTGCTAAGTGATATCTACAGATTATAACTTGACAGTAAAGCTTTATAGAGATAAACAAATAAATCATTATTTTTATATTTAATATAAAAGACAACATAAAACTACCATATCTTAAAATTGGTTTACCGTTATATATATATTTTTTTAATATTCTATTATTTTTAGCAAATATTAGATTATTATAAAATTATATTTTAATTCATTGTTGTGAAGAACGTTTTGGGTTCTTAATTTGGGGATCCCCAAATTTAGTAACCTAAGACTCCCCATAATAGGCTCCATAAAATGATTATCTTTGACATTCTAAAAATATGTTCAAATAGTTACTAATTTTAATAAATGTAACCTCTAAAGAAAGCCACTTTAATACCAATTATAACAAAATTAGCAAATATTGAAATATAAATACCTTTACTCAGTAATATTGAATTTATTCGAGCTTAGCAAAAACTTTCAGGACACAAATAAAATGTTAGAACCGACTGCTCCAATACTCGTGGAGCTACTGCGCTGTTAACAGCCAAACAATGAGGAAGCGTCCTTTCCTTCAATTTCCAGTGTTCGTCGATAGGTAGCAGCTTATCCTTACTCCAAATATTGTACCTCCCCAAATTAGGAACTCACCCCAAATTAGGCGACTTTCCTCTATATCTTTAAAACCCACCGAATGAAACTTACATACATTAAACATGGGATATCTTATGTTGGCTTGCCGCTACATCATAATTCATAAGTATACCCTGATTTTGACCGGAATAACAGAAGAGATAATTCAAACATATTTCTCTGTGGTCAACAATGCTGGTATTTCTTTATATTATTTGTGTTATTTTATAGGTATTTATAATATCTATCAAAAGTAGGCCTAACAGATGTAGATAATATGACATGATATATGAATATATATATTAAAATTGTTTTAGTAACCTTAGTAATTAACTTCTACTGTTCTTCCTACCAAAATCATACTATAGTCAACGTAAGTGAGTGTAAAAAAAAATCTATGGGCCGGCTCTAGGCATGGTCTAAAGGACTAAAATCTATACTACCCCCCCTCCCCCCCCCCTCCAACTTGATAAATGATTCAGTGTATTTGAAGTGTAGCTGATAAAGTGGCAGACAGATAGATTGTTCCACTGACAGAATGACCCAGCCCAGTTCAAGTCACCCTGTGTCAATGGGGTTTGAGGGTGGGGGTGGTTGGAAGGGGAGGGGGCGAAACAGAGAGAGAGAGAGAGAGAGAACACCGGAAACAGACAAGCTCGATGAATGGTCGCCCAGGATCCATGACCGCCGCAGTGAAACAAGGGAATATCTCGCAACAGTTGGTTTGTATTTCTATAGAAACCAAGGGTGGACTGGCCGGTTACAAGCGACCAAGAACTCGCTTCGGTGATCAATTAGTCTAGGGCATCACTCTCGAAATAAATTGGATTGCTGATGTTGAGAACGGGCTTCAGGGTGTACTGAGGACGTTCTTACCAAAATTATTTCCTAATTTTCCTCCACTTAAACGCGGGTTCACTTCCTCTAAATTCTACCTTCATCGTTCATAACCAATTAATGTAAATATTCGGATAGTCCGAAAGAGTAGTAAAACATTATGCACAAAGCACACACTAATTTAGATTATTAATTTGTATCCGAGAAAATATGATAAAAATAAATATCAGGCCAATCTGGTATAATTTATCATTGATGAAGAGGTTGGGGTTCGATACTGAGCAGGTGTACTTAAACTTTTTTTTTAAATATCTACCCACTCTAAATACACGTAAGTACGTATATATTTCCTCTAAATTACACCTTTCTCGCACCTACCCCATTAACATAATTAAATGCGTAAAGCTCATAAGGAAACGGAGACGTCACAGTTAAGATCGCCATTAATAATTAGCTGTTCCTTACAAATAAAAAAACCAAATCTTTACTACCCGCCTCGGTGGCGTAGTTGGCTAACGCGCTAGTCGTGTTGAGCTCGACCGCCGAGGACGGAAAGATCGAGGTTCGAATCTTGGTCGGGTAACTGAGGGTGGTTTTTCCTAAATGATTTTCCACTCTCCCTCCACGCAAATGCGGGTTCACTTCATCTAAATTAAACCTTCCCAAATCCTAATCCATTAGTGTAATTAGTACTTAAGCGTATAACCCGAACGGTTAGTAAGATGCGATGCTAAAATTAATTAATTAATTAATTAATTAAAATCTTTACTGATAAATCCTTTCAGTTCTTCCGCCAGCTTCATCATATAGATAACGTCGGGGACGTTATCTTTAAACAATCGATATATTTGTTTTCACATCTTTGGTGAGTTAACTACGAAGATGACCGAAAAGCTAGAGCTCGCTCCCGTCGATAGTAGAGATGAGTCGATCGTTATATATTATCTAAGATGAAGACAGCAGTTGAGATTTAAAAAAATTGATATACAGAATATTAGGATTTATGGCGGCCGCCTCAGTCAGCGAAAAAGTGTCAATCACTGTCAGTCCATACGGGTTGAAATACAATGGTCTCTGTCGCTTTCTGGAACTACTTCTCTATTCTTTATAAACTTATATTATCTTTTGCCCTTTACCTACGACCACATTTGCTATGTGAATAAGAAAACGAGGAAAGAAAACTACGAGTTTTCTTATTTCAAAGTGAAAAAGAAAGGTCGCTTCTAGTTTCTTAAATACCTATGTTAAAATTTTCTGTTGTGAGCCTATCAACAAATTACTATATTTTCAAAGGGAGGGTAAATCGAAAGCCCTTTTTCATCATACTTTCTCAAAGCTCAGCAAATATGCTTAAAAAGTCGTTTGAAAATGAGCTAATGCTATATTTACACTTTTTTTTTTTAAATATTAATAAAACTCAAACTATAGGGTTATTAAAGGAAAAGAACCCCGTCGGAATTTTTATACTTTATTTTGGCATGAACCATATTTTAAAATTACGCACCGTAAACTTAAATATTCCGTTTGAATTGAAAGTCTGCGAGGCAATTTCTCGCTTGCCCATAATTCAGGTACGTAAATAAAATGACATTACAAAATATTATATTTATAAAATAAGACACGTGGGTATCGGAAAGAGCATCATATTGGAATTGACCTCAGGTCACGTAAGCCCCAATAAAACGAAGCTAAAGTCTTCGTATCGACAATGTAGCCCTCGCAGCACCCCCCACCTCCAGATCTATCATAAAACACAAGACAGTCAGACTAAGCCGTGACCTGGCTCTGTTTTCGCGCTCACGGCTATCGAAAACGTCACCAGAGCTTTTTATTGCCCTCGTAGCTGTCTCCAACAACCCCCCCTCCTCCTTCCGACAACCCTCCCCCTCACCCGCCTTCCGAAAATCCTTGTCACTGAGATGGTGAAAAGGGGATATAAGGGGGGGGGTGGGGGGAATACCGTTTAGGAGCTTGGAAGGGTCTCGGGAGATGTAGGTCGTGGGTTCAGCGTGGGAGCTTCCCTCTTTCCAACTATTTTTTTCCCCAAAAGACAATTTCCTGTTAAATTGGCTGTTGCAGAAACAACCAAATCGATTTTTTTTTAAACCCTGCATTGATGGCCGCATTGTCTAAGGCGTTAATCTCGTGTTATACTTCCGATGACAGGGAGATCGGGGTTCAAATACCGGTCGGTTGTACCAAGTTTTTTTTACTAAACAGTTTTCCACTCTCCCTCCACGCAAATATGAGTACACCTCTTCTATATTAAATATTCCTCATCCTTTACTCACTATCACCCGCCTCGGTGGCCTAGTTGGCTAACGCGCCAGTCGTGTTTAGCCAGACCACCGAGGACGGGGAGATCGAGGTTCGAATCTCGGTCGGGTGAACTGGGGGTGGTTTTCCCTAAACGGTTTTCCACTCTCCATCCACGCAAATGCGGGTTCACTTCCTCTAAATTCAACCTTCCCAATTCCTAATCCATTAGTGTAATTAGTACATAAGCGTATAAACCGAACGGGTAGTGAGACGCGGTGCTAGATAATAATAATAAAAAATTTACTCACTATCGTAATTAGTACATATACAAATAACCTTAACAGTTAGTAAAAAGCAGCGATAAAAAAAGTACATTATTAAAATAAAATAAAGCAAACTTCAAAATTTCACATTATTATGGCATGAAGATAATTGAATAGCGAGCTCTGAACAGCCGATGTTAAGTGAGCACCTTTGTTTGATGTTGTTTGAAATTACAGTAATATTTCATCCCTGATATGACCTTTAGGCAGGATTGGGTTAGTACGCAATACCTTGCCCAGTTCAAAGGGCATCAAGCGAAATTAACCACTATTGCCTGGCTCTCTTTATTAACGTAGAAATACTTCACTGACCACAATAACATTTATCAGATATGGTTAGTTTGGTTTATTTTTCAAGTAGAGCATATAGCATAACTCCGAAAACAATGATTTTGATTGTATGTTTTGAACTAGAAAATTATTGTTGTGAAATTGTGGATTAAATGTTTAAGGGGCGTTTAACATTAAACATTTATTTCTAAACGATTATTTTCCTAACGAAATTGTACAGGGTTAATTGAATTTATTGTTTTCAGATACTTGGTTTGTGAGTTGGAGAGTGGGAGTTTAGACTTGGCGAGCCGCCAACAGTTTGAACATACTATTCATCACACATTATCAGAGTTGATTTTATTTTATCATGATCACAAAAACCAGTGTAATATTAGGCCTACGCATAGTTTATATTGATTAATGAACCTACCCAAAAATACCTAGTAAATTAAACATTAATTCGATCAATACTTCAGATTATATATTAGTATTAAAATATTTATACTTCTGGTGTTTAATTTTTTTTTTAGCATCAGGTCTTACTACCCGTTCGGGTTATATGCCTATGAACTAATTACTCTAATGGTTTTAAGAATAGAGGATGGTTATATTTATAGGAAGTGCAATCGCATTTGCGTGGAGGGATATTGGAAAACAATTTTGTAAAAACCACCCTAAGTACATCCGACCGAGATTCGAACATCAATCTACCGTTACACAGTCTAGTCTACTGCGAGACTAGCACGTTAAGCCACGCGGCCATCGAAGCGGGTGGGGGTGGGGGTGGTGGTGGGGTGGTGGGGGTTGGTTGGTGTTTAAATGGTATTTCCTTTGGAGGTAGTATTATAATTTGCAACATATTTAACCTAAGCGTGTGGCTCCCCAGCATGAAGATAATTTTTTGAACTTTTAGCTTGCTTGGCTAAGAAATATCACCAATATAATAAGGAGGAGCATTATATTTGAAAAATATAGCTGAGGTAGATCAAATGCTCTAATTCTGGAATAAAGTTATATCAAATAAATTTGAAATTAGAATAGTAAAAAAAAATCAATTTTTTAATTTAAATTTTTTTAAATCCCAATGTTATACCATCGGTAGAATCAATTATAAATAGACTTACTTGTAAGCTAAGAAAACACGGAATTTTTGTTCCTATTGCTAGAAAAATAAAACAAAAAAATAATTGCAAGATATTATTTTCTATTTATTTATGCATTTGAGGTATTTAACGTGCACTTTCTGAACCGAATGGTTTTACCAGCACACGATAATTTCTATTTGCAAGAGCTAAAGAGCCAACAAATTTTGCTAGGAAAAGCATTTTCACACAGCTTCCAGGGTTCTTTTATACACTACATTCGACATGGGACCTATAACTTTACTTCCATTACGAAAGAAGTTGTGCTACGGATTTTTATCGGGTCAAAAGTAGCAGGATAAAAATTGTCACTATAGGACGTGCTATATTTCTTACGAGGTACAAAGATATTGTTTACTGTGCAAAGCATATCTTGTACAATTTTGGGTGTTCACATTAACACAATTTTTTAGCCCCAACATCTTGCACCATACATTGTGTTTTGTGTCCTAGGATCTAGGCTGTGTTCAATCCCCCTGCCAGTGTGAGACTTTGATGAGATTTACTACCCTACATTATGGCAACAAGGGCATACACAATTTATGTATCAATATCGTAAACATCCACCAAATGACAGAAACAAAACGATCAATAATAATCCTGCGTCAAATCATTCTGCTTCAATTTTCATATATATTTTATTGTAATAAATCTGTTTTAAAAACGTCATTAAGTTATTATCTAGTAATCATAGCACTTTTATAAACACATTTGTTTGAAAAAAATATAAATGTAATTAAGAGGGCTGCCTCAGTGAACAAGATATTGCCACGCAGACGTTCAGCTCTAAAGAAATATTTAATTTTATTATGCGTTGAAAAAAATTTTCAAACCAAAACAAAGTCAAAATATTCCAACAGCCGTATTTTTCCATAATAACATAGTTTTGATTTAATTAATAGAAAAAGTTATAAAATGTGACATTAGCTCATTTTCAACTACTTTTTAAGTATATTTGAGGAGCTGTGAGACTAGGATTAATGAAAAAGGGCTCTAGATTCAGCCTTCCTCTAAAACATAGTAATTTTTAATAGGCTCACAACAATTTTTCTTAAAAATATTTGAGCACTAGCAGCGAGTTTGAAGTAAGAAGTTTCGTAGTTTTTTTAAGCTCTTTCTTATTAATATGAAAAAGGAGGTTGTAGGTAAAGAGCAAAGGAAGTATAAGCTTAGACAGAATAGAGAAGAAGTTCCAAAAAACGACACATACCTTGTATTTTAAGCCATGTGGCCTGACAGCGATTGAAACTTTCTCGCTGACAGAGGCCTTAATGGGAATACCTAGCTGAAGTTTATTTATCACTGGTTTTCTTATAAAACTTTATAATAACAAAATCCACTAGTAAATTGTGTATATGGCTAGAAAGGAGTAACATTTCAATGCCGTTCTGACATTCACGAAACTTGAATACAAATAAAATGACATCTATAAAGGCGAGGATGTAGAGAGTGCGAGAAAACGCCGATGTTTTTGCTAGACAATTTTTTTGGATCAAAATTAAAAAAAAAATTCTCGAGTACAAACACGGATTTTCATTTTCTTCCATGATGATATTAAAAGTTGTTGAATATCTGTCAAGAGCATAGCGGCATTAGATGACAAACTTTTTAAATGAGGAGAAAAAGTTTGTCATTAAAATTCCAGGACACCCTGGACAGATACTCAAAAACTGTTGATATCACCATGTGGAGAAAATTAAATTCTTATGTTTCTACTGGAGAATTGTTTGATTTATTTTGCAAAAAAAAGTTTTTCTATAAAAACTCCAAAAACACTTACCTTTCATCGCATCCTCTACATCTCCACTTTATGCTCAGTAATAATGTTTACTTAGCACTAATCATGAAAAACAATAATTGGTGACAGTAGCAAAAGTTCATCCTCACATCTTTAAAAACTTATTTCAACACTTAATTTGATATTATTTTATCACTATTCGCACAACGCCACAATCCAATATATATTTTGCAAAATCGATTGTCCCAGCCTAGAAGGCAACAGTAAATGCATAGTCGGAACATAAATTCTGAATTCTCAACGCGTCCGTTGAGGGGTTTTTTCCCCCCACCCCCTTTCCCCGATATCAACCCTCTCGTACACCTACCTCAGCTCTAGAAGGAAACGTTAGAATCCCAGTTAAAAGGCAACCCACAGTGGAGCAATTATTTGTGACTTTATGGAGCGAAAGTTTGTGTTCGCCATTTGAAGCATTTCATTCCGTCTCTTACACTCTATTCCCAACTCTTTCTAATACGTTGTCCTCTCTGCTTGATTCTGACTATTTCATCCTTCTCTCTCTCTCTCTCTTTCTTTATATAAATTCGTTGTTTATTTTTCTTCTTCATCCCTAGACCCCTTATAAATATATACCCATACAAAAAACCTTCCAGCTAGGACCATTGATTCTCGCTTTACAAAAGGCGGTTAGAGTCTAAAGAGTTTGTACAACGGGGGTAAAGGTAACCTAGCCCTTAGATATCTAAATTTAGGCCTACTCTACATTGCGTCGCAGACCAGGCTATATATGGCTTCCGGTGATTTTTCAGGCTTATACTGGTCCTTCAAAACTAACATGGGTGACATAGTAATGGCATCGTTTAAAATTCGGAAAAAATAATACAAAAGTATACAACATATTTTAAATGGAGTGTACACACACTCTTGTATACCTTGAAAGGTAGCAGTCTTCTTGACCGATTACTGAATGGTCCTATCTTATATGCTGTGGCATTGTGTAACCCGTCAAAGTAAGCTTGATATCTTTCACGGTAAACAAGAGTGTACATGAAAAATTTATGATTAATATTATATTACATACATATAGGGGACTTAATGGTCTAGGGTTAAGGTGTCAGACTTCTGTGTTACAGGTCCGGGGCTCAAATTCCGGTCCCGACACAGATTTATCTGATTACCAAACCCTTCCTTCACCTCTGGCAAAGTGTATGCTTTCACGCTTTGTGAATGTGTGGAACGCCAGGCCCCCACCGTGGTTCGGAGCCCACGTTAAACTGCAGGTCCCCTCTCCTTTCCACCATCATCATTCTCATGTATCATCCTATCACCTGGGGGTAGTTGAATTCACCTTAATGGTGTCCCCACCTCATAAATGAATCCCTCCATAGGCCAGGAAAGCAGAGGTCAGATAAAGGTCAAATGACCAGATATAGAGCACTAGCGCCACCCCATATTACATAAATATTGACAAGTAAATTATAAAAATCCCAATAATGTGTGAAGAACCAATTACTGTATATATTTTCAAACAACTTTTTTAGTACCTCGAACTATATAGTATTTAAAAATATTCTAAAATAAGACTATAAAAAAACTGGCCTCGTATGTATTGGTACAGTTTGGTGCTAGTGAGTTGGCTATCCGTGAGTTTTTACACCAAGGTAAAGGGATCAAGGTTAATTTAAAGACATTCACCAGTATCCATCTAGAGAAAATCACCAGGATAACCCCTACGCAAAGGAAAAAAACAAACAAAACAAATACATCCACCTTCACTCTTTCAAAGACCAAACCCTGACCCTAAAGGTCAAGTTACTCCACACCCAACTACGATGGTAATAAACGGGCCACGTTTAAGGTATTTATCCTGATCATTTATCAATTATCATTCATAGAATCAAACGAATTGCATGAAACTTAAGTAGGTAAAAAGGCTTGAACCAGGCGATGTTTTTAGTGTGGTAGGCTGGAGGAAGCCTTTATTAGAAAAGAATGGGATATTAATATACCGTATTAAATACCCTCTATAGTACCCCGGCTACTCTAAAAAACTTTACTTTCCACGCCGGCTACATTTAGAGATCCAGATAAAAACAAAACATAACTTTCGCAATGTAAATGGTAAGAAAAATATATATTTTTTCTCTTTTTGCCCTTCAGTAAATTGGCCTTAATTTTAGGATTAGATATCTAATTCCAAAAATACCTTGGGGAAACCTTACTAAAACCTTTGATGCCAAGTTTTAGTCCGACCGATAAAATAGTCCCGGCTCTAGACTAAGATACAGACAGACGGCAACGCATAAACAGCTTTATCGGTTTCAGGGTGTCATCAAATATCTCGAACTAGTTTTTTTTAATGACGATCTCAATATTTCTTTCTCTAAGGGGTCAAGAGAAAGTAACAAGTGATTGACTGAAGAGTAAGGATCACTCTTTTAGTTGAGTAACATGACCCTTTCACAAAGTAAAGTGCGGGAATTACTAGGAAAGCTCAGCCCGGGGTTGAAGTCAGGTGAGTTGAATAACAACAAGGGAGTACTAAGAAACTTGCGCAGTGTTAGGCCAACTAAAGATTCTTGGGAAACCTATGTCCCGGCTACAATTAAGTGAGCCTGGTCAAGATTATGACCCCAGCTACTAATAATAACTTTACTTTCTACCCCAGCTAAAATTAGAGTTCCCGGCTACTATTACGTCAAATAAGGTAGGTAAAACCGTCCTACTATACTTTAAAAAAAATAAGGCTAAAATTATTATTATTAGTACCGCGTCTTACTACCCGTTCGGGTTATACGCACTTACGCTAATGTGTAATGGTAGGGTGATTGTGAGATGAAATGGAGGACCTACAGTTTAACGTGGAATCCGAACCACGGTGGAGGCCTGGCATTCCTCACATTCACAAGTTGTGATTAATACACAATAAGGCTAAAAACCATTTCACTTATTTCAATTATTCTTTTGTCAAATGAAGAATTCAGGAAACCGCACTTATAATGATTTTTTTTTCCCCGGTTGAAGTGTATTTGTGTATCCAATATTCCGGTTAGTCGTCCGTTAGTTTCGCTCTTAAATTCATTGCTTCTTCTGACAAAATACCGTTTAACTATAATTTAAAAAAATGTGGGAAGCGCAAATAAACTTCAAGAATGAGCCCTAAAGCTTCATTAGTTGGTAACCACTTTTCCAATATCGGTAACCCCATTAATTTAGTTTGTGTGCTTACGTCTTCTAACGGAGTTAGTAGTATATCGAATAGCACTGTCTCAAAAAGATAAATATATGAATGAGAACTGCACACATACCTTTTTCAAAAATAAACGCTTCGACTCAATAAATCAATGTCTGCCAAGCTCAAATGTCCATATTAGAAAACACATTTGCAAGGAATTTTGTAGGTAAGACAGAGCGGGGTTTATTTATAAGATTAAAAAAATATTATGAAACCAATAATCGCGGAAAACATTTCATTCGTCTAAGATGAATAAATTGGAGCATATCGAAAGCGCACAAGAAGGAGAAACCTCATATCTAAAGCGAACGAAGATACGGATCAAAAGGGTGCCTAGACCTTGTATTAAAAGGGAACAGGGGAAAAAAACCCAGCATAACGCGATAGCATGGCAAACATTTTGTGCCCACAGTGATGGCTATCACGTTGAATTTAATTCTCCAAAATATAATCGTTGAGCGGTAGTAGCTCTTCATTATTTAGTTCTGGGCTATGTTAAGCCATGTTCGGTTAGGTAAGTCCGATATCCATAAGCAGTGTTGCCATATATGCCTCTGGGACTACAATTAATAATGGTGCGACCCGCTTCGGTGGCCGTATGCTCTAAGGTACCACTCTCGCAATATAATAGACTGTCGATGGTGGGGAGATCGTAGTTCGAGCCTAGTCACGTGTACCAAGGATGGTTTTTCACAAATGGTTTCTCATTCTCTTTCTCTAAACAAAAGCGGGCACACTTACTCTAATTCAATATTTCTCATTCCTGATCCATTAGCATAATTAGGTCTACACAAGCGTATAGACCGGATGGGTAGTATGACATGGTGCTAAAAATTAAAATAAGATAATAATGGTGCGCTTCTGATATATTCCAAAGCAGGCACACAAATTCAGCCTGTGCGTTTTTGGTATGTAGCCTCATAAATTAATAAAATTTGCTCGACAAATTAAATATAAAATGCGCTTGTTTTTAAATGTATTTAATCTTAGTATTATATATTTTTTGAATCATAATTTTTATATAGTTGCATGCTAAATACGCTAGTGGGTTAAGGACGCGGGAAGTATTATTCAGAGTGAATGCACCCATATTTGAAAGAAGGAAGAGTTGAAAAACAATTGAAGGAACATTATACCAGACTAGATTAGTCTTAAATTTAGTCCAGGTGCCATACGATGTGTATTTTACTACATTTCGTCGTAGAAGTCTTCTTCTTCTGACACACGGGTGAATAAGATCGACTCAACGAAGGACTTTATTGTGAAGAGATTGATTCTAGTTGAAAGAGGAAGCAAACTAATTTGTGGTCATAAAGTAAGTGGACAGTTTAAAATTTATAAAATAATTATGAGTGAAGAGAAATAAACTAGGGTGATTATTTCTTGTATTCTTGAAAGTTAATAAAGGTTAAAAAAAACAGCAATAAAAAGTGAGAAACCTAACAAAAGTTTTTAAAAAAAGCAGTTTAAACAATACACAATTTATTTATATTTGACATGTTTGTGTATACTATTATCTATTATTTTAAAAGGGCTGACACATTTATTAATTTTTTTACTAGATATTCTCAATTTCAAAGTTTTTAACGACAACTTAACCCAAATTAGAGCAAATGGGAAGGTAACTTAAGAGAAAATGTATCAGCACTAGCGTGGAAAGGGAATTAAAAAACAGAATAATAAATCACATGAAGCATAAAGGTAGAGAAGGGTAGCGTCACATTACACACATTCTTCACAACAATCTTTATACCTTAAGCTGCAAAAGGACACCAGCAAATACTCTTATTTTAATTAATAACAAGAGACCTCTTTTAAAATAATCTAAGGTGCAGTATAAAGGTTTTGTGACTGTCTAACAGGTGGAAGCACTAACTTAGTTTTAGTTCAATTTGGACTTTCCCCCTTTTATTTCCCCTGTACCATTCATATGTAAACCCCCCCCTCCCTTCCCCTCAGTGCACCAGGACGAGAATCTAGTCTCAACGTCCACGTCACCAGAAATCAAGTCTATTGCGAGCCTGACACCTTAGACAATACGACTACTAGTGCTGGTAGTTTAAGTGTTATACTGATGTTTTTCTCAAAGTAGAATATTGAAATAACTGTTCACGGCTCAAAAGTTTAGTCTTCACTGAATAAAAATGTAAAAACTAGTTTATTTATCAACTTTAAGGTGGGAGTGTAGGGAGCCATAGTTATGGGCAGTGTTTATGCAGTTTTTAGAGCAAAACACTTTTGTGGCCAAAATAAATAAAATATTTCTTCAGTAGAAATGTAGAGTTTAATTTTCTTTGCATGGAGATATTAACGATTGTTGAATATCTAATTTTCTTCGCATGGAGATATTAACTGTTGTTGAATATTTGTCTGTCATGAGCATAGCAGCATCAGATGACAAACTTTTAAATGAAGAGAAAAAGTTGTCATCAAATTCCAGGACACCCTTGACAGATATTCAAGAACTGTTGATGTAGCCATGTGAAGAAAATTAGACACTATCTACATGGATTTTTTACTGGAGAATTTTTTTTTTAAATGTGATATAAAACATAAAAATACTGTACTTAACTCGAGCTACCTAGGTTCCCACCTTAAAGGGTAACATTTTGACGCCCACAAGTATTATTATTGTACCTAACTTTTGACAAAAAATGTAACTTAAAAAGCTGCACATAACAATAAATTTCTTATTATGAAATATTAAATAAAAGATTATTAAAAATTCACTTAGTTGTTCATCAACTATTAAATGAGTATATTTAAAATATCTAGAAACATTATAATACTTATTATTTCTATAAATGAGTTATAAAAATTAATTTTTTGATAGTTATAAAAGTTAAAAAAATGTTTTTCATATATTTATATCTCGACCCATGTGATCTGCAAATGTCACTTTTGAAAAATGATATTAACGCCTATTAGGTAATACTAATAATAAATTAAATTATCAGTTTGACAATACCATTTTTTATATAAACTTTCCTTTCTACTTGGATCCTAATGTAGCTATGGGTGCTATATGAACATAGGATGGAACGTACTAATTCAAATGTTTTCAATGTGCAACATTTAAAGGAAAATACATTTTTATCAGAGTTTATTTTTTATTTTGAAACCACCCGGAGAATGCATGCTTTATTCAATTGTAATCAAAAGCTCTCTCCCACCAGCTGGAGAAAAACGCTCGTACCCACGCGAGCGTGTTTATCGGTGAGGGAGCTATTTGCGGAACTGTACCTTGTTTGCGCCGCGACTACTTGGCATTCCGTGCGACGCGAGTATCATGCGGAGCAGTCTAACCCCTGCAGACTTCAGGGGCACTTACCTGCAAGAGAAAACACAAGGCAGAGATTATTAGTGAGCAAGGCATGCACCCTCAATGTACTCTTTACAGCAAGCACTGCCGTACTGGATTGGCCGGTCCCACACACGCACACGTGACTCCCCCCCCCTCTTCACACACACATACATACACACACAAACGGCAATGTGATGTACACACAAGACTACGTCCACGCTAAGTTAAAGTTTTGAAGTTGAATATACATATTACATATATATTTATGTACGAGTATATAACAATAATTGCGTTCTAAATACATAATGGATTGAAACAAGGAGATTAACTTTCCCTAATGCTTTTTAATCCACCATCGGAGTATGCTATTGGATTAATGCAAGAGAGTAAGGAAGGGTTGACATTAAACGGTACAGTGCAGCTTAGGATATGCAGTTGATTTAGCTTTGTTAGGTAAAACAGTAAGGAAGCTGTTGCAAGAAAGACATTTTATTAAAAAAACTAGTAAAGAGATGGGTTTAGAAGTGAATTCTGAAAAGACTTAAGTATATGATCACACAGATAACACAGATTGAGGACGATAGTTTAGAGATTACTTTGAGTAACATATCATTTTACAGGGTTAACGAGCTCAAATATTTAGAAAAAACTTTAAATATCAATAATAATATTAGAGTGGAAATTAGGAAAATGATACAGTTGGGAAATGCATGCTATTACATGCTCAGTAAGTTGTTGACATATCGTCTGCTTTCAAGGAAAGTAAAACTCAGAAAATACAGAACAATGATTTTACCGGTTGTTTTATATGACTATGAAACGTGGTCTCTTAGCTTACATGACGAAAATATGCTTAGGATGTTTGAAAAAAGGTGCTTAGGAAGATATATGTTCCCAAAAAAATGAGGTTAGTGGGGAGGAGAAGCTACAAAATGATGAGTTACATACCCTTTACTAATCACAAGACATTGCTAGGATAATCTAGTCTCGTAGATTACGGTGGGCAGGTCATACAGTATGAATAAGAAAATCTAGAACCGTGTTTAAGGTAATGAATGGTAAACCCAATGGGAATAGACCATTGACAAGACCTAGACGCAGATGGGAGGATAACATTAGAATGGACCTGAAAGATATAGGATGTAATGAGGTGGACTGGATAGAACTATCTCAATATAGGGATAGGGTGTATCGAGGTGGACTAGTATAACTAGCTCAAGATAGGGATAGGGTGTAATGAGGTGGACTGGGTAGTGCTACTCAAGATAAGGATAGGGTGTAATGAGGTGGACTAGAAGCTAACTTAAGATAGGGATAGGTGGCATAGTTTGGTAAGTGTGCTAATGAACTTTCGAAATCCCAATGCTATAGAGTAAGTAAGTAATACCCCAAAAGTTAAAATTTTCGATCCCATTTCATCTGTGAACTGATTTCTCCATTTATACATTTCACAAACTGGGCTAAAACTCGCCCAGCCCATGAAATTAACAAGCGAATATTAGTTCTGGCCCAACTCTTCAAGCGTTTTAGAATGGAAGTTTAGTTTAAAGCTAAGCTAGGCTATTAAATAATTCACATTTGAAAACAAATTCGGTTAAGCTTGTAGTAGATAGGAGAATCTACAGTTCATGAAATAAACTATAGGCCTATAGAGCTCATGCGAGTTTTACCCAGTTCATGAAATTGTGAATAGAAGAGCCCAGTTCACGAAAACGGACAGAAATTTGCCTAATTTGTTAAATGGGCAGTTTCACTTATGGGGTGTGACATTTATATATATATAAGTATACTACATTGTTTATCACTACCCATTCAAGCTATACACATATGTACTAATTACGTTTATAAGCTAGGGATCAGTTACGTTGCATTTTTAGGAATTGTACAGGTATCTTCCAAGATATGTTGCTAATAAAATTATTATAAAAGTACTTAGAAACGTATGATAATAGTGTCGAAACGTTGTGAATTAATATAATGTAAGTTCTAGTCAAGGACGCCAACCTGAAAGGATAGTTAAGTTAAACTTCCGTAAAAAAAAACTTATGAACCCTTTGAAAATCCTATAACCCAAGTGTTAATCCGCTTGGTAAAATATTTTCGGCTTTATAACGAGACAGACACACGGCATCGCGAAAAAAAAACACACTTTTTTGGGGGATTCAGTGGGTCATTAAAAGTCGATATCAAAATCTCAAATAGGATTTTTTTTTTACGAACACAATACTTTCTCTACCCGAGGGCTTGCAAGAAAGTAAAAGGAAAGACAAACAAATTGCGGTAGGGCTATAGACGTAAGCACCTGTAGACTACAGAAGATGGCACTCCAAACAAGACGCAAGTGAACACAGTTCCCAAGATCACGCAAGAACAATTAAACGAGAGAATTGGTAAACAAGATAAAAAAAAAAGCGCGGTAATCAACCAGTCCCATCGCTTGTCTCGAAAAGATGGACTGCGTAATCAACAAACCGAATAAACACCCTGAGAAAATCCCACGGTGAGTTACGTTAGCGGTGACAGAACTTCCCACACCGCAAAGTGACGCATTCATGCATCTTCTAAAAAAGTAGACTCTTCCTTAAAATTAAAATATTATGTTTACTTTCACATAAGGAGAGAGTATTTTGATCACCCGGGGCTACAATCAAAACGATGTCATGAATTTCGTTCAAACTTCATATTTAGATTATTATTTTTAGCACTACTTCTTACTACCCATTCAGGTTTTATACTTATGTATTAGTTACAACCCGCCTCGGTGGCGTAGTTGGCTAACGCGCTAGTCGTGTTAAGCTCTACCGCCGAGGACGGGGAGATCGAGGTTCGAATCTCGGTCGGGTGAACTGGGGGTGGTTTTTCCTAAATGGTTTTCCACTCTCCCTCCACGCAAATGCGGGTTCACTTCCTCTAAATTCAACCCTACCAATTCCTAATCCATTAGCGTAATTAGTACTTAAGCGTATAACCCGAACGGGTAGTAAGGCGCGGTGCTAAATATTATTATTATTATTATTATTATTATTAGTTACAATAAGGTGCTAGGGATAATGGAGGTTTAATTTAAAGGAGTTGTACCCGCATTTGCGTGGAGGGAGTGTGGGAACCTCTTTAGGGAAAACCACATGACCGGGATCGAACCACGATCTCCCCTTCATAGGCAGACCAGTTTAATATTATAGTGACGCCTCAGACCATTCTGCCACTTAATTGGGTAATTTTACAACTTATTATTATAGATAAAACACTACCATGCTATTTGGTATAGCTCAAGCTAAAATAATTTGTGGATTGAAAGTAAACACAATGTATCTGATCTCTCAAATATTCTAAAGAACATTTACTAAAAACTCATAAGATTTGTTGTAGGGACATTACACCAAAGAACATAAATGAAATAATATACACTGCATTAGGAACTAGAAACACTGTTAAAGACAAAGTGATAAAAGGGAAACATCTTTGTTCACCAAAGAGCATAAGAATCAAATTCACTTTCAAAGACCTGAATTAAAAAGTATATATGTTTGATTATAGCTCAGAAACTATTGGTTGTATAGAAATATATATCAAATAAAGGTTTTTATCTTTAATAGTAGGCCCTACTACAACTTTACAAAGATAAGATATTTTGTATGTCAAATAGTTGAGGAGGAATGATGAAAATTAGAAAATTTCCCTCATGTAAAGTACCTTCAGAGTCATTTGTTTATAATAATAAAGAGTGTCTAGATATAACATTTAATGAAAATTGTTAGAGTGGATTTCGAGAAAATCGTTTTTTTCCTCTTTTTGCCCTTCAGTAAACTATCCTTAAATTTAGGGTTAGACCTCTAATTTAAAAAAACCTTGGGGGGGATCTTATTAAAAGCCCAGATACCAAGTTTTAGCCCAATCGGTAAAACAGTTTTGGCTATAGCCCGAGGTACAGACAGACAGACAGACAGACAGACAGACAGACAGACGGCATCCGAGAACAACTTTTTTTGTTTGTTTCAGAGGCTCATGTAACGTTGGAATTTATCAAAATATCGAGTTCGAATTTTTTGGACAATCACAATATTTTCTCTCTAAGGTGTCTAGAGAAAGTATCTGTACATATTATTTGCTAAAGTTTCTTCCCAACAAAATCCTACTATAGCTTTACTGCAAAGAAATCTCCCCCTTAATTCGTTTATTTTCTTTAACACAGTAGAACGTTTCGTTTCCTGTTATATCTGTGAGAGAGTATAAAAAAAAAACTTTCAGTTTCGCAACCAAGAAAAACAGCGAGAAGATGAATCACGGAGGATCCACATTAACGAGACAATCCTTGGCTTTGTGCGGACGTACGGCGCTGAGTGATGTGTGATAAGACAAACTATATTCATATCCTGTGAGGGAACGGGATTCGTTTGAAATGTGTAATAGGATATTAGTAAGTTGTGGGTTTGTACTCAAACTGAAAGTGAATATGTTGACACTAGAGTTGGCCAATAGAAAGTGGGGTTCTGGTGGGAATGGACTCTTAGAGGTCGTAACGACGTTTGGCACATTCCCCCCGAAAATCAACCCGTTTGAATCAATCTATAATGGAAGTTTGGCGTAGTATTAGTAAGTAAATGATACAATTAGACCAACCGAGATAGGACGTATGGACTAAGGATAGCCATAATTCTTCCTTTCATTTAAGAAGACATAGGGCCAGTTTCATAGTCAATTTAGTACGCCTCGAATGCGGCGCTATACTAAATACAAGACGTCACCTACCTGAAATTGAATGGAATAGGCCAGTTTCATATGAGAAACTGGCCCAGTCCATTTTGGTCTAGGTAGATGTCATCCTTATTTAGTATCGACTCGCACTTTAGGCTCACTAAGTCTGACTATGAAACTGGCCCATAGTCTATCAAAGCCTAATCCAACCTAACCATGGCCGGCCTCTTAGACCAGTGGGCAGAATTTCTGGTCACTAATATAGAGGTCTTGGTTCAATTCCGGAGGAGAATTTTTCCAATGACCCGCTTCAGTTGCCGCATGGTCTAAGGCACTACTCACACAATAGATTAGACTGCCGATGATGAAGAGATTTTCTCCCGGTAAATGGTACTGAAGGAGGTTTTTCCTAAAGGTTTTCCCACTCTCTCAACGCAAACGTGAGTACACTTTCTCTAAATTCAACCTTCTTCCTCCATAACCTATTAGCGTAATTAGTACAAAAGCGTATAACCCGAACAGGTAGTAATACTCGGTGCTAAAAAAAAAGTTTCTCTGGCTGCCATAGTCTGGTTAATTAGGCTTAAGTTAGGTTTAAGACTTCTACTGGCATCACATCATCATCATAATCATCATCATCTCATCGGGACGAAGTAACCACAACTACACGGTGGCCCAAACCTCTAAAGACTGTTACATATCCGCCATTGCAATTAGAAGACCAGGAATGTCTAGCCGACAAACTCTGGTGGCATACTCCGAAAAAAATTAATTAAAAAGAACCTAGCCATCAGGCTGAGCGACTGCATGGCTACTATTAGGAAACAGCGTTGTCATTCTCTTGTTTTCCGTGTGGTCAATCTTCTTTCATATTTAATACACATTTTGCAACGCTGTTTTATTGATGTTGCCAGTAGCTTCTTAATACAGCACAGCATTTTAAAACAAAACTGAAAGTGAGGATATTTGACAACAGTTAACTGAAAGAGAATGAAGATAAAGCTTTTCAGCATAAGATCTGCAGTTCCCTCAGAGATGATATTGGGTTGTGGTATCGCGAACCTAATCTGACCTAACCTAACCTAACCTAACCTTTCAGGCGATTGAACAGATAATGAACATAGAAACGCAAGTCAGAAGTAAACAAACACCCAAGGTAGGATTAACAGGTGTTCTCACAACTGCGCCAAACGTACCTACGACCAACCTGGCCTAAGCGACCCAGTATTTAAGCTAGGATGGTCGTAGACTGAACCAAAAACCCTAAGTTACTTTTATAAAATACAACACATTTCTTCAATGTCAATATTCATTACATTTAACTATTTTATTAGTTTAATTTAATGGATTTTCTTTTCCACCGATCCTAATATTTATTCGGATTGGACGCACATTAAATAATTACAGAAATGTGTTAGGGATGAGGTAGGTTTAATCCAGAGTTCCCGCATTTGCGTAGAGGTAGGGTGGAAAACCATTTATGGAAAACACACTCTCAATACACTCATCCGGGATTCGAACCCCAATATCTCCGTCATCGGCAGTTCAGTCTTTTGGGAGAGTGACACCTTAGATTATTCAACCACCGAAGGGGGTAGATATTTTTATAACATTTAAATTATAGAACATGTAATAAGATTTTATCTAGGGATGGGCCATTGAATTCTTAAGGATATTAGAGATTCGAGGATTCAGAAAATTTTGGATTTTCAAATCATTGATTTTTTTTTACAATTTTTCAAGTGAAATTTATTTTATTGCTCTAATATTGTTTATTGGTGGTTCAGGACCTATTATAGTTATAAGATGTGCTTAACGGCCAGGCCCCAGACCAGTAATTTTACACTTAATTGAATGTATAAATGTTATAATGAAAGAATGTTAACATTTAGTTACTATTTGTATTTTCTATCATTCTACTATATTTATATTTCCTCTTGTGTTCAAAATTATTCCAAGATTTAGATTTGGGATTCGAAGATAAATTGGAGATATTTGGATTCGTAAAATATTGGCTTCAACTCAACTATAGATTTATCAAAGAAAATGGTGAAATCTTGAAGATAAACCTGGTGGCTAAAAATATAAATTGTAAAAAATTAACATAATATTTTCTTACAAGACACAAACTTTACACTTAGGCTATAGTGTTTTTGTGTTTATGGAACAACTTTTGTGAGCTAAAATTTAAAAAGTTTCACGGTCCATTTATAAATATTTCTGGCATGATTTAGAGCAGTGTCATTTCTTTATTCAATCAAATACATATTTTTTTTTATTTTATAAAATAAATATGATGGTGTAATACCACCTTTGAGTGAACGAATAACCAAATAATATTTTTCAAAACCATATTTCTATTGAAACGAGGGGGAGGGGGAACACTAGATAAATACATTTTATCCAAAGAATTTTTGTGAAGGATTGTATAACTTACTTAACGATTACGTTTCCCTATCACTCTCTTAAACCACTCAATCATATTATATATAAAATAAAAGAAACGTGAATAAAACGGCAAAGAATCTCTTTTTCGGCAAATATTCCGAGTGTCAAATACTCCTCCGCTACCTCCTCTTCCCCCCAACAAAAAGAGAAAGAGATGAGACAAGCGAAAGTGCTCCCCGCACTTGAGTTACACACTTTATGACACTCTCGTTGGCAGAGCTTTAAGAAGAAGAAGCAGCAGCAATCTTTAAGCGTTCGTTCTCTTTTTAAAAAGTTATTTTTACAAGCCAAGCGGGAACATGCCACGATTTCCAATACAGTTTCCAGCAGACACTAATATATCCCCCTCTCCTTCACTCTACCCATCTCTCGCTCTCTCTCTCTCTCTCTTTTGTTGTAGTTGCGTGTTACGAAAAAAAAAATCGTCAAAGAAATTAAAATTAAATATTTATTTCCCAATTTGTGACTTTCTTTCATCGATTTCCTTGAGGGAGGGGCTGGGGGAAGTAGGGGAACTGTGTGTTTTGTTAAAACATTTAGAAAGTTAAGTGAGTCCCACATATGTACAAAAAAAAAAAAGATGAGTATAGTAGAAAGGAAAAAACAAAAACAAAATAGGAGCGTCGAGAATAAATAGTACGTGGAATCCGGTCGCTTTGAGGTGAAGGCCTCTCTTGTATTTTTCAAGAGAAATAACAACTAAGGAATATAACGAAAAAAATAAAAGTTGTTTATACGAGTGCGGCCACCTATATATATATATATATATATATATATCCCAGTTATAGCTAGCTACCCAGTCGAGGATTAGGCCGACCCGGAAATGCGTTTTACAAGGGGTAAGAGAAGAAGAAATTGAAGTTTTCTTTTTCTTTCTTTTTTTTTACGTCGCCCCAGGATTTCGGATACGCTTTTATATATCAAAAATAAGCTAGTTATTCAAGACTGGGAAGACGCGTTATTCCGTGCGCCTGGAACGAAAAAGGTGTTAACTTTTGTATGAGAACGTATTCTTTGAACGTATCCGTCACCGGAGGGTTGAGAGGTTATGTTCCAAGTGTAGGGTGTTTAATTTATTTTTTATAAAACTATCATAAGTGTGTCCTCAAGCACATAATACTCATATTATGAGTAACTTGTCATTCTTGGCTATAATGTTGAGCGCACAGTTTTAGGTTAAGTAATAGTAATATTTTGGTCGAATACTGTTTTTAGAAAGGGCTTACTAAATAACTTATTTTGGATCCAACTAGAAGTAAAAAAAAGTATTAAGTTCACAATTTTATTAGATAAATATTACTATAATCCCCCTAGTTACTATCCCTGTATCACAATTTCTATACTTATTACTATAGTCATACTATTATTAATTTCACTGGTGGGCACGTGGACAAGGGCGTCAGTCTCAACGGTGATGAAAAGATCATGGATTTGAATTAGAGTGTACCAAGGCCATATTTCATTGATGGTTTCTCAATCTCCCTCCACGCAAACGGATGTACAGCTCTGATAAGTTACATTTTCCTCTCTCTCTTACCACATTAGTTAAAATACGCTAATAGCCTGAACTTGTAGTAAGGACAAAGAGTATAAAAAAAGTATAATTTGAAACTTTAAGTTATTAGTAGCATAAAACTAAACTAAATAAAAATAAATGGTACGGCGCACCGCACAGACTTTCTCTCTCTTTCTATAAACTCGTAAGATTTCTGAACGGAATAAAGTACATTGTATCATCACCACTCCACATAAGAACACGCATAAAATAATATACAATGATATAGAATCAATGAGAAAAGAGGCGCATCTTTGTCCACCTAAGAACATTTCAAACAGTTTAATGTCTTCCACAAGGGTTAACACTTCGTATTAAAACTTCGATTTCTGGTTAAAATTTTAACATTTTATACGGTGTTGCAGATCTTCAAGTCATTGCATTGATATTTAATTATTCATTTATATATTTTGACCAATAAAAAATGTAAATATTGACTATTGAGTCTAAAATGGAGATAGATCATTGCTATGCAAACATTTCTCCTAAGAGATTTAAGGAAAAATAACTTACTTTTCTAGATACTTATATTTAATTACTCTATGGCATTGGAGAATTATTGCGTTAAGACTTAAGTAGTATATGTTTACAACTAAAGCTCACAAAATTGTATTAATATATTTGCAAATATCTCAGAAACTGTTGCTTTTATAAAAATATATGTCAAATAAAAGTTTTTTATTTCTAATAGTCCTACAATTTTGCAATGATAAGTTGTTTAGTTTCTCCAATAGTTGTGGAGATACGGAAATTAACGCTTCTGTAATGTACCCTAAAAATCATTTTCATAGGAAAATGAAAATAGCCAGTTTATTTATAATCTTAATCAACGCCTAGATACGAATTTTAATCAAAATCGTTTGAGCAGATTTTGAGAAAACCAATTATTTCTCTTTTCGCCCTTCAGTAAACTACCCTTAATTTTAAGTTTTTATAGACACACAGACAGACGGCATTGCAAAGACTATTTTTTAGGGTTTGGGGGGTCATGAGACGTCGACATCCATCAACATTTCATGTTAGTTTTTTTTTACGGTCGCAATACTTAAGCCTTAATGTCAAAAAAGTTAAAAATATATATATAATTGCGTATAGATTGAAAATTCCTGATTTTATAAAAATATGTTTCGAATAAAATATTTGTATTATAAATATATATACATATTTGTAATGCTAAGTAATTTCATATCTCAAATAGTTTCGGAGCTATTATAAAAAATGTTAATTTACGCATCAGACCGGAGCCCTTAAAGCCATTTTCCCGAAATATTGAGAGTAGCCATTTTGTTTGGAATATTTATTAATGTTCATAAATGAAATATAATCAAAATCGTTATAGCCGATTTTGAGAAAATCGACTTTTTCTGTTTTTTCCCTTCAGTAAACTACCCTTAATTTTAGGGGTAGATATCCAATTCCAAAAACCCCTCGGGGCAACCCTATGAAAACCCTAGATATCAAGTTTCAGCTCAATCGGTAAAATAGTTTAGGCTCTAGTTGGAGGTACAGACAGACAGACAGACAGACAGACGGAAATTCAAAAACCACTTTTTCGGATTAAGGAAGTCATGAAACGTCAAAATTCATCAAAATCTCGAGTTCGATTTTTTTGACGATCACCATACTTTCTCTACCTGTAAGATAGAGAGAAAGTAATTAACGAGAAAGATACACCTGTAAAAAAAAATGCACAAGCATTCAAAATATTGAGATACATATCCTTTATCAATAAACCTACAAACTTTCTGGTGAAAGATCCACTAAAAAAATTATTCGTGTGCGCACTTTTATGATTAACTTTTATAACATATATATGTTGTCGCCTCGTCTTACTACCCATCCGTGTTTTACGCATATCTACGAACTAGGCTAATGTATTAGGGATGAGGAAGGCTGCATTTTTAAGGACGTTTACTCCACATTTACATGGAGGAGAGCGCGGAAAAACTATTTAGGAATGAAAAAATACTTTCAGTACAATCAACCGAGATTCAAACTTCAATCTCTTCGTTATCGACAGCTCTTATAGGCCTATAGTATTTTATATTTTACTGTGTGACTTTGAGCCTGTTCGGGTTAAAAGCATACATTAATAATCACGCTAGTGGGATGAGAACGATATAATTTTGCAGGAAATCTATCCGAATTGGCGTGGAGGTGGAATGGAAAATAATTTAAGAAAAAACACCCTCAGTACACCCTATCGAGATACGAACCTCGATCACCCCGTCATCGACAGTCAAGTCTACTACGAGAGAGATGCCTTAGAAAATGCAGCTACCGAAGCGTATCAGAGTAAGTTGAACATTTAAATTAAATCGTTACATCATATTCCATCCTCCAGATCGGTGGACACGCAGACTAAACGTAAAGTTCATCTAGTCAGGTTCACCCGTGTCAGAAAGGTTGTGAAAACCGGGAGGGTTATAGTGAGGTTTTACTCAATCTTAAGTGGGTTCCTACTCTACTTTCCCACAAATACGAGTACATTTCCTCTATATTATTTACCCGCCTCGGTGGTGTAGTTGGCCAACGCGCTAGTTACATGTTGAGCTAGACAGCCGAGGAAGGGTAGATCGAGGTTCGAATCTTACTCAAGTAAACTGGGGGTGTTTTTTCCTAAATGGTTTTCCACCCTCCCTCCACACAAATGTGGGATCACTTCCTCTAAATTCAACCTTCCCAATTCCTAGCTCATTAGCGTAATTAGTACTTGAGCGTACAATTTGAACGGGTAGTAAGACGTGGTGCTATATTTTTTTTTTAAAAAAAGACTCCTCTATATTCTTCGTTATTCATCCCGACCCTATCTGTATGATTAAGGTGGGAGTGTAGGGTACGCTAGTTAAGAGCATTGTTTTTTGCAGTTTTTATAGCAAAACTTTCTTTTTGCCAAAATAATTCAAATAACTCTTCAGTAGAAACTTAGTTTAATTTTCTTCACGTAGTGATATCAACAGTTGTTGAATATCTGTAATGAGCATAGCTGCATTAGATGAGAAGCTTTTTAAATGAAGAGAAAAAGTTGTCATCAAATTCCAGAAAACCCTTGGCAGATACTCAATAGCTGTTGATATCACAACGTGTAGAAAATTAAACTCGTGTTTCTACTGGAGAAATATCCGATTTAACATGACCAAAAAAAGTTTTGATACAAAAACTACAAAATACTGCCCTTAACTAAGTTTACATACACCCTCACCTTAAATGCAGATAGTTCTGATGAGTGACGTGGTATACAAACACACACATACAAACACACACACACAAACAAACACACACACACACACACACACACATACATACATACATACATACATACATACATACACACACACACACACAGCCAAAGAAGTCAGCCTTGAAAAGGCCAGTAAATGAGTTCACTAAACACGAAGAGGAATAGCCATCCGACATCCATTAATTAGGACGACAAACTTTTTTTTTCAAGAGACGTTGTTGGTATAGCGGTCAGCACGCGTGACTTTCTTGATTACATAACACAGTGATACACAACCTAAGGGTCCCGGTGTATTTCGGATGGGGTTGCAATGTTTGTAGAGGTTATATCTCAATATTTCCTCTTTTTAAGTGATTATAATGATCAGGGCTAAGATTTGAATGACCTGATAGTGGTCAAAGAGAAATACCAATATAATGACATTTAAAATAATAAAAATAAATTACTTTAAACTTACATTAAAAAAAGCCCTACATATGTAAACGAAAACTAGGAAATAATGCATATTCATATCTCAAATAAACCGCGTCTTACTACTTGTTCAGGCTATGCGAAAATGTATAAATTACGCTAATGAGTTAGGATGAAGAAGGTTCAAATTTAGAGGAAATATACCCGCATTTGATTGGAAAACAATTTTGGAAAAAACTATCCTCAGTAAGCTACACCCGGCCGGGATTCAAACCCCGATCTCCCTGTCATCGGCAGTCTACCCTTTACATATTGAAACCTTTGTTACCATCGAATATTACGGCTACACGTATATAATCATAACTAATATAACGAGGTAGAGATGAGATACACATTTATGTTGAGATAGTCGACCTCCGTGGTCTTGAAGTAAAGTGTTTGCTAAAGTACCTGATGTTTGTGGGTTCAAACCCAGCCGGGGTCGACGGATTTTTCTTGAGCGTGCACAACTTTATTCGGAGTGGAAGTAAAGCCGTCGGTCCCATGTCGATTGTAGCATGTAATAACCCTGGAAGGTGCGTTAAAATACCTCTCTCGGCAAAAAATTGTTAGGCCCTTTCACTCTCGCTAAGAGAAGCTCTTGTGTGCTGATATAATCAGTCGGTTAAGAACATTTACGTTAAATACTTCAACTATATAGAGATATAATGCAACACAATCCACAATGAACAGAACGTTTTCATTGTGTTTTTTCCTTGTAAATTTAATTGATCAAAAATAGAGAAAAGAGGTAAACAAAAGGAAAATGTTTATTTTAACATTTTGGCTAGATGAAAATTATTATTCATCATGACATTTTTCAAATAAAGGGGTGGTGGGGGGGGGGGGGAACTTTCCGGATGGACTGTATTTCCACAACGGAGGCGCGCTACATGGGCGGACCTCCGGAGGAAGTTGTGTACGGACTGTTTGTTCCACAAAGAGGCGCGGAATGACGCGACGCACCGTACCGGGCGACCAGCCTTAGACCATTCGGCCCCTGAAGCGGGCTTGAACTAAAATAGATAGGATAGATCAAAACTAGTATATTTGATAATTACAGTTATAGCCGCATATAAATATCTTATTCTTTAAATTGAAAAAATGATTCCTGGATAGATCAGTGGTCAGAGCATTGGTGTACTAAGCCAAAAGTATCGGGTTCAATTCCCGTATCCAGGTGTAATTTTTGAATTAAAATAATATGATTTTTATATGCGGCTATTACTGTAATTAACAAATATAATAACTTAACTATTAAATCCATAATGATATGCGCATTCGTAAAGTTGTAAATTGTACTATTAGCAGCACAAAGCCAACTACCGAGTCAATGGTGGCTGCGTTATCTGATAACTCGTGATATTAATTGATCACTCATTATGTAGTTGAAGATTTCCGCACATCAATCACAAACTCTGCCTTAAAATATGAGAGAAGAATTACCTTGAGCACGGGATGATTCCCGGATAACATAGTGGTCAGAGTTTGCAAAGTAAAAACCTTCAGGAAATAAACTCTTGCATCGTTCCAACCACAAAAATAAAGAGTATTCAAAAGTTCATTTGAAGCCTACATTATCTTGTTAGCTCGATGACCGTGGGGTAAAATATTATGTTTAAGTATTGATATATTTACAAAATATATAGTACGAAGCATAAATACCTAAAAATGACTATAAATGCTTATCAAAACATGAAAATATGACCTAGAAATCAGGGCAGTTGAGTTGGTACACCGAGACTTCGACCCCGAACGATTCCATCAGAAATGGCTGAAGTATATTAATTGCAATGATAAAATTACTGCGGTAAACTGCTACAATATAAATTACCTCATGGGAAGTTTCTTTGGCATTGTGAATTTATATTTGAATTAATCTGTCAATACAAATTACAAATATTGGAACAAAAGTATAAAATTAAAATGATATATTTACCATGTAATACTATTAGTTTTTATTTTAAAGCCGGAGTCGGTATCGATACATTTTTATCGACTCAAGACTCCATCCAAAACTGCTTCCAACTCATACTCCATAGCCCTTCTAAAATTCCAACTTTATGAAATTTTTTTTTTAAAAAAACTTATAAAATTTACATTTCTACAACCGGGGGACCATGATCTTAGTTTATGTGTGCATGAGAACTGCTTGTGACGCACAAAAAATAAAACGAAAATCATATCAAAATCTGGATACTAATAATGACTTTAGGAAGGTACAAATTTCAAATATAAATGGTAGAATTAAATAGCCAAAGCTATTATTTAAGCATTTAGTGGGAATTACTCCATCTAGATATCATATTCTGAAAATTGAAAAATTACACCAGGACACGGGAATTGAATTCGATTCCCGTGTCCAGTGTCATTTTTCAATTTTCAGAATATGATATATAAATGGTAGAGTTAAAAATAACAAACGGTTTTTTTAAATTTTACTGAGTACTGTTTACGTCCCTTTTGGTTAAGATATCCAACTCAGTATACTTGCTAGCTTAAATTTTACTGCAGCAGCTTGCGTCTAAACGAGATACACTGTAAGCTTCAGTGGCGTGACGTGGAGTGTTGCTAAGGTAAGAAGAGCTAGGTATAATTTGTACCAATGATGTTTTCTCATCACTCAATAAGACATTCATTGGCCAGCTATCAACGGAAATACAATCCCCATGTGAGGTTTGGAGTGCAGTGACTATGTATGATTGGTCAATTGTGGACCGAGTGGGTGAGAAAATATTACTGGGGGTCTTTTTTTTTAGCACCGCGTCTTACTACCCGTTTGGGTTATAAGCTTATATAACAATTACTCATAGTTTTAGGGATTAGGAAGGCTATATCTAGGAAGTGTGCCCGCATTTTCGTGGAGGGTGAATGTAAAACTATTTAGGAAAAACCACCCTCAGTACACCCGACCGAGATTCGAACCCCGATTTTCCCGTTATAATCAGTATAGTCTGTTGCTTTAGGCCATGCGGTCACTGAAGAGGATGACCAATAATATATCATGCTAAGCGTGGATAAATTAAAACGCGTGTTTAAAATTATTTATGAGCTTATTTATCCGTAAGTATTTTATTTCTGCTCTTAAAAGAATACCTTTCTAGTCTAACAGCTAGAAAAGTTACTATTAAATATATACTTTCACGTATTCATACGTCAAGGCATGTAATATGCAGCTGTCAATTTTTATAGCTAGAATAAATACCTATAGCAAATTAATTTATATTTTCTAAACTGTCCTTTCATATGAAATTGGACTGTAGAAAATTAATCTTCGTCAGCAGTGACAGGAATAAAACAAAGTCCTTCCTCACCTCATGGTGCGCATAAGAGTAAAAGTTATATCTATGTGGACCCGCCTCGGTGATGAAGTTAGCTAACGCGCTAATTTCATGTTGAACTAGACTGATGAAGACGGGAGATCGAGGTTCGAATCTCGCTCGGGTGAACTTGGGGTGGTTTTCCACTCTTCCTCCACGCAAATGGGTGTTCACTTCCTCTATATTCAAACTTCTCAATCCCTAATCCATTAGCGTAATTGTTACTTAAGCGTGTAACCCGAACGGGTAGTAGGACGCGGCGCTAAGTATTATATCTATGTGACTGTACCGACGGTGTGACCTTCCCTTTGTTTACGACACACGCGCAAATATGAGGGCCAGTTTCCGAAGTGATCGCGGCCAAAGTTGACGTGTTGGTCGGTTCCCCTTCACCTCCACCCCCCCCCCCCCTCCTTCACCTACATGACTTTATCATTATTTTGTTGGAGGAGGTAGTTCACCTTGAGAAGGCTGTACCTTGAAGCATGACCGCTTCACGCATGTGGTCGTTTACTTTAGACTCTCCATTTAATATGTTAACTGTTAGAAACTTAAGCGAGACGGCCTTAGCTTGTCATTTGTTTACATAACATCAGGGAGGTACTGATGGCCTCAACAAACATATTGTTTGGTTCTGTTCGACCATGTATCAGAAGATACTAAGAACGTCTTTTTGACCTGCTCCGGTGGCCGCATGGTTTAAGGCGTCACTCTCGTGTTAGATTAGACTGCTGATGATGGGTAGATAGGGGTTCGAATCTTGGTCGAGCGTATTGAGGGTTGTTTTTCCAAAATGATTTCCCACTCCCTCTCTCTCTCTCTCTCTCTCTCTACGCAAGTGTGGGTACTCTTCCTATAAATTCAACCTTCCTCATGCCTATCCCATTAGCGTAGCTAGTACATAAACGTATAACCCAAATGGTTTAGTAAGATGCGGTGCTAAAAAAATTTTCTTTAATCACAGCGCCAATTCTATAATATGATCGCGGAATTTAAAAAAGTTCCACATAAGTTAATTCTTTCATCTATTTGTCTCAGTACCCGTCCGGGTTGTACGCCTATCTACTAATGACGCTAATGTGTTAGGGATGAGTAAGGTTGAGTTTAGATAGAAAGTGTAGCCGCATTTGTGTAGAGGGAGAGGTGTAAAAGCATAGTAGAAAAACCATTCTCAGTACACCCAACCGGGACTCGACCCCCGATATCCCCGTAATCGACAGTCCAGTTTATTGAGACCATTCTACCCGTAAGTGGGTAAAGTTGACTTAAGTTACTTTCATACATAATTTGATATGTAATTCAGCTTTAAATTTTCGAAGTGACGTGGGGGTTTTGCGTTCAGATACTATTTATCCTAAATGCAGGTGGCTAGGTTTTGTAGCCTAACAACGGTAGAAATAAATCATACCTATCTCCTTGCCATACCACAAGCTTATCTTCTCTATTCAATTTACATGGCATAGCCAAGAGATGTAGCAAGGATATAGGTATGTTTTATTTCTACCGCTGTAGGTTAGGTTTGACTACACCTGCCAATGTTTATATCAGTTGCAAACCCCACTACATTGGTTTAAGTTCTGCACCCTTCCCTTAACCCATTCATTACGTACAACGGGCTAGGTTCATTTGTAGACTAAGCTAGGTTAGGTTAGGTTAGGTTATATTAAATTTTAAAACGCCAATGTTTATATCAGCCACAACTTCCATTATTATGTTTTAAATTTGGCACCAAATATATCCAACCACGATTCGAACCCCGAACTCCCCGTAGCTGTAAAAACACACATGAACTAGATATGTAGACCACGTTCTCCGTAGTTTTCCCAGCCACTCATCGCGCTAATGAAGGTGCAATTCTTATAACCTACCCTTCTAAGACCATGTGTTTATATCAACGTATAAACTAAAGCTAGCTAAAAAAAACCTTAGTATTTCTCAGCCTTCAACCATTATTTTTACTTCTTTTAAGTTTTAATTAAAACTCACGGCAAAATATCATCAGATCCTATCGCTGCGGGGGGGGGGGGGGGGGGAGAGAAGAAAAAAGTTATTCTTTTAGCAGTAAAATATAATAAAATTTAAGATACAATAATTAATGTTGTATAATCAATTTTATGTTTAAATTAATGAGCCAAGATTGCGACTCTTAGAGAAACAGTGCTAATAAAACAACACAAAAACAAAAGAAAAAATTAAGTTTTTTTTTTAGTCGTAGTAAAATGAAATTATCAACTTTCCAGTCGCGTAAATCGTGGGACGAAACGAGGAGAGACGTAGTAGCAGACCTGTTACTAAGGGACTCGTCTCGTTATATTCCTGTAGAGCGTCGTAATGGGATTCAACGCGAGACTTAACGTAATCTGTTTAATTTATAAACTTCATTCCTTTATACAACATCGCGTAGACTGAAATGGGGTTGAAGAAGAAGGGGGGGAGGGGGGGGAGTAAGGTTGGTGGTTTGAGGTAGAGTCAGAGGGGACGTTGTTGTAAAACGGGTTGTTTTGAAACGGGACGGGGAATGGAGTGATATAATATTTTGTACACCGGTTTGCGGTTCATGACTACTACACTTTGTGTTTAGTCCCTCTTGAGAAGGTGAACGGGGTGTGTTAAACTCTTGTTCTGAAACAGTGTTAATAAACGTTGCATTTAGAAAACGTTTTGCTCTCTCTCTCTCGTCGCTTAAATCCAATTTGTGTGTTTGTAAAGTAATTATGTCTGTGTGCACTGCGTCTTACAAAGAGTACAATTTTCATAGGAAAGGCCTCTTATAAAATACACGCCTAATTTTTTTGTGGCCAGAATTGATAACAATTTACGATACAATTAATATTATATTATAAGTATTGATGTTAACATATTAAAAGTGACATTTGCAGATCATTTGACTTGACGTATGAATACGATGAAGTAGATCTAATGCATTTTTTTTCTGGCTGTGAGATTAGGCCCTTCCTCTTAAAATAGGATTACAACAGTAATTGAAATTAAAATAAATGTACCCGCAATTGCGTGGAGGGAGAATGAGGAACCACTTACGGAAACAAAAACTCCTCAGTACGCCTGGTTGGGACTCGAAACCAGACCTCCCCTTCGCTGGCAAACCAGACTAAATGAGCTTGACATTTAGACCACGTATTCAGCGATGCAGGTAGTAATGTGTGTTTTTTAGCACCCCGTATTACTACCCGTTGGGTGACCTGGTGGTCTAGGGGTAAGGTGTCAGACTTCTGTGCTGGGGGTCCGGGCTCAAACCTCGGTCCCGGCACAGATTTATCTGATTGCCAAACCCTTCCTTCACCTCTGACAAGACGTGTATTAATCACAACTTGTGAATGTGAGGAATGCCAGGCCTCCACCGTGGTTCGGATTCCACGTTAAACTGTAGGTCCTCCATTTCATCTCACAATCACCCTACCATTTACACATTAGCGTAAGTGCGTATAACCCGAACGGGTAGTAAGACGCGGTGCTAATAATAATAATAATAATAATAATAATAATAATAATAATAATAATAATAATAATAATAATAATAATAATAATAATAATAATAATAATAATAATATAATAATAATAATAATACCCGTTTGGGTTTTACACCTATATACTATTTACTCTAATGTGTTATGGATGATGAAGGTTAAATTAGAGGAAGTGTGACCACATTTACGTGGAGGGAGAGTGAAAAACTATTTAGAGAAAATCAGCGTCAATAGAACCAATTGAGATTCAAATCTCGATTTCCCAGTCATCAGTAGGTAAGTAAAACACTAGAGTGACTGACGTATCTTGAACCATTCGGTCAGTGAAGCGTGTAGTGTGTACAAAACACTTTCATTGCACTTTAAAGAATTGAACCACAGCCCTTGCGTCAGCGTAGGACTCTATCAACGTAGTAAATACTTCAACACACATACTCTCTCTCTAAAAAAAACAAAAAAAAAAAACATGAACATGTATGAAAGCTACGAGTTAAAAAAAATTAAATAATAACTCCCTCTCATAGAATGCTTCATGACCCTCGCCACACCGCTGTTTGCGTACTTAATTAACATGTTACAAGTAATCGCGGCTAGCTCCACCCTTTAAAACAAATTTAAAAAAAAGCAGGAATCCGTGCGCTTTGCCGCGCGCGGTCAGAATGTTTGTCGCGAGAGCCACTACAAGCCATTTCACAGCTCCTCTTGACATTGTTTAGCCTACAATTTTACAAGCCTTACTTCGTACCGATCACGCAATCACGCGCAATTGTACACCATTTGAATAATTCACTTTTATAAATTACATATATTATGTTAGGTTTCGTGTTTACTTTCAAGAAGCCGCAATGCAGTTTTTAATTTTATCATTTTTATTTGGCACTGCGTCTTACTACACGTTCGGGTTATACGCTTAAGTACTAATTACGCTAGGGGTCTAGGAATTGGGAAGGTTTCATTTATAGGATGTGAACCCGCATTTGCGTGGAGGTAGAGTGTAAAAACCACCCCAGTTCACCCGAGCGAAATTCAAACTTCGATCTCCCCATTCTCGGCAGTGTAGCTCAACACGAAACTAGCACGTTAGCTAACTACGCTACCAAGGCGGTTAAGTTTTTAAAGTTGCAGGGGGAAAAAACCCCTAGAAATAGGTTTTTCTTGAATCCTTGAAATCCTCGAATACCTAGGGATATTGTAGAGTCAAAGATTCATAAAAATATAGGATTCAAAATTCTAAATATATATATATATGTCTATATATATAGACCAATATATAGACCTAAATATAATAGGTCTATATATATATATTTTTCTTTAAAAATTTTGAATTAGAATTAGTTTGAGAGGACTAATACTATTTATTGGTGGTTCAATCCCAACATAGTTGATAGCACTTATCAACCAGACCCCAGACCATTAATTTAACATTTAATTAATTGTATGAATGCTATAATGAATGCATTTTAGCTACATTCAAAAAATTGTTACTATTTATATTTTCTACTAATCTGTTGTATGCCTTTTTTTTTGCACCGCGTTTTACTACCTATTTGGTTTATATTCTTATGTACTAATCACGCTAATGGTATAGGAATGAGGAAGGTTGAATTTTAGAGGCAGTGTACCTGCATTTGCGTAGAGTGAGAAATCATATAGGAAATACCATTCTCAGTACACTTGACTGGGATAGAACAACGAACCTCCCATCATAGGCAGTCAAGTCTATTGCGAGAGTAGCGCCTTAGACCATGCTGCCACTGAAGCAGATGCTATAAATTCATATTTGCTATTATGTTAATTTTTTTCCAAAAATTAGGATTCGTAAAATAGTTTGGGTATTAGATGTTGTATCTTTGCTATAATTAAGCTAGTTTTAAAAGGTGTGTTATGATATAATAATTCCCTGTAATACACAAATAAAGTATGAGCATAGGTTCGATTAACCGTGCTAAGGATGGTCCAAGGATAGTTTAAAATCATGAATGATCCAGATATATACATTTTTCCAAGATATTGGTACCCAAAACTTTATGATTACGATTAATAACAACGGTATTTACACGATATAAAGCGTCAAGATCGCAAGTACCTTCCCTACTTTTTTAAATACACCTTTCCATCCACAAAAAACGTGGGTACATTTCTTCTAAAATAACCCCTCTTCATTCCTATCCCATCTTAAAGTAATTTTATTTTCAGGCATTGCATAATATGACCTGTTCAGGCTGTACGTATATATTTACACAAATTAGGCTGTGATGAGAAAGGTAAAATTTAGAGGAAATGTACCCATATTTTATTGGAGAGAGAGTGGAAAAACTTGGGGGGGAAATACTTCCCAGTTACACCCAAGCAGAATATTAAACCCAATCTTTCCTTCTTTGGTAATCTATTATATTGAGAAAGGGACGCCTTAAACCACACAGCCAAAAAAAGAGTCTGATTAAATTCAGATTGAGTGGATATGTAGTACGTCACTAAGGAAATAAAAATAAAATAATAATTTTTGCTAACAAACGAGTACTGGTATGTTCCCTTCATATTGATCCTCTTCGTCATATTGCATTAGATAGTAACTAATAGTAAGGAAAAAGTGTTGCAATATAGGATTAAATCAGAGGCTTCAAACACTCCAAGAGAATCCGTCGAAATTTTGGAGGCCTCGTTTTTTACTGGAAAATATTTAAATTTACATTCACTCAGAGTAAGAGAGGGAAAAGGGTCCAGATAATAAAATAAGGCAAAAGAAAGAAACATGATAAATAAATTGTAGGACTATATTTAAAAATATATATATATAGCCTATATATAAAGAATGAGAATATATTTTGAGTCAACATTCAAGAAACCACGGGAAAAAATAGTGTTTAAATGATTATTTGTACTTTATTTTATAAAGCTCCAATTTAAATGGTTTGGAAAATTTCTACAATTACTATGTCTCAAATTAAAATGAAAACAAAAGGGCGTGGATATTTATGCTAAGACTATTTTAGAAACGGTAGTATGTATATATGTCTGTAATGTAGGCCTATATGTATACATATGTGTGTTCATAGCATACGTGTTTAGTTACGGTAAGAAGTATGTTAAAAAAATTTAATGTGGTCACCATTGGAAATATTTAGCTTTACTATCATTATTGATGCTTATTTATCACCGTTGATATTACCTAAAAAAAAATTGACGTATATTTATATATAGGAAATAACATCAATAATTAAGTTAAATGTCTTAAATTTGACCTTTAGAAAATATGTTGGCATTTTCTAAAACTTGCTTCCTGCTGAAACAAATCACTCTGTTTTTACTTTCTCTCTATCTTACAGGTAGAGAAAGTATTGTGATCGTCAAAAAAATCGAACTCGAGATTTTGATGAATTTTGACGTTTCATGACTTCCTGAATCCGAAAAAGTGGTTTTTGAATTTCCGTCTGTCTGTCTGTCTGTCTGTACCTCCAACTAGAGCCTAAACTATTTTACCGATTGAGCTGAAACTTGATATCTAGGGTTTTCATAGGGTTGCCCCGAGGGGTTTTTGGAATTGGATATCTACCCCTAAAATTAAGGGTAGTTTACTGAAGGGCAAAAAGAGAAAAAGTCGATTTTCTCAAAATCGGCTCTAACGATTTTGATTAAATTTCATTTATGAACATAAATAAATATTCCAAACAAAATGGCTACTCTCAATATTTCGGCAAAATCGTTTTAAGGGCTCCGGTCTGATGCGTAAATTAACATTTTTTATAATAGCTCCGAAACTATTTGAGATATGAAATTACTTAGCATTACAAATATGTATATATATTTATAATACAAATATTTTATTCGAAACATATTTTTATAAAATCAATAACTTTCAATATATACGCCATTATATATATATTTTTAACTTTTTGGGCATTAAAGCTTAAGTATTGCGACCGTAAGAAAAACTAACCTGAAATGTTGATGGATGTCGACGTCTCATGACCCCCCGAACCCTTAAAAATAGTCTTTGCAATGCCGTCTGTCTGTGTGTCTATTAAAACTTAAAATTAAGGGTAGTTTACTGAAGGGCAAAAAGAGAAAAAGTCGATTTTATCAAAATCGGCTCTAACGATTTTGATTAAATTTCATTTATGAACATAAATAAATATTCCAAACAAAATGGCTACTCTCAATATTTCGGCAAAATGGCTTTAAGGGCTCCGGTCTGATGCGTAAATTAACATTTTTTATAATAGCTCCGAAACTATTTGAGATATGAAATTACTTAGCATTACAAATATGTATATATATTTATAATACAGATATTTTATCCGAAACATATTTTTATAAAATCAATAACTTTCAATATATACGCAATTATATGAATTTTTTTAACTTTTTGGACATTAAAGTTTAAATATTGCGACCGTAAAAAAAAAAAACTAACCTGAAATGTTGATGGATGTCGACGTCTCATGACCCCCCGAACCCTAAAAAATAGTCTTTGCAATGCCGTCTGTCTGTGTGTCTATAAAAACTTAAAATTAAGGGTAGTTTACTGAAGGACGAAAAGAGAAAAATTTGGTTTTCTCAAAATCTGCTTAAACGATTTTGATTAAAATTCGTATCTAGGCGTTGATTAAGATTATAAATAAACTGGCTATTTTCATTTTCCTATGAAAATAATTTTTAGGGTACATTACAGAAGCGTTAATTTCCGTATCTCCACAACTATTGGAGAAACTAAACAACTTATCATTGCAAAATTGTAGGACTATTAGAAATAAAAAACTTTTATTTGACATATATTTTTATAAAAACAGCAGTTTCTGAGATATTTGCAAATATATTAATACAATTTTGTGAGCTTTAGTTGTAAACATATACTACTTAAGTCTTAACGCAATAATACTCCAATGCCATAGAGTAATTAAATATAAGTAAGTAAACCCTGATTTCCACTTTTGTGGTTTTACATGACAGCTAGCAGAAGTGAGCAGATGGTATCAGTAATGCCAACATTGTCTTAAAGTAACTTTTGTCAACATATTTGTAAATAATATTTGGTAAGTGTCACTATTATTATCACTAAAAATATTATCAATCACTTTTAACAATGCTTCCCCAAGGATTAGAGTATAATTTTCTTGTACATAATCTAATTTAAGAAAAAAAAGTCTAGTTAATTCATTCTAGTTTTTCTTTTAATTCTTGTGGCCATTTCAGTTTAAATAGAGCGTGAAATTTTACATTTAATAGTATTATATTCAGTTATTCATATTTTTATAACGGGCCTCGCATATCTTTAACATAAATAAATGGTTTGTGATAATAAAGAGTAAAAAAGATACAAAATGTTTTTGAAATAATATTAAGTTTAAATTTTGTAAACACCGTGTATGGATACGATTCGCCGTAAAAACTGAAATAAGTTCCCTACGTCATCACCGGCAGCATAGCTTCTATCCAGTGGCCATATTTGTTTTCAGCATTTAAGGCCACTTTTAACGTTCTCTTGCTTTTAATAATTAATTTGAATTAAACAGCAAAAGAAAACTTCAAAACTTAACAACCAACCAAACAGTTATTTCATAACCAAAATCTAACAATTTTAAATAGACATTATAACAGTGAATTCTCGTATAAAATACAGTTAATAAAACCACGTGCGCGAGTAAAAATTTTGAAGGAAAAAAATATTTAATACTTGTAAAATTGTAGTTGAGTATTTACAGGCGTATCTTTGCTACCGTTAATAATTTTATTACAACTTTGAATAATACAGTGTCTTTTTTGAATATTAATTCGGCTACTTAGTCTGTGTGTTCTTTTGAGAATATTATTTCAGTGTGAACATATTATCCTTGGAAAATAAACGTTTTTTTAGTGATCTTAGAATAATTATTTATTAAATATAAAATAAAAGCGTGTGATAAAAAGAAAAGCGAGTGTTTCTGAGTGATCGATATACATTATTAGAAAATTTAAGTGTATCAAGACTATTAAATAAATATTTTAACCCCAAGATTGTGTTGTGTTGGCCTCTAGGCTAAACCTCGAGTTTTATGATGTTTATATTATTCAAAATACATCTGTGAAGTGTAATAAAAAATACTTGCGAGTGTTTCTCCAGTGTTGATAAATAAAATACCAGGATAAGATTTCAAGTTATAAGCTATTGTATTTTTATTAGAGACTTTGTTATAACTGTTTAAAAGTAGTGAATTTAAAATAGATTTTTGTTGGTTAGGATAGCTTTTGATTTGTCATTGTCATTTATTTTATAGGCCTAAACATATTTTCTTGGATATTGATTTTTATTTGTTAAATTATTTAAAGTTATCATAAATAGGCCTACATATTAAAACAAAATAATATAACAGATTGTAAAGGCGAGCATAATGAATATGTTTTCTTCGAGAATTTCTCTAGAGGTAAGAATATTATTTTTCATTTTATAAACAAAAGTTTGAATTGTTATATAGTACTCATACAATAGCACAAAATGTTTAATTTTTAATTATTACACTACTAATCGGCGTTGACATTTAGTTGCAAGAAAGTCCTACATAGCCACAAAGGTTTTAGTTTTTAAACAGTAGGCTACCACTAGGTTAAGGGACTTAATACAAATATACTTAGACCTTTATGAAGTGCTCAAAAAAAGGAATTAAATCTGTGAGTAAAAGTTGTTTTTCCACATAACTATACAATATTTAAATAATTAAAGCATTGTAAAGGCCCACTTTTCAATTGATATGACTGGCCTCCAAAATATCGGTTAGGCCTACTTATAATTCTTCAGCCAAACTATTCAATCATCAAAGAATCTTGCATTAATATTTGGTTTAGTACTAACGATCACCATAAGTCTATATATTTTTCTATAGGAATACTAGTACATTTAGATTTTTCACATTTATAATGTTATTAATAATACTATTTGTAAAAAACTATTAAAAATTATTTATTTATAATTATAAAAACTAATATGGGATTAAATGCAAAATTTAAATTTTTTTAAAATAAAATATAATATTTTAAAATTTTATAAACAGTAATATATTATCACATTTATAATGTTATTAATAAAACTATCAACAAATAATTATTAGTAAAATAAATAAAATTTTAAAAATTATTTATTTATAATAATAAAAACCAATATGGAATTAAATACTAAATTAAAAAAATAATATCATGGAAAAAATAAATAATTAATACTAGCCCTAACATCAACATATCAAGGTCAACAATAAATAAAAAATTAATATATATAAATAAAAAAATAAATAAAACAGTCATATATGTTTCTTGTATAGACCTCAATTTTGGCTGTCAGAAGTGACAGCTGATAAACACATGTTTGTGCCGATCATATGGTTCGGCGGAAGGATACATAGTTACTTTTCAAAGCTATCAGAAGTCAGCTGTGAGCTGTCAGTCAGCACCACAAAAGATAAAATTGAGGTATATCTAAAAAAAGTATGTTATTTTTCCTTAAAACTCTTAGGAGAAATGTTTGCATAGCAATGATCTATCTCCATTTTAGACTCAATAGTCAATATTTACATTTTTTATTGGTCAAAATGTATAAATGAATAATTAAATATCAATGCGATGACTTGAAGATCTGCAACACCTTTTAAAATGTTAAAATTTTAACCAGAAATCGAAATTTTAAAACGAAGTGTTGACCCTTGTGGAAGACATTAAACTGTTTGAAATGTTCTTAGGTGGACAAAGATGCGCCTCTTTTCTCATTGATTCTATATCATTATATATTATTTTATGCGTGTTCTTATGTGGAGTGGTGATGATACAATGTACATTATTCTGTTCAGAAATCTTACGAGTTTATAGAAAGAGAGAGAAAGTCTGTGCGGTGTGCCGTACCATTTATTTTTCACTCAATCTATTTATATAACACTGCCTAGTGTTATGTCTTTGCTTGGGTTTGAGCGGACCTTCTAAGAAAGTTACGAAGAATAGTTTAACTGACATGTTTTAAGTTTTAACTAACTAATGCTAAACTATGGTGGATGAGAAAAAAAAATTCAGTAGAGTATTTTTTATACTAATATATAATTAACTAGCGGAAGTTAGCTATCCCGTCATTTCCGAGGAAAAATGTTTTTAAAATGCTTTAATGCCAGCCAGGTTTTAAATTAATTAAGAAAAATCTAATCAAAATTTTAAAATTTGGGCGTCGAGGTACACACTTTCGTACACAAAGGCTACTAGTTAAAAAAATAATAATTTCAGACCTTTGCTTGTGGTAGATATTGCACAATGTTTTTTACAGACAAGCAAACAAACTCTTAATAGTATTAATATATTTATTAAAAACCCGCTTCAGTGGCAGAATGGTCTAAGGCGTCATTCTCGTGCTAGATTGGCCTGCTGAAGACTGGGAGATCGGTGTTTGAATCTCACTTGGGTCTAGTGAGGGTGGTTTTTCTTAAATAATTTCCCACTCTCCTTCCACGTAAATACGGGTATATTACCTGTAAAATGTTTATTTTCTCGTCCCTACCTCAGGAGAGTAATTATCACACATGAGTATAACCTGAACAGGTATTAAGACGTGGTAAATATATAATATATAAAGTAATTCATTCATATAAAAAGTTGCAGACAAATATCAGAATAAATTACTTGAGTAATTTTGAGAATAACGACAAAAACATGGGACTTATTATATTAACAAACAGTGAATGAAAGAAATCTTTGAATCAAATAGAGTTTTTTTAGCTCAGAGTCTTACTACCATTCATGCACAAACTACGCTAATGGTATTAGAGATTAGGAAGGCTATATTTAGAGAAAGTGTACCAACATTTGCACAGAGGAAAAGTGGAAAATCATTTTGGAAAAAAACACCTTAGTACAACCGACCGAGATTCGAACCTCGATCTCCTCCTCAGCTGTCTATTCTACTGCCTTAAGACCATAAGGTCACCGAATCTGGTAAAATCTTGTAAACTCCTCAGAAGTGATAGGAACATAAAGAATATATTAAAAACAAGGAAAAACAAAGATTAACTACAAAAAAATGTGTCTGTTTATTAATTAATTTGATTTCATTTGTGATAAAAATAAAAACAAGTTGGCATCTGCGGATGGCAAAAAAATTCGCAACGAACAAGCGATTAAAAATTACTCTTTACTCTTTTTTTTCACTCAAGCGACAGAATTTCTGAAAGAAGGGAAAAAAAAAACCTAAACTGTCCTAACGTCATTCCAGTCTCTCACGTTTTTTTATTTCTTTCTGAAAGTCTGTTTACGTAATTCCTTGCTTTAAAGAAAGAAAAAAAAATTAGATTTAATGTAATGATATTAAAACAGTATACAGCGTAGTGATTTAATTTTTTTTCTGCTTAAGCGAATGCTTTCAAGAGATTTTTAGTGATGACAAGCGCTTAAGTTAATGAAAAGAAGGTTAGAATAGCTGACAAGGGGAAGGAAAAAATTGTCAGAGGTTTTAAACTCTCTTAAAAAGATTAAAATGATTCAGGACGTGATCATAGAAAAATAAGCACATCCTAAAAATCATAATCATAATATTATTATTATTATTATTATTATTAGCATCGCTTCTTACTAACCGTTCGGGTCATAATCATAATAGATTCAGGTATGAAACACTTGGAGTAAAGCGTGATGTGGGTGAACATTGATAATCAAGAAAACGGCGATAAAAAAAATGTAGGCCCTAAGAGAATTTTTTTCTTAATACCGCGTCTTACTACCTGCTCAGGTTATAGGCATATGTGATAATTACTCTAATGGAGTGGGGATGAGGAAGGAAGCATTTTAGAGGTAATCTTCCAGGGTGCACTCAAATTGCGGAATAAAGTATACCTGTCAGCCGGTGTACATACATTTCGGAACAACCTGTAATCCCATTCAACTCCTAGCCCCTAACCTAAGCTAACCTAACTTCCAATTTACATTTTGAACAAAGTAATTAAAAATTTAATTTTTACCCCGCAATTGGTGTGCACCGGTGTACACACATTTGCGTAGAAGAAGAGTAGGAAAATATTTAGGGGAAAAACAACCTTCAACAGACCCTACTGGGTTTCGGGATTCGGACTACAATCTCCCCATCATCAGCAAACGAGTCTAATACAAGAGTGACGCCTTAGACCGTTCTGCCACTGAAACGGGTAGAGCTAGACGGAAACCTAGTTGAAGTATATTAGGTCGACATTGTGAGAAATCTACTCAATCGTTTTAAAAACCTACTCGATTTAATCACCAGGACACACATGTGGTCACGTGGCTTAAGGCATCAGGCTCGCAACATAGTGTATTGCCAGCTACGGGAAGGTTAGGTCTCTTTATCTCTGCCAAGTGCACTTCCTATAATCAACTTTCTTCACCCTTATCCCTTAAGATTAACCCATAAATAAACCTTAGGGATGAACGTAGTTCTTTTAAATAAAGAGACAGTTACCTATTTCGATAGATGTAACCAAAAGATAAATACTTTTAGTAAAAATATACACATCGGTGGAGAAGAGGACTATGGCGTCAGTTTCGTATCCTCTGGTTTTCTGGTGAAGGGAAGGGACAGGGCCCAAATTCGAGCGGTGTGGCCTGAGGTGTTTTATTCCACTCTCCCTACACTAAACTTCGAAGGCGCTAGAATAATCGAGCATAAATTCATAAACGCCATAAACCAAGTAAGTTTATAACGTTCCTGGGCGGAACTGTTCGGCAATAGGAGAACAAACAGGGTAATGTTGGGACACCCCCTATTAAGTTAAATAATTTTATTTACAAATATCCATTCTATGCTCCTATTCCAGTTACCTTTGGTTTTAAATATTAATGATAAATCAAAATACTTGGAATTTTGAACTTTTCAGAGTTGAAGGTTATAATTCTTAAACAATGTTTACAAGTCTATATATTATATATTGATAGGGTCATAGAAAATAGTTTTGTGTTATTTCCAGTAATCAACAAACTTTTGTACTGCCAAAGGTTTTATCCATATTTAACCTAAAAGCAACATCTGATTGGCAATATCTCAATTACCTAAGCAGTCCACTTACATTCTTCCTTCCTCATCCCTATCCAATTAGTTTAAAATATGCGGACCGTCCGGACGGGTAGTAAGACTCTGAGAGCACGTTTAGTCAATATTGGCTACCATATTAAAAAAAAAAAGAGATGCTCTTAAAGGTTCTTACTATGGCAATTCCACTAAGGCCTGTATAAAAGACGTTGCGTAAACTGTGAAAGCATTTAGAGGGATGAACGGACGGGGTGAGGGGAGTGGGGGGATGGAAAAAGAGAGAGGAGATAGGAATTTCATCCGAAAACTCTGGTAAGGCTCTGTCCCAAGTTGGGGAGGGTACACGCTGCGGTTTCTCAAACGGCTACCGCGACGAATGTACCCTTCGGTTACCCTGAAAGGTAAAGGGGCAGTATGTAAGAACGAGAATGAGCGAAAGAGAAGGTGGAGTCGAGTCAAAAGCGAGTTGATTTCCTCTCCACTTTTCTGCAAATCGTCGCACCTTATACTTCGCTCCAAATTTAGTTTTCCTCGGCATTGTTTTTTAATAATGCCCTTTGTCTGAAATTTTTTATTGGAGGACCGTTATATGAAAAGTGGAAACTCATGTTTTCACAACGAAGAAAATAAATAGTATAGTTGTATTTACATTATTAGTCCGTTTTATTACTAATATAAAGATAAGTTATACAGTCATCCACACAGTAGTTCATAAGTAAGTATCATTTGAAGCTTTCGATAACTTTTAGATGAACTGTATACATTAATAAACGTAATAAGAAATATTTCTCAAGTGCCAAATTTTAGTAAAATTTCAATCAATGTTGGTGGTCGAAAGTGGGCTTCCTATTTAAATCAGGGTATAGCAAGCTAACCTTGCATGGTTCCATCATGGCGCAGCTTAAAAGATAGGGCCATAGTGTAATATTTCAAGGAGAGACTGCCACCTTTGAGGGCGACCGGAATAGACACCAACTTGAACCCCTTTCCCCCCACCCACTCCTCCTCCTAGTGACATACCAAGGAGGACAATGGCGGTTCGCATTGCACGACCTGGTTTGTCAACTCTGGGCGTGTGATTGGTGGGAGAAACTTTAGCGGCGCTTGACTCCTGTCTGTATATAATATCATCTAATCACAAGTTCAACCCTTTTGTTTTGTTGTGTAATCGTGAGAATGTTCTATCTTGAGATTATGATGAATTTTACGTTTTATGTGGCCCCAAGCAAAAAAAAAAAAAAGGTTGATTTTAAAATTCTGTCCGTCTCCATGTTTGTCTGTTCCCACGTACGACTCTGTTCTCATGTATGTATATCTATCTGTTCCTTGTTTTCATGTCCCAATGTCTGTGTATTTGTCTCCATGTCTGTGTATTTGTCTCCATGTCTGTGTATTTGTCTCCATGGCTGTGTATTTGTCTCCATGTATGTTTATCTGTCCCCATTTCTGTACGTCCCCATGTCCGTACTTCCTTATGTATGCATGTACCCATGTCCATCTAATGCATGTCCGTATGTCCATCTAATGCATGTCCTATGTCCATCTATTGCATGTCCTTATGTCGTCTATTGCATGTCCTTATGTCCGTCTATTGCATGTCCTTATGTCCGTCCTATTGCATGTCCTTATGTCCGTCTATTGCATGTCCTTATGTCCGTCTATTGCATGTCTATTCTGTCCCATATTGCATCTTATGTCCGTCTATTGCATATCCTCTATGTCCGTACCGTCTATTGCATGTCCGTATGCCCGTCTATTACATGTCCGTATGTCCGTCTATTGCATGTCCTTATGTCCGTCTATTGCATGTCCTTATGTCCGTCTATTGCATGTCCTTATGTCCGTCTATTGCATGTCCGTATGTCCGTCTATTGCATGTCCTCTTATGTCCTTCGTCTATTGCATGTCCTTATGTCCATCTAATGCATGTCCGTTATGTCCATCTATTGCATGTCCGTATGTCCATCTATTGCATGTCCTTATGTCCGTCTATTGCATATCCTTATGTCCGTCTATTGCATGTCCGTATGCCCGTCTATTACATGTCCGTTATGTCCGTCTATTGCATGTCCTTATGTCCGTCGTCTATTGCATGTCCTTATGTCCGTCTATTGCATGTCCTTATGTCCGTCTATTACATGTCCTTATGTCCGTCTATTGCATGTCCCTTATGTCTTCCCCATGTCCGTATGTCTGTCCCCATGTATAAATATATCGATATATTAGGGGAAATGTTCCATCCCTAGGTGTAGCATGCACGCACGCGCGCTGGGCATGATTTGTAAATAGGTTACAAGGAATCTACTAATATCAGGATACATACTCTATTTGCGGTGAATACCATTGGAGGGGCTTGTCCCCTTGAGCATCTGCCGCATACCACCCGTCTCACAGGTGAGAGAGCGGGTCACCTACACACGTCCATGTCCGGAGCTCGCTCTACAACCTGGTTAGCTACTATTATTGAACAACTAGCTGAAGTACCCGGCGTTTCCAGGGAGATAAGTTTTTAATTTAATGACTGTACGTGGAAGGTAATTTTAAAGTTAGTGCCTTTAAGCCCTTCGTATCCCAGGACCCGACTCAGTTTTTAATTAATTAAAAAAAAAAGATCAAACTTTTAAAATTCTGGCTTCGAGGTGCACACGTTCATGCACAGAGGATACTAATTTTTAAAATGGCAGATCTTTCCATGCGGCATATATCACGCAATGATCATGACAGAATAACAAACTCCACCATTTTATAGATAGAAGACTAGCTGGCCCGTTAATGTATGACGTCCATTTTGTAACGATAAATCTTAAAATGTAATCTTAGGATATTTGGTAGGTATATTAATTTAAAGTCGACCTCAATGGTCTTGGGGTAAGATGTTCGTGGGTTCAAACCCAGCTCAGATATGGATTTTCCTTGAACGATAAAAATCCGTAGCACAACTTCCTTCGGAGGGGAAATAAAACCCTCGGTCCCATGTCGATTGTGGCTGGCATGTAAAAGAACAATGGAGGGTGTATGAAAATACCTGTTCCGGCCAAAATTGGTAGACTATTTCGCACTAGTTCATAGAAATTCTCAAATGCTAATACAATAAGCCGGTTCAGAAAGTGAACGTTAAATACCTCAAATTAATCAAATATATATAAAATTGGGCACACACTTTGTGTTTTGGGTTTAATTTTTAATTTATATCGAGCCCTAGGAGAGAGAAGTATTGTTTGTGATTGTAACAAAATCAAACTCGAGATTTTGATAAATGTCAACGTTTCCTAAAATCGTAAAAAAAAAAGTTTTCATCTGTCTGTGTGTTCGTATCTCAGCCTAGAGCCGAAACTATTTTACTGATCGGGATAAAACTTGGTATTAGAATTTTATTAAAGTTCTCTCGAGGAGTTTTTGAAATTAGCTATCCAACCTTAAATTTATGGGTAGTTTACTTAATGGCCGAAATAGGAAAAAATATCGATTTTCTCAAACACGGCTCTAACGATTTTGATTAAAATTTGTAAATAAGAACTGTTTAACATTAAAAACAAAATAGGTGAATCTCTTCCTCCAGGAAAATGAGCTGAGGGTACTTTTTGTTGGCAAATATCTTCAAATTTTGATCATATCTATGCAACTATTTGAGGTATGAAATAACTTATCATTGCAAAGTTGTATTACAATAAATAATAACCAACTTTTAAAATGAATTATATTTTTTATTAAAAAAAATCATTTTTGAGATATTAGCGAATACAGTTTTCAAATTGAGGTCTGTGAAATGGCGAGATGATTATCTCCATACTCTTTTGGTAAACAAAGATGTTACTTTTTTTTCATTATGTTTCTGTAACTCTGTAACGTATTTTACTTCATTTATGCCATTTACTGGAATGTTTCTGCACAACATATATTTATTATTTCGTTTCATGTATCTTACGAATAGAGTAAATATCTAATTTTTTTAGGAAAAGCGTGAGAAAGTTTCTGTGAGATTGCGCTGTAACACCTATTTTTAAATGATGAAAATTGGTTCGTAAAACTCCGAACATTACTCTGTGTAGTATGGTGTGTGTGTGATATATTATATATCATAAATATATATATATATATATTTATGTATATATATTATACATAATTATATTTATATACAATATAATATATATTAATATTATGAAAATTGGTTCTGTAAAACTCCGAACATTACTCATGTGTGTTGTGTGTGTATATATATATATATATATATATATTAAATTGCTATGAAATTGTTCTGTAAAACTCCAACATTACTCTGTGTATGTATATATATATAATGTATATATATACATAGAGTATGTACATAATTATATACATAAACCACACAGAGTAATGTTCGAGTTTACCGAACCAATTTCATATATATACATATATATGTTTATAAAAAAAAAAAGTAGGAGTGAGTGGTGAATTCCTATTTGTAAAGGCCTACTTTGATTATAAATTGAAGTATTAACATATCGGACACACACACCACTTGCCCACACGCTCACACACTCAACATATTATTTATAGTCTTACCAATTAAATTAGGTCGTTAGTAGCAAGTGTTCTAAACCTATCAATATAATAATACAAAATCTAATATCATGTCAAATTGAAGAAGTTTTATTAGCACGCTAAATAGTACTGCCTAGCGCCTGTAAACTATACTGTTCCGGCTCGAGACGGCGTGCTGGAAAAAATATAATCGGTTCTATCCTTCAAGCGCGTCGTTCGAGTCGCTCGCTCCAGTGTGACCATCTCTCATTACAACCAATGTGTTCTATTTTATATTTTAGTCACTCACTCGCTCACTCAGTCTGGCCGTATACTAATATGTATAAAAACACGGCTTCTAGCAAATTATTACATGTATTTACCTATTAGGTATTTTCTGATACCTAATAAAGCTGAAAATATGTATACATGTGCAAACTATTATATTAATACTTAACAAAAATAAAAGTTTTTAACAATTTAGGGGGTTGGCGAGGCAGGTAACCAGGACTCCCACAAACGAAGTTTGCTTAGGGCAGCCCTGGACTTTTTTTCTCCCACCAAGATGTTAATCTTTGATTTTAATACAAGGTGTAACACTGCAGTTACCCGATTCGGTGGCCGCATAGTCTAACGTGCCACTCTCGCAGTAGACGAGATGCCGATGACTGGGAGGTGAAGTTCGAGTCTCGGTCGGATGTACCGAGGGTGGTTTTTACCAAAATGGTTTTTATGGTACACTTCCTCAGAATCTAACCTTTTTAATACCTAAAACCATCAGCGTAATTAGTACACAAGCGTATAACCCAACAAGTAGAAAGACGCGATGCTAAAAAATAAAATCCACTTCAGTTCGTGACGTCATAAATTCACTCTCATACTCAACAGTATCGTAGATCCAATTTATTCCACTCGAAGCCAGAAAGAAAGCTGATGTCTTGGTTCAGATTATATGAAACTCCTAAACGACTCGTTTCAAACATACTTCCAGTGCCAACTTAACAGCTGATGGTGTACCCCATACCGTAAACCCACAAGACTTGTCAGTCGCTTTTCCAACCCTCCCCCACCATCCTGAAACACCCTCCCTTTGGCCTTCATACGGAGCCAACACTTCCAACAGTGCTGCTTGAATCCATCAAGAAATAGGGAGTGTTGAAGAGATGGGGTTGCCCACTTACGACAAACGAATTTTAAAATACAAAAACAAGAAGCAAGTGCCATTTATCTCCACAGCGGGAGAATCCTATTAATGTGGCCAGAAGCACTTTTGTAAATTTTTTTTAACTCTTCATCCATGGAGCTCATAAAGAAAGTAAAAAAAAAACACTAGAGGGAAAAGAGGGTCCAGAAAACAGATGGTGGACCATAGAGGTTGGGGCATAGATTGTGGGCTATGAACAGAGGGAGTTAGAGAACAGACTGTAGACCATAAACACAGGAGTAGAGAACATATTGTAGACCATAAACACAGGAAGCTAGAAACATATTGTAGACCATAAACACAGGAGTTAGAGAACAATTGTAGGCCATAAACACAGAGAGATAACATATTGTAGACCATAAACACAGGGAGTTAGAGAACAGATTGTAGCCATAAACACAGGAGTAAAAGAGCAAACACGACTTGTAGACCACAAACACAGGAAGCTAGAGAACATATTGTAGACCATAAACACAGTGAGTTATACAACACATTGTAGACCATAAACACAGGAGCTATAACCACATTGTAGACCAAAACACAGGAAGCTAGAGAACATATTGTAGACCATAAACACAGTGAGTTATACAACACATTGTAGACCATAAACACAGCGAGCTATACAACACATTGTAGACCATAAACACAGGAAGTAGAGAACAGATTGTAGACCATAAAACACATGAACAGTAGAGGAACATATTGTAGACCATAAACACATGAAGCTATACAACATATTGTAGACCATAAACACAGGAGTTACAACAATTGTAGACCATAAACACAGGAAGCTAGAACATATTGTAGACCATAAACACAGCGAGTATACACACATTGTAGACCAATAAACACAGAGAGTTAGAGAACAGATTGTAGACATAAACACAGTGAGTTAGATAACATATTGTAGACCATAAACACAGGGAGTTAGAAACAATGTAGACCATAACACAGGAAGCTAGATAACATATTGTAGACCATAAACACAGGAGCTATACAACATATTGTAGACCATAAACACAGCGAGCTATGACAACACATTATAGAGCATAAACACAGGGAGTTAAGATAACATATTGTTGACCATAAATACAGGGAATTAGGGAACAAATGGTGGACCATTAACACAGGAGTTGGGAGAAATATTGTAGACCATAAACAGAGGGAGTTAGAGAAATATTTAGACCATAACAGATGGGAGTTAGAGAACAGATTGTAGACCATAAAACGAGGGAGTTAGAGAACAGATTATAGACCATAAACACAGGGAGTTAGAGAACATATTGTAGACCATAAACACAGGGAGTTAGAGAACATATTGTAGACCATAAACACAGGGAGTTAGAGAATATATCGTAGACCATAAACAGGGGGAGTTAGAGAACATATAGAATAGCCAGGGGGAGTTAGATAACATATTGTAGACCATAACCAGTGGGAGTTAGCGAACATATTGTAAACCATAAACTAGAGCTAGAGAATATATTGTATAGAATACACAGATGGATAGGGGGAACAGATAGTGGGCTAGGAACCAAGTGTGTGCCATAAACATAGGTATTTAGGAACTGTAACAATATATTGAGGATGTTGTTCAACTCGTACATAATACAGTATTATTGTTTGTTTTTTCTCTAGGTCATTTCTGGATTCCTCTGCGTAGTCGGGAGGCTTGAAATGTATCGAAGGAGTGTGTCGTTGAGAAAATGAAGCCATTTTTCATAATTCTACGCCCCCTTCTTTGAGATAATTATTGTGTAATGACGCAAGATTCTATGATAGTATGACGTAAGATTAATTTAGTGGTGTAATGTTTAAATGATGTTAAAGTAAAATAATTTTCAATTGATTGGTTCTTACATCAGACACGTTCTGTTAAGGAACATTCTACCATTATTATTAATATTATTATTATTGTTCGCTTATTGTTTTCCTTTATAAATACTTATGCTTTGATTACTTCAAGTTATTTATTTATTATTTTTATCATCCATCATTAATAATTATCTCCTATTTGATGTAATTATTCATCAGTATGCACAATTAATTAGCTATTAGTGTTTTTAATTATTTTATTACATGTAGTTGTAATGTACTTGTGTCCTTTTTAGTGCTGGCCTACCATAGGTCACACGACTGTTGGCCAGAACTATAATAATAATGAAAAGAAAAAGAAATAGATTTAATTTTTACCTGTGATATTATTTCAGAAAGTGCATTTATATAAGCTGTTGTTATTTAATGTATAAATTAGAACACATCACCCGATTTTTTGTGTGTGCACCATCTACTCATCCGACTATCAGCATATTTACACTAATGGAGGAGGGATGAGGAAAATTTAATTTATAAATATTATTACCACATTTTTAAAGGAAAAGAGTTGGAAACAATTGAGGGAAAAAAAATTATCATTTTATCCAGCTGGAATTCGAACCAAAGACTACCTCATCGTCACCAGTAAACCAGAATGGACAAGAATGACGCTTCTAATCCCATGCCCTACCGATGCAGGTATAAACCTTAATAAAGGTAAATGAAGAATCAAGTTTTGCCTTTTCATTTCTATGATTAATCGCAAGAGGTGTTAATTAATACGTAACATTCAAAACTAGTTTTAGAGTGTTATTTACTATATTTATTTTATTTAGCACCGCGTCTTACTACCCTTTCGGTTCATACGCTTAAGTACTAGCTAAGCTAATGGGTTAAGAATTTGAAAGGTTGAATTTAGAGGAAGTGAACCCGCATTTGCATGGAGGAATGGTGGAAAACCATTTAGGGAAAGCCACTTCAGTTCACCAGATCGAGATTCGAACCTTGATCTTCTCGTCCTTGGCAGTCTGGCTCAAAACAAAACTAGTGCGTTAGCCAACTGCTTCACCGAGGCGTGTAATTTACTATAGAATCACTTAATTTATTTTATATTTTATCGAGATACATCTACGTGCAAAATAAATTAAATGAGAGTTATAATAAAAAAAATTAAATTAAATAAAAATTAAATATTCTGACAGGTGAATAACTTTTTTGAGCGTATAAAATAGGTGAATTGCCTTTAATACTATAGTCCCGCCTCCCCCCCACTCAAACACGCCCTGCCCATAACCATGTATTAAAAAAAAGTCACAATAAACTCATTTTACTCTGGTTTAAGAGTGATACATCCCTATGTGAACACTTTTTATCTCTATTGTTTAAAAGGCACTTGAAAAGAGTGGGGTCATATTAGTGCCTGGGACTCACCTCACCCCCTTTATAGAAACTTCATTAGGTTACTGTTAGGCACGTGTAAGTGAGGGGGCTCGGAGGGGGCCAGAGGGTTGGTGAAGGGAAGCGTACGTTAAGTGGAAAGAAAGAAAAATCACTAAGTTTTAGAGAGGTTTTGACTTTCAACTTTAATAACTTTATTGTTTCTTTTCTCACCCTTACTCATCCATGGCGTCTAAAATACCTCAGCTTTCTTCTATCTATTTTCCTCCACGAGTTTAAGGTAAGGCCGACGGGTAAGTGGTAAAAAGTAAGTTTTTTTTTTTCAGTTGGTATAGCTTAACCTTTTTTGGTCAAATTAAATAAAATATTTTTCCATCAGAAACATAGAGTTTAATTTTCTTCACGTGGTGATATAAACAGTTGTCGAGTATCATTCATGAGCATAGCAGCATTAGATGAGAAACTTTTTAAATTAAGAGAAAAAGTTTTAAATTAAATTTCAGGACACTCTTGAAATATATTAAAAAACTATTGATATCACCAGGTGTAGAAAATTGGCCGCTTTCATGTCTATGTGTCTTTAAACTAAAATATAAATAATAAGCGTATGGTGCAAACTTTTAGTGTAGAGTATTTATTATGAATACTCTTTTTACTTTCTCTCTATCTTACAGGTAGAGAAAGTATTGTGATCGTCAAAAAAATCGAAGTCGAGATTTTGATGAATTTTGACGTTTCATGACTTCCTGAATCCGAAAAAGTGGTTTTTGAATTTCCGTCTGTCTGTCTGTCTGTCTGTCTGTCTGTCTGTCTGTCTGTCTGTCTGTCTGTCTGTCTGTCTGTCTGTCTGTACCTCCAACTAGAGCCTAAACTATTTTACCGATTGAGCTGAAACTTGATATCTTGGGTTTTCATAGGGTTGCCCCGAGGGGTTTTTGGAATTGGACATCTACCCCTAAAATTAAGGGTAGTTTACTGAAGGGAAAAAACAGAAAAAGTCGATTTTCTCAAAATCGGCTCTAACGATTTTGATTAAATTTCATTTATGAACATTAATAAATATTCCAAACAAAATGGCTACCCTCAATATTTCGGCAAAATCGCTTTAAGGGCTCCGGTCTGATGCGTAAATTAACATTTTTTATAATAGCTCCGAAACTATTTGAGATATGAAATTACTTAGCATTACAAATATGTATATATATTTATAATACAAATATTTTATTCGAAACATATTTTTATAAAATCAATAATTTTTAATCTATACGCAATTATATATATATATTTTTAGCTTTTTGGACATTAAAGCTCAAGTATTGCGATCGTAAAAAAAACTAACCTGAAATGTTGATGGATTTCGACGTCTCATGACCCCCCGAACCCTAAAAAATAGTCTTTGCAATGCCGTCTGTCTGTGTGTCTATTAAAACTTAAAATTAAGGGTAGTTTACTGAAGGGCAAAAAGAGAAAAAGTCGATTTTCTCAAAATCGGCTCTAACGATTTTGATTAAATTTCATTTATAAACATTAATAAATATTCCAAACAAAATGGCTACCCTCAATATTTCGGCAAAATCGCTTTAAGGGCTCCGGTCTGATGCGTCAATTAACATTTTTTTTAAATAGCTCCGAAACTATTTGAGATATGAAATTACTTAGCATTACAAATATGTATATATATTTATAATACAAATATTTTATTCGAAACATATTTTTATAAAATCAATAATTTTTAATCTATACGCAATTATATATATATTTTTAGCTTTTTGGACATTAAAGCTTAAGTATTGCGATCGTAAAAAAAAACTAACCTGAAATGTTGATGGATTTCGACGTCTCATGACCCCCCGAACCCTAAAAAATAGTCTTTGCAATGCCGTCTGTCTGTGTGTCTATTAAAACTTAAAATTAAGGGTAGTTTACTGAAGGGCAAAAAGAGAAAAAGTCGATTTTCTCAAAATCGGCTCCAACGATTTTGATTAAATTTCATTTATGAACATTAATAAATATTCCAAACAAAATGGCTACCCTCAATATTTCGGCAAAATCGCTTTAAGGGCTCCGGTCAGATGCGTCAATTAACATTTTTTTAAATAGCTCCGAAACTATTTGAGATTTGAAATTACTTAGCATTACAAATATGTATATATATTTATAATACAGATATTTTATCCGAAACATATTTTTATAAAATCAATAACTTTCAATCTATACGCAATTATATGAATTTTTTTAACTTTTTGGACATTAAAGTTTAAGTATTGCGACCGTAAAAAAAACTAACCTGAAATGTTGATGGATGTCGACGTCTCATGACCCCCCGAACCCTAAAAAATAGTCTTTGCAATGCCGTCTGTCTGTGTGTCTATAAAAACTTAAAATTAAGGGTAGTTTACTGAAGGGCGAAAAGAGAAAAATTTGGTTTTCTCAAAATCTACTCAAACGATTTTGATTAAAATTCGTATCTAGGCGTTGATTAAGATTATAAATAAACTGGCTATTTTCATTTTCCTATGAAAATGATTTTTAGGGTACTTTACAGAAGCGTTAATTTCCGTATCTCCACAACTATTGGAGAAACTAAACAACTTATCATTGCAACATTGTAGGACTATCAGAAATAAAAAAAAATTATTTGACATATATTTTTATAAAAGCAGCAGTTTCTGAGATATTTGCAAATATATTAATACAATTTTGTGAGCTTTAGTTGTAAACATATACTACTTAAGTCTTAACGCAATAATTCTCCAATGCCATAGAGTAATTAAATATAAGTATCTAAAAAAGTATGTTATTTTTCCTTAAATCTCTTAGGAGAAATGTTTGCATAGCAATGATCTATCTCCATTTTAGACTCAATAGTCAATATTTACATTTTTTATTGGTCAAAATGTATAAATGAATAATTAAATATCAATGCGATGACTTGAAGATCTGCAACACCTTATAAAATGTTAAAATTTTAACCAGAAATCGAAATTTTAATACGAAGTGTTGACCCTTGTGGAAGACATTAAACTGTTTGAAATGCTCTTAGGTGGACAAAGATGCGCCTCTTTTCTCATTGATTCTATATCATTGTATATTTTTTTATGCGTGTTCTTATGTGGAGTGGTGATGATACAATGTACATTATTCCGTTCAGAAATCTTACGAGTTTATAGAAAGAGAGAGAAAGTCTGTGCGGTGTGCCGTACCATTTATTTTATATAGCGTCTTTACCCGTCCGGGGTACACACCTATTACCCTAAAATTTTGTCTGGTTTAACACCACGTGGACATTAAGGGTCAGTTTCATAGTCAGACTTAGTACGGTCTAGGACAAATGGGCGCCAGTGTAAAAACGTAATGATCGTTTTTTACGTAAATATTGATTTTTGGAGTTTTTAAAAAAAATCATAAGAGAGGAACCTTAATTTGTTTGTATTTATAAAGTTAGTCTACTTGATATTTTAAAATAAAAAAATTAAACACATTAAAAGCCATGAAGAATACCTAACCCATCCTAACCTAATCTAGCCTAGCCTAACCTAACCTAATTTTAGTTTATTTTACAATTAAAACACACATTTTTCATTTTTTTTATAATTAAATACAATTTTTTAAGGCCGCGCCCAGTTTTGGCAGCACCCAGTTCGCAAGCGCCAAGATGGCGGCACCCAGTTGTCCAGTTAGTTTGGTAGCACCCAGTTTTCCAGCGCCCAGATGTCCGGATCTAACAGGATGACATCTACCTAGACCAGAATGGAATGGTCCAGTTACATTTGCGAAACTCGCCCATTCAATTCGAGTTTAGCTAAGCGTCGTCATGTATTTAGTGGAGCACTCAATCTGACTATGAAACTGGCCCTTAAATTTCAGCACAAGTTCTCCAGTGGTTACAAAGTCTTGGGCGTCAGATGTCGGAAAGGTTGAAGTTAAAATCACAGCCGGTTGCATTTGTTCTCTAAATGTAGCTATAATCTCGGTTTTACTATCCCCAGTCTACACGAATGCAGGTGCACGTTCACTAAAACCATCTTTATAATCCCCTCTCTAATATATGTGACAAAACTTACCAACTTGAAAAAAAACCACCCGTGTCGGTGGTCGAATGATCTATGGCGTCAGTCACTCTCGCATCATAATGGACTGCCGAAGACGAGGGAGATCAGGGTTTGAATTCTGGTTGTGTACCAAGAGTGTTTTTACTAAATGGTTTTCCACTCTCCTTCCACGCAAATACTGGTTGATTACCTTAAAAATTCTTCCTTCACCCCTATCCCATTAGAGTAACGTCGTACATGTGTATAACCTGAAACAGGTAGTAAGAAGTGGTGCTAAAAAAAACCGGGCTCATTTGATTTAATTTACCGGTTCGAATTTTGGGTGGCTGTATTGAGGGTGGGCTTTTTTATGAATGGTGTCTGTCCCTTTACGCAAATTATCGTACATTTTGCCCTTCTTTATCTTTACCCCCATTGGTGTAAATTAGCGCGGATAGTCGGGATGGTTAGCGGGATGTGTAGCCAACCTTGCGATGAACAGGGTTTATCCGAGCGGAGCTGAGCTGGGTGGCGTAGTTTCCAGGGGTAACCTAGCTCGCCATGCAGCTATCGAGCCACACGATCCAGCCCCCTCCCCGTCCGTCCACCCGCCGCAAAACCTACTTATATTACCCACTCAAGCTCTGTGTTTCCTTCGCCTCAATTTCATCTATGCAACCCCGCCTCACAATCTGCAAGAGAGTCAGGTCGGAGAAGGCTCCAAGGCGGCTATCAGCGAACTCCCGAGGGCTCAACGCGGCTATCAGCGAACTCCCCGAGGGTTCAAAGCGGCTATCAGCAAAACTCCCGAGGGTCCCGTCTCTACACTTTTTAGTCTAAAATCAGCCGCGCCCAGGGTGAAGAATCGTCTAAGCCAACATTATAGCTTGTCAAACTCTCAGGGGTTTGTACAGTAATATTTTCATAAAAAGAGCCTTTTCTGACGTTAAAGTTACTAGATCTAATTTCATATATTTATACGTTCAGGTTATGTGATTCCCAGCTGTAATTTTAGATAAGTATTATCACTACCGAAAACTTATATCAAAATAAATTAATAAAATGTCATCAATTTTTTTTTATCACCGCGTCTTACTACCTGTTCAAGTTATACTCATATACGATAATTACTCTAATGGGGTAGGGCGGAGGAAGGAAGGATAGAAAACCATTAAAGAAAAAAAACACTCTCAGTAGACCCGACCGGGATTCAAACCCTCAATCTCCCCGTCATCGTAAGTTTAATCTATTGCGAGAGTGACGCCTTAGACTATACGGCCACTGCATCGGGTGTTTAAAAGTTGATATATTCCAATTTTTATAATAATAACCTTATCTGACATTTAGAAACATTACTACTGTATATCTATCATCTTTCACGTATTCATACGTCAATTTGTGTAATCTGAAGCAGTCCTTTTTGATAGATATTACCAATACCTATATAATAGTAAAATACTATCAGTTTTGGTGGTTTAAAAAGTTTGCATTTATATGAAATATTTTGTATACTTTGTCTACCAATTTTTCTGGTTTTACAAACCTAATCTCTATACGTATAAAGCTGAAAGAAGATCTGTCCAGAAAAGAAAACCCACTCTCAGATGAGCTGTAAAAACTGAAATTTAGCAGGAATGTAGGGGGATTTCCCTATTTAACCAGAAAAATCTAAAACGGAAATTTAAAAATCTGTCTCCGAGAATTGGGGGTGATGGAGGAACTATCAATAGAAAAAACAACACTTTTTAGATGAGGTATACAATTAAAATTTGGCAGGAAGGTAAAGAGACCATTCCAAATACTCTGAAAGCCTTATATTTTTTTATGGGACTCCAGGAAATATGGGGGAAGGGGTGTTTAAACAGAAAAATAACTACTAAGCGTCATAGCAAATATAAATTTGGCAAACAGTTATAAGGAAAACTCTATATAACCAAATAAGTCTTAAATTTAAAATTTGGTCTCCAAGGAGAGTAAGGGGGTTTGAAAGTTTTCAAAATTTAACTATGTATCTTTTGAACCAAGTGGATAAAGGGCCTTGACATTTAAAATGAAGGATTCTTTTCTAGAATTGGGTGAGACCTTTTGAGGGCTTTTCAAATTTCTTCTCCTAAGAGGGTGTAGAGGGCCAAATAAGATGTGGGACTCACCCATCACCATAGTACCTCAATCAGTGGGCCTGAAAACTTGAAATTTTGCTTGGCAGGAAGGTAGAGGAATTTCCCCATATAAACATAAAAATATAAGATTGGAAAATTTCAAAATGAGACTCCAGGAAATGGGAGTGCCAAATTTGAAAAAAACAAAACTTTTTAAATGATTTATAAAATCAAAATTTGGCAGGCAGGTAAAAATAACACTCCAGATAACCAAATAAATTTGAAATTTCTAAGTGTTAATTGAAAAAAAGGTGGTGGGGAAACACTTTAAAAACTAAAACAAAACAACTACTTATTAGTGTGGTAAAAAATTTAATTCAGACGGAAGGTAAAAATACCACACCAAATTAATATAAATATCTGAAAATGTTAAATTTTGAATTGGGACTTTGGGAAACTGGGGGGAGGGGGGCTGGGTGTGGAGGAGGAGGGCAGGCAGCTAGAAGGACAATTCTGGATAACCATTTTCGTTTTAAAACTCAAAACGTCTAAGTAGGAGTTGTTTTAATGGAGGAATTGAGTTGCAATTTCCAAAACTTATAGAAACAAACATTTTGATGTGTGGTAGAAAACTGAAATTTGGCAAGAAGGTATCCAATCCAGATAACCATAAAAAACTAAAGATTTTAAATGTTGAAAATATGGAAGGAGAGGTTAAGTGGGGGCTGTTAAATAAAAATGATTTTAGGTGAGCAAGAAATTGAAATTTGCCGGGAAATCATAGGGATTACGCCAATAACAAAATAAGTGTTAATTATTTACTGGTTAGAAAGGAGCCTAAAACATGGGTGGGGGAGCGAGGGTAGTAGCTTAAATTATTATAAAATCTTCTTTTCATCACGAAAGAAAATTTAAATTTGTCAAGATTGTAAAAGGACAATCCCACATTAACTGTTGTCCAAATCAGTTTTGTAACAATGTATATTAATTCGTTTAGGTGACCTGGTGGTCTAGGGGTAAGGTGTCGGACTTCTGTTCTAGGGGTCCGGGGTTCAATCCTCTGTCCCGGCACAGATTTATCTGATTTCCAAACCCTTCCTTCACCTCTGACAAGATGTGTATTAATCACAACTTGTGAATGTGAGGAATACCAGGCCTCCACCGTGGTTCGGATTCCACGTTAAACTGTAGGTCCTCCATTTCATCTCACAATCACCCTACCATTACACATTAGCGTAAGTGCGTATAACCCGAACGGGTAGTAAGACGCGGTGATAATAATAATAATAATAATAATAATAATAATAGTTCGTTTATCCTATTTTATGTTCGTGCTTAGGTAATCGTTGCGCTGTTAATGGACTGCATTTGCTTGTGCACCCAGTTTGTGAACAAGGTAATATTTTATCTCAAAACATTTAATTTACTTTAATTTATTAATTACCATAATTTGATTGTGATTGCCATAGTTAGTTCAGAATTGTACTACGAGGGACTATCAAAAAGTTCTAATTTGAAATAGTTTAACCGTGAGAAGAACGAGTCAAACTGCTAGTCTATGTATATATTCTATTATTATTAATTTATCATCTTACATATTCAGGATTATCTTTGTGGTACCCCAAATTACGCAAGTTGATGGGGTGTTATGACATTCAAAATGTTTGGAAACCACTGGTCTAATCTATAGCTCATCTACGATATGAGTGTGGGTAGGTGACAACTAGCAGAAGGTTCTTCATTGCAAACATTGGTTGAAATTATTAATAGAATAGTTTGATAACATTTTTTTAATGACAATATAGTATTACTAAAGACACCATTGCGTTAACCCTCAATCTAGCCATTCATATCAACCAAGTCGCCGCCTTCTGTTGGCGAATATATTTAATTTCAAGATTAATTTTAGTGTAAGCCATCCCAGCTTAGCAAAACTCTTCAATGCGCTAACAAATTCGAACTTAATCCAAAAATATTGATCAATTCACGCGTGGGAGGTTGGGATGGATATCAACACATAAGTTGTAAAACATTCTAAATGTGGCTTCCATTCCCGTATCCAGGTGTCAATTTTCAAGTAATTTGATTTAATATGTTGGGATAGTTTTCGTAATAAACATTTTGTGAACGTACTTGGATGGATGTACGCATGTACCTACCTAGAATATTTCGAGGCATTTTTACTCAATATGTCCGAACGGTTTCGGATCAGTTATCTGAGTAAATAAAATTATTTTATAAAGTATCATAATTATTGTAGTAGGTAGATATGACAGTAATTTGCAGTTCATGAAATAGCCAAGAGTTCAGGCAATTTTTACGTGGTTTGTGAAATGGTCAAGAGAAAGAGGACAGTTTTATGGATTGGGCAAAATTTTTGCCCCAACTCGTAAAATGGGCAGTTTCAATAAGTGGTTCTAATATAGATATGTTGATGAATCTAGACGGATAGTAAGTCGCAGGACAGCAATAAATAAATAAAATAAAATGTAATGGACCAATTATATTTTTAAACCGCGTCTAGTCTAGTTTTCCACCAAATGGAAGGTTGATGATTCTAATACCGCGGCCGGGTAAACTGGGGCGTGGTTTTTCACTTCACTCACAAGAAAATATGAGTATATTTCCTATAAACTTTACCTACCTTCCTCCCTCTCCTATTAGTGTAAATATGGAGCCAGCATTTTTTTTTTGCATGAAATGAAAAACCATTTTGGGGGAAAAAAAGTACACCCAACCGGGATTCGAACTTTAATCTCTCTGTAATCCGCAGTCTAAGTCTATTGCGACAGTGATGCCTTAAGCCATGCGGCCAGCGTTGCAGTTTTTTTTTTACAATGTTCTCGTTGAATACCTCGATAAAAACAAGCGTAAAGTCCTACCTCCCCCCCAAGAAATAGTAATAGTAAATAAACCTCTACACCAAGAAGAAAGAAAGCAAAACACTCGTAAGCCCGCATATTACTACCTTCATGAGTACAAGTGAAATTAGAATAAAGCTCAGCGCTCAGAGGTATACTTTGTTGGGCGGGGGTTGGGGGGGGTTGGGGTGGAAAGGGGTGGAGAGGTTGAGTGTGAAGACAAGTGCTTTGCAATCCTCCCAGTGGGGGGGTTGAGATAAAAAAGAAATATACTACTTTTTTTTTGTATTGTTTGCCGAAGGTGAAATGCCGTTCCTTTCAATCCATTTTCCCCTGCAGCTACAAGAGCTCGAAAAGAGGGACTGCCGTAGTTTTAAATATTTACACTGACATGTTCTATCCAGTTTTTTTTAAAAAAAATCTTTGTTTCTTTCTCTTTGCGTAGTGTAAAATACAACTCAATTTTAATAGAAATAACCCTATCTGAAAGCTAGAAAAGTTAATAAATTTACTCTTACGTGTTCATGTGATCGTCAGCTGAGATTTTGATAGATATAATCAATATCTCTAAAATAAAACCAATAATAATAGAGGATATTTTTTTAAAAAACAATTTCGGCCGAAAAAAAAGATATTTTCTAAAAGTTTCTTTCTACAAAAATTCTTATTGTAGCTACAGTTCAGTTTTAATATAACATACAAATATAGCTTTTTTTTGCCACCAACATTGATAATATTTTGTTGTTTTATTAGTGTTATTTTTTTATATATCTACTATAAATATCAAATGCGACAGCTGTAAATAGCATTTGTTTACGTATAAATACTTGAAGGTAGATATAGTAAGTAACCTTTCTAACTCTCAGCTAAGGACGTTACTTTACGCATATATGCTAATTACTCTAATGGGGCAAGGATGAGGAGGGAATCATTTTAGAGGTAATCTACCCGCATTTGCATGGAAGGAGAGTGGGGAACAATTTGGGGAAAACCACTCTCACTTGACACAACGTAGATTCGAACCCCGATCTCCAGGTCATCAGCAGGACAGGACAGTCTTAACACGTGAGTGACGCCTCAGACTATTCGACCACTGAAACGGGTATCTTTGATACTAAACATATTAATAAAATATCTTAAATAAGAAAGAGTAGATCGCGTTGACAGGCTTTGACATATTGCAAGTGCGTTGTAATAAAGCTCCTCCCAAGTTCGTCAAAGTTGAGTAACAAGTGTTTGGGAACTCCTTCGACGGAACGGGGAAGACTTAAAAGACGGGAGCCGGTCCAGTGTGAGGACACACAAGAGAGATGTGGAGTACCACACAAGTCGACGCATCCAGTGAAATAAGTGGGGGGTGGAGATATGCTTAGTTCTCCTTTGTTTGCTGTTTCAGTTGCAAAAAAAAAACAAAAAAAACAACTACCGGTGATTTATTCAGAGACCTGCCTCCCCTCTCCCCCCCCCCCTACCAAACTTTGTTGCGTATGTTAAGTTGCGAACTAGAGTTCGGTGGTTTGGGCCTTCCTCCTGCCGCGTTGTTTGGTTGGACTTGCAAATTTCCTCGACAGTTCTCACGTTCTAGGTTAGCGAGGGTGGAGTGAGGGAAGGGAGGGGGTGCACCCGTGGCACGTTGGGCAGGGTGGGTGGGTGAGGGAGGTAAACAACTTACTACACGTGCTCGGGCTCCAGTTTGCCAGTGTAGTTAATTTTCCCCGACAAAGGAGGTGTGTGTGTATGTGTGTGTGTGTGTGTGTGTGTGTGTGTGTGTTGTGTGTGTGTGAGGTGGATGAGCGGATTTAACAGCGGAGAAATGATGGGGAAAAGGCGTTCACGTCGGAAACGATGATACGTGCGATCCAAAATAGAGAAGACAAGCGACAAATAAATTGGGACTACTAGATAACAATCCGGTTTAGATAAGAAGGAACCTTTTTTTTTTTGTATTTGACAGTCACAAAAGCTACTGAAATAATTTTAATGTATATCTACGCCAAGTCATGTGATCTACAGCTGTCACTTTTGATTTCAATACATTTAAATAAGACTAATAATACAGAAAAATCATAAATGCTAACCTGAATACTAATGTATTGGACAACTCGTAAATTAAAAGGTTGGAGGGTAGAAGATGCGAAAAAAGGTTAAGTGTTTTCGCAGTTTTTATAGAAACGCATTTTTTTTTTACCAAAATAGATAAAATATTGTACCAGTAGAGCTTAATTTTCTTCATATAATGATATCGACAGTTTTTGAATATCTCTCTTGAGAATATTAGTATTTGACGAGAATTTTTTCAAAAGAAGAGTAAAAGTTGTCATTAAATTCCAGGACACTATTTATAGATATTTAAGAACTATTGAGGTCACCATGTGAAGAAAATTAAATTCTATGCTTCTATTGGAGAAACATTTTATTTATTTGGGCCAAAAAAAGTGTTTTTTCTATATAAAAAAAAAATCTACAGTCCTTTTATAGAGTTCCTTACACTTCCACCTTAAGGGGGCCGCCTACCAGAGAGTTGGAATGCGTTGCAGACGTTCAGGAAATACGCGATGGTTAGGTAGTGTTTAATTTTTTACAAACTTGACTTAAGCCAAAAGGAAGATAAAGGTGGGGAACATGATTATTTATTATTATCAACCTTACATTTTGATAATCTATGTATATAAAAAATTAATGAAAACTCGAAACTTGCTCATTTTCAATGACCTTTAAATGGCCTTAAGTATATTGTCACAGTTCTGAGACGAGGGTAACTTATAAATAATCCTAGACACAACCTTTCAAAAACAAATAAAGTCATTTTTTGATAGGGTCACAACAGAAAATGTGAAGATAATTGCTAATTCCTTTTGCTGTTTTGATGCGTCAAAGCTAATGCTTTTCAGCCATCAAGTGGCGAAGCCATATCCTCCATCTACGCTTTGGAAGTAAAGAATAGCCGGAGAAAGAAGGAAAGGCAGTTGACTCTTTGCGCATGCGCTCTTTTAGTTGGATGTCTGCCTTCGCCTTGTTGAGAGTTGAGACAACGCACAGTGAGCCGGCACATTTTTAAGTTTTAGGTGTTCATTAGAAAATATTAAAAATAATATTTATTGTAGCTTTTACTGGAAATGTGTTTACAAACTGGTCCTGTGTTTCTGAACAGTTGTGTATGCTTTGCCTTCTTATGATAGCCATTATAATTATATATAAATAAAGTAGAATAATATTGTTATTTTCGATAAATTAAAACTAATATGAACAATAACACAAGCAAAAGGGACTACCGTAAAGGGGAAAAAACTAGACTTCGACTATCTGCCCGCCGCAAAAAATTAGGATGGAAAAAGGGGAAGAAGCGTTTTATTAATGGATCAAAGTAAGTACATACTGATTGATTAGTATAAAAACAGGGTCTAGTTCACTGTTCAACGGTTGCGTGTTAGTTTCATTTTACCGTGTTGCTCCTATATTCAGGAGGACGCGGTTAGAATCCCGTCCGGAAGTTTCATAAAGCTAGTCCTGTGAAGTAAAGAACCATAATTTGAATTCTGTTGCTTGGATAAAACATTTATTTATTTATTTGGTCATTCCTTGGACTGTAAAAAAAACATTACATAAAGATAAATAAGAGGGAAAAGTATATATTTACTGTACGTATACTAATTAGTAACAAAGTGATAATGGACAATTTAATTTCTTAAAATATGTATAACTATATATTAAAACAAAATTTTTACTACACGCAAGATAATATTTAATTTTAATAGATATTAATTCAGTTCTGATACGTGAAGGTTAACTCTAAAGCAATTATTACAATGTTTAGTGCCTTATTGGTTGTCTCAACTGAAAAAGTTCCAAAATCAGCTCTACAATATAAAAAACTTGAGCAATATATTTAATTTATGAGTAATTGTGAATTTGCTTTTTCAATATTAAGGGGGCCGCCTCGGTAGGCGAGAAGTTTCCGTGCAGACTTCCAGAAATCCCGTCATATTTAATCAGTGATGAGTTAAAAAATATAGTCTGCTCATTTAATATAATTAAGACCCAAACAATGTTTGGCACAGTAATTAATTAGTTTTCTATTAAGTTTGAAATACTTTCAATTATATATTTTTTATTTAGTTGCTTGTGATACATATTCTTGTTTATTTTTTAAATGGATTACGTGACACGTAAAGAAGACAAACGTAGAGGGGAAAAAACAAAATTACGAATTTGTGCTCGCCGCAAAAAAACAGAAAGAAAGCAGTGGAAACATTTATTTGATAGAACAAAGTAAATATAATATAAAATTTATTTTAATAATAATAATAATAATAATAATAATAATAATAATAGTGAACACAAATGTTCTATAAGAAACGGTTAACTCAAATTAGAACGTGTTTTGTCATGATATACCTACAGTAGGCCATAAAAAACTAATAATCGATAACAATAAATTAAATAATTATTTTTTTTCAGACAAGGTGTTTTTCTCTCTTCAGGCAGAGAGGACAAAGCTGATTGTCGGGACAGAGTAAACCTTTCTCAGTCCACTCCCATTGAAATGTCCACAACGTTGGATTAAACCCAACTTGAAGACAAAGCTATGGAACCAATAAATTTGGAAATTAGTCAGCTTTGTCTGGGGTAGGAAAACTAAATTAATAGGTTATCCATTATAAATTTTCGAGAGCAAATAGTTTTGTGTGAACATAGCTACATAGCTACTAGCATACATACGGTATTTATTTCATTTTCATGATCCATAATATCCTGGCCGCTTGTCCAATTTAGTAATAATCTCCACACGTTATATTTGACATAAGTCTACTAAATGTACCACACTCGGAGATTGAATGTGATGGAAGTTCCCAACCTGGGTTCGCAGGTCCCTAGGGATCTGCGAAGGCACCTGTGGGGGCCCGCGAAACAAATATAAGCCCTAGTATTTTTAAATTTTCTTTTATTTGAATTTTCACATCATATAAAAATATATGGTATTCACAATTTTCTCAAAAATCTCTTTTTTCCTGTTCGACAATATTTATATATATAATTGGTTACGTAGAGTACCATAAATGTGTAAGTGTTTTTATCTCACCATGTATGGCTGGGGAGGTTAGAGGGCCGCGATGTATTATCATTGGCTTGAGGGGGTCTGTGAACTGGAAAAGGATGGGAACCACTAATATAGAATATCTATGTTTGTGTGGTCTTAGTGTGTGTGTGTGTGTGGGGGGGGGAGGGGGAGGAGTTCTTGGGTTGTTGACTTTTCTGTGCTAATTGTTAGGCCTAATATATTTCTAATAATGGGTTTCTTATATCAATACTATCAGCCTAATATCATAAACCATGGTGGTTATGGTGAAGGAAATATCTATAGCCAGGGGCAGACTAAATGTATTGTCACAAGCGGAGAATAATTCTGCCACCCCTCATCCCGCCCCACCCTTCAAGCATCGTGGCGATGATGAAATCAATCCTGGGGTCTTTGTTGAAGTCTGCAATAATTTAATCAAGATGTAAACAATACCATACCATCCATTACATTGGAAAATGGCTATATGAATAGTTATGAAACGAACTATAAAGTTTTGACATTAGTTATAATTAATTGCGTACCATAACAAAGAAATAGTATTAGGTACATTAGATAACCTTCACCCTAAAGGGTTACGTAGAATTTACAATACAAGAATTGCATCCAATGATGTATTTGTATATACAGTCACATAATATATTTTATATAAATATAAGTACTATAATCAAAATAGTATTTGCTATAGTTATTGCAAGCTACGAAATTCCACCCATGGCAGCCACTGGTGCCCCAATTGTCCGCTTGTTTCTTTTGCACCTTAGTCCACCCCTGTCCACAGTAAGATTTTAGAAAAGTCTTTTTAGGCTCTATTTTTATGAATAGCAAATATATATCTAGTTAAATAAAAATTCATCACTACTGTATTAAAATAAATTAAAGTCTAGGACTTATTTATGAAAATTTAGCTATAAAATTCTATTTCTCAACTTTCGCCCTTGTAAACCTCTTGGCCGTAAATTCTCCTGTTGACAGTAGTAGGTAAATTAAAAAAAAATTTCAGGGGTGCACCATAATTTTGTACCAGTTGCACGGATTGGTTGCTACCACTGGTGGCGGAACGTTATTTGTGTAGAAGGGTGGAAGGGGGAGGCGGCGGTGGCAAACGAAAAATAAGTTTTTTGAGAAGTTGCCTTCCCCCCTTCACCTCTCCCTTACTCTGCCCCTTTTCGCAATAAATGTTGGAAACTTGGATGTCCCTAAAAGTTATTTGGAGATGTCCTCCTCCCCAAATTTAGAAAATCAGATTATTTTAATGCTATTTGGAAAAGTCTTCTACAAAATTTTTTTTTAACTCAAATGCTTCAGAAGCCATCTGGAGTGGTCCTCGCCTTTAATTGAAAAATAAAACTAGATGTCTCTAGAAACTATTTAAAGTGGTCTTCTCTAATTTAAAAAAAAATGTAAATCTTTAAATGCTATTTGAAATGATCTTCACCTGGACATTTTTGAAAATAGGATGCTTTTAGAATAAATTTGGAGTTGTCAGATGGATTTTTTAAAATGATTTGTATCTGGAATATATTTGGAGTGACCCTTTCCCAGAAAATTTAAAAAATAATATTCCTCTAGAACAGGGGCGTACACACAAAGGGGGTCCAGTGGGTCCCAGCCCCCCATGGAGAACATGAAGGATAAAAAAAATATTAAATACAAAGGGACGATTTAGCAATGTTAATTCCCCTTAAAGCAGTGGTTGAAAATAACCCAATGTCTTGATACAGTGTGAGCAGTGGTGCATCCATGATTATGTCATGAGGGGGGAGGGGGGGCGTGCCTACACCACAAAAGAAATACCTTTAGGAACCAATAGATCATAAACACCGCGTCTTACTACCCGTTAGGGTTATACGCACTTAGCTAATGTGTAATGGTAGGGTGATTGTGAGATGAAATGGAGGACCTACAGTTTAACGTGGGATCCGAACCACGGTGGAGGCCTGGCATTCCTCACATTCACAAGTTGTGATTAATACACATCTTGTCAGAGGTGAAGGAAGAGTTTGGCAATCAGATAAATCTGTGCTGGGACTGGGGATTGAACCCCGGACCCTCAGCACAGAAGTCTGACACCTTACCCCTAGACCACCAGGTCATCTTTAGGAACCAATAAAATGGTGGTCCGTGCCCTAGGGGCTTTTCACCCCTGGAGAAAAATTTTTAATTCTAAGGTTCAAAATGGTGCCCTTTAATTATATTTTGTACCTAATTGTTTCTGATTAAACTTATATGGGTTATAAATATATGTTACCTTCGATTTGATTGCCAGCTTTAATTTCTAGGTATATTCACTGTAGAATTTACATTTAGTTAGTGAGTATAATTTTTAAATTAATATAAAAATGAACTATTAAAAATAAAGATGCCTAACTCAAGTGACTGTATTTTAGTTAAAATATGAAAATAAGTCAATAGTAAATAACACGCTCTTTACTACACAAAGGAGTGGGAGATAGGAGGGGAGTGTGCGGGAAAGCCAGGGTTCGGAGTAAACGGGGTGAAACATGTGTTGTTCGAACACATTGGACGTATGTCTGCAGAGGAGCACAGCACCCTTCAATCCGTCAATTTAATTTTTGAAAAATATCTCAAACAGGGGGGATTATAGCTCCTTAGTCCCACCCCCTTGAATCCATCCCTGAGTGTGGAACATGCCCAACTGGATTTAACGCTGTCTAGTCTGTATAGCGTTATTAAGTATTTTGTTTAGTAATAATGGATTTAATTGATTATTGACTTGTAACTTCTATACTTTGGATCCTCCTTTAGAATAATTTCTGTGTGCTCCCCTGCTCTAGAATATATTTGAAGTGTGCTTCCACCGACATACTTTTGGAAATTGGATGCTTTCAGAAACTATTTGGAGTTATCTTTCACTACGATTTTGTTTTAATTTGGAAAATAATTTAACACTGTCTTGTTTACTCTCTAACCAATAGTAAACTAAAGTAAAGATCTCTAACTACCCCCACTTTGTTGATGAAGTAATACATTATAATTGTTTTTGGTCTCTAAAAAAACACAATACCCCCCTCACCCAACACCCCTCTCCCTGCCCTCTTATTATATATTCTTATTTCTATGAGCACTCACCTCGATATATCTATATTATCCATATATATTATAGATTTAATTGAAGTCTCCCCTAAAATAAACCAAGTTGAACGCTAAATAGCTTGATAAGGCATCCAATATTAATAATATTTTGGCCTCCTGCTTGGGAAAGCGACCCTAACCCAGTGATTCCCAACCTTTTTTCTTTAGAAGAACTCTTAAAATATTTCATAAAATCTCGGGGAAACGCACATTAGGTACGACAAGGGTAAATTATAAAATAGACATATAGATCATTAGGGTTGTTAAATACGAGTAATAATAATAATAATAATAATAATAATAATAATAATAATAATATTATACTTTTGAATAAAATATTTCAGGATTATTTATTGCCTATTTCTATTTACTATTACTAATTACTGTCCTCCGGTACTTGAACTTGGGTTATCACTATTCTTACCAACCTCACTTTTAATATTACTATCGGCACTATTCTCTTCATCTTCCTCGGGTACATGAGCTATATTTATATATCTCCACACTGTCCAAAAAATATTGTCAGATTAATAAAAACAAAGGTTGGAGATTCTCGCGGAACCCTGGTTAGGAATCACTGCCCTAACTCCTCCTTTTGTAATCTCATTACGGTTACTGTTTTGTCACTATCTGCCCTTAAAATTATCTTTTTTGCACAACTAAGCCTTCGGGGGCACAATGTACTACTTCACACAACGTATAGTTAACAATAATCTCTATCCCACTTTAAACTCGTTTCTTTTTTTCAAGGATGTAAACTATCTATAAAATTTTGGATTGACGTTGAACAATTATTTTCTAGGAGATCTACAAAAACATTTACGTCACTTCGTAATATGCAGTTTGAGGAAATAAATCTAGAGAACGACAGGGTTTTACCTAGGCATAATTTAAATGAACAGCAAGAAAGTACACCTGGCTGCTCAAAATGGTCCGAGCTAGATACACCTGGCTGCTCAAAATTGTCTGAACTAGATACACCTGGCTGCTCAAAATTGTCTGAACTAGATACACCTGGCTGCTCAAAATGGTCTGAGCTAGATACACCTGGCTGCTCAAAATTGTCTGAGCTTAGTACTGCCATAACAAGCTCTGAAATAAAAAATGTGATGGATACATTTGATCAGAGTAGTTTTTACTGTTTAGAAGGTGTCATGCCCCTACCTCTATCCCCTTCTGAAAAAAACTGCAAAAGGTCAGAGCAGATAGTGACTGAATTTAGATCCCCAGAGCAAGAAGTTTATGGCCGGAGAATTTTTGATGTTGCTCACTTGTTTAACGAAATTAAACGCATAAGTAGCCATAGTGATATATTTGGTTGCTCTTTTTCCAACATGGTAATGCTCAAGAACAAAGGCAAGGGATGGAGAGTAGCTATACTTTTCAGTGCAATATGTGTGGGTTTAAAACCACTCTACGATCAGAGAACCCTGATAAACGACAGAAGTATATGGGAATAAATACCGCGTGGGTCTGCAGCATGGTAGCGAATGGAAAAAGCAACACACAGATGAAAGATATAACTTCAACATTGGATATGCCATGCATGTCAAAGGAAGGTTTTAATAGGTACCAAAAGAAATTGTCTTCTGTGATCCATGATGTTGCCTGGTAAAGAATGCAGGCCGCTGCTAAAGAAGAAGCTGAACTTGCTCTTGCAGAAGGAGAAATAGATGCGGATGGTATTCCTCTCATCACTGTAGTAGCAGACGGTGCATGGTGCAAGCGTTCCTTTAAGACAAATTACAACGCTTTGTCCGGTGTGGTAAGTATTATACAAAAATTGTTATGTTTACACTTTTATATGAGTGTCATAATTGACATGTGTTTTAATAAATTTGTTTGTATACATGATTAAATGAACCTTTTTAGGCATGCATCATCGGAAAAAGAACGGAAAAAGTAATTTTCGCAAGTGTAAGGAACTCTTACTGCTGTATATGTGCACACGCACAAACAAAGAATGAAGTTCCTAATGAACATTTGTGTTTCAAAAATTGGAATAAATCTTCCACAGCAATGGAGGCTGACATAATAGTCGAAGGTTTTAAAAAAAGTGTTTCTATGCACAATTTGAAATATCATAAGCTTATAGGTAAGTAGTTCCAAAAGGTATGTACTTATTATTTTCATATAAGGTGTTCTCATTTTTACTTTTTACACTAACTTTGCTAATTTGAACCACATTATTTAATTTTCTCCTTGTGTATTTCAAACATTACTTATTCGAAGTGTAATATTTTGTTATGTATTTTTTACCAAAAAATACCTTAATGAACCTTGTTCAAAGCCCAATTTTTGTGACAATCCCAACCTATCCTCATCTTACCAAACTTAACATCCCTTTAAATTTAAATATCAAGTACAAAATATTTAAATGAAGGGTGATTTTATTATAAAGTTGTGGGAAATAATACTTGCGCAGTTCTACTTCTCAATTTATTACATAAGTAATGAACATATATATATAACTTGTATATGAAATATAAAATTATAATTATTTAATAAAACCACTCTAATGAAACTAACTCTAATGTTTTAAGGTGATGGTGACAGCAGTGTTACGCGGCAACTTGCGAAAGCAAAACCATATGGGGCAAATTTTTGTATTACAAAAATAGAATGTACCAATCACATTCTAAGAAATTATTTACGTAGACTGCGGGAAATCGCAGCAAAAACAAAAAATGATGCTGGACCAGTTCCCTCAACTGCACGCAAGGCTCTTTCAACTAGACTCTTGCGTCTTCGTTCAGCAATAACAGCAGCCATAAAATACAGAGCTTCACAAACAGATCTACCGCATCATCTTCGTGTGGCAGAACTTTGTAAAGACATTCATAATGGGCCCCATCATGTTTTTGGTGACCATTCAAAATGCCTAGAGCGGAACTACTTTTGTAAAGGTTCAAAAGAGGGCGAAGAAAATCTAGTTTCCGACTTAGAAATGTTAGGCATGTGGGATGAAATCATGGCTGCTAAAAATTTAGTGGTTCATCATGCTGAAAGTCTAATTCACAATGTCACTACCAACATTGCAGAGAACTTTAATAGTATCTTATGCAAATTTGTTGGTGGTAAGAGAGTCAACTTTTCCCTGCGAGGAAGTTACCAAATGAGAAGTGAAATGACTGTAATTTCCCATAATACAAAAGGAAACGCGCAGAGATGGATACATAAACACATTACCAACAACAGCCCTGGTTTGTTCTTAAAGAAACATGATGAACAGAAACAAAGATCGGCTGAGAAAAGGCGTCTAAGAAGAAAATCTAATCCTCAGTCTAATAAACGCAGAAAACTTGAATTTTCTGGCCCTGACAAAAACTATGGGAATGTTCAGGAAAACGAAACGATTGAAGACATTGATTCTGTTCAATTTGAAGAAAAGAAAAATGCTCTCTTGGCTAACTTACATTTAAATGATGAACAGAGAAATAATCTTCAACACTTAACCACCTCCCAGTTAAATTCTCAAATATGGTACAGTGAACGATCCAAACGCCTGACTGCATCTAATTTTGGAAAAATTTGTAGAATGCGACCATCAACTTCTTGTACAAAAACTATCATTTCTCTATTGTATAATGATTTTTCAGGGTCTAAAGCAACCAAGTATGGCATTGAAAAAGAGCCGATTGCAATAGCGCAGCTTGAGAAGCTTTTGAACACTGTAATTTTGCCTTCGGGTTTGTTTGTAGATGAAAAGCTTCCGTGGCTTGCAGCTACACCTGATGGCCTGGTGGATGAAGATGGTATTGTTGAAGTGAAATGTCCAGCAGGAGCAGCTAACCTCACACCTGAAGACGCAGTTAAAGAGAAGAAAGTTAGCTTTTGTACCATAAAAGATGGAAAATTGTACCTGAAGGAGGTTCATCCTTATATGTACCAAGTGCAAGGTCAGCTACACATAACAAAAAGACATCATTGTTTTTTTACACTATGGACACCATTAGGTATGTTAGTGCAGAAGATAGAAAAACAAGATAGTTTCTGGAGTGTCAAAATGGTAGACAAATTAAACAGTTTCTATATGGATTGCCTTCTACCGGAACTGATAGATCCACGCTTTACACGAAATATGCCAATCAGAGAACCAACACAAGTGGTTACACGTGTCAGAAGAAATGACCTAAAGTGAAATAACACCGTTCGTGAAGTAAAAGGAAAGAAGGTTATAAATATAATTTATTTTTGTATATAATGTTTGAAAAAATTATTTGGTCAACTTGATGGTTACCTCTAAAATGCATTTAACGACTTACTTTTTTACAAAAAAATATTATATCATAAACTTAACATAGTCCTATATTTAAAAAAAATAGTTTACTGTTGACAAGATTTTTCAAAAATTGAAAATATTTAAAAAAAAGTTAAACTATTTGGTTCTAAGTAGATATTTTAGGAGTGTTTCAAATTGCAAATATCACAGTGTACTTAGTTTTTTAAAATTAAAAAGTCATTTATGTGTTGTTTACTGATGACTGACTTTTCAATAATAGACCATGAGAGAGATAAGTATGATTGTGTAGTATCATTTGTTCATACTCTTGTATTGTGTAGTATATTGTATTTAGAAAAACACTTTCTAATCAACTAACCTTTTCTTATAAATAAGTAAACATGTATCACACTATGTACAAGTTATGATTATATATAATCAAGACTTATCCAGAAAAAAAGTGTTAAACATATTTTACTTCAAAAAAACTTCAAATTTATCTAGAATTCTTATGTTTTTACATATTTTGTGTAAAAAAGTTTCTATTTTTTCTCACTTGGTTTTCTTATAACAATGTCATTTCAGGGGGGAAATTCCCGATTTGTCTTGGAATAAATTCTATATATAAAATTGTATTTTGATACAGGCCTATATAAACAGTTTATCTATGTAAATGTTAAGGGGATTCACTAAAACTTCGGTATTATTGAGAATCTCGATGTATGAAGGGTATTTATATATATATATATATATATATATATAATAAATATAATTAAAGATTAAGGCAATGTTTCGAGAGAAAACGCAAAATCTACTCTACTGTAGTTAAAAAATACAGTAAATTTAAACTTATTTCTACTGTAAACAAGAATACAATGAACTTGAATCATACAGTAGGCCTACAGTACTGTATTTATGTAAAAACTAAGTTGATACTAAATGTACATGTGTACGGTAGTAGTGTAATTTTAAAATATCATTTTTACAGTACAGTATTTTCCTTTTTTATTTTATTTCCTGATAATGATCCGGATATTTGGCGATCCGGGTGACTGGAGTTCAACCGTGTGTGTGTATATATATATATATATATATATATATATATATATATATATATATATATATATACATATATACATGTATATATGTATATATATATATATATATATATATATACATATATACATGTATATATGTATATATATATACATATATACATGTATATATGTATATATATACATATATATACATGTATATATATACACATATATACACACATATATACACTTATATATACATATATACATATATACATAATAAAACACATAGATCTGGTGTTTTCATCCTCTAGAGGCTAATTCAAGGAGAATTGAAACTATGGCGGGAATTCTTGATACAGAAATCCGTAAAAGTCGATACGCCAATGAAAGCTTACTAATTTTTGTCAATAACATCGAATGCCCATTGAAAACCGTGTGATACCAGTTACTACTTCAACAGCCGAAAGATCTTATAGTTCGTTGAATTTAATTAAAAACTACTTGAGATCAACAATAGGTCAGGGAAGACTCTATAATTTGGCCAGGCTCATTGCCTAGTCTAAATAAAAGTATTGAAATATATCCTGAAGATGTTCTAAACATGGTTGATAGAAAACACACTCGAAAACTTAAATCAAACTCTTAAAGATAAATAATTATTTATCAGCATTTATCATTGGACTCAAAAGGCTTTTATCCAACATAGCTTTGTAAATCTTGTTTAAATATTAATTTTCACATACAGATACGAGATTTTTAAAAGGATGTAAAGTAGCAATATAATAATAATAATAATAATAATAATAATAAATTATCATGGTGCCCCCCTGTCATTTTTTTCTGGATCCGCCACTGTGTGTGTGTGTGTGTGTGTGTGTGTGTGTGTGTGTATTATATGAAACAGTCAATGAATGTGTTTCAACATTAATAATATTGTTTATTTCTTATTGTTTTTAATAAGTTCTTAGTTGATTTAATTATTTAAAACGTAAGGATCAAGCTAAACAAAATTGCCAGTGACAAGGAGGTCGGGGTTTGATTCTCGGCCAGGTTTACTAAGGGTAGTTTATCCGTAGCCCTCTCTCTAAACAAATACGGGTACATTTCATCAAAACTTTCCTTCCTCTTCCCCTATCAGCTAGAATAATCAGTGGAAATTACTGATAACCTGAATAGGCACCTGAAATTAAAATGAATTAATTGTTGAAAATGGGTTACACATGACCATTTAACCTATTATTTATGTAAACTCTAGCTTTGTGTAGGCGTAAACAGTGTAGGTGATATAACAATGTGTAGTCTATCTCATTTTAGTTGAGAGTAAAAGTTAACTAATTTGACCCGCTTCGGTGGCCGTATGGTCACCCATTAGAGTAATTATTACATAAGCGTGTAATCCGAACGGGTTGTAAGACGCAGTTCTAAAAGGAAAAACCTCTTTGGTTTGATTAACAACGATGAGGTCGGAAGGGGGGAGGATTATTCCCGATTTTTAGCAAAAAAAAAAAGTGAATGCTTTTAGAAGCTAGTTGAAGGCTTTTTTTTTTACATCTTCCATATTTATAAGTATTTACTAAACATTTTACACAGATAGAATAAATCTAAGACGGGTTGGGAGTATAGGGCCTGTGTTAGAGCTCCTTATACTCCTCGGTTCCGACGCCCTGCTATCAACTAAGTAAGGGTAAGATAGAAATTTTGTCTACACGTGATTAATTATTGTATAGTTAATATTCACATTTTCCTAAAAAAAAAAGTGACATGTATAAAAGTGTGTGTTCTTCAAGAAAATTTTTTTTTAGCATCGGGTCCTACTACCCGTTCGTATTATAAGGTTTCAAGACAAGTTAAACCATCAATAGAGGATTGTGCTTGTTTGTGAACCCTTCACGAGAATCTCAAGTTAGCAAAATATCACAAGATAAAAACAGGCTGACAGCTGTACTGTGTAGTGAGTGGGGAGGCGATCAGCCACGCGCATTCTTCCTCTTGACCTTGAAATAGTTTTCCATTTCTTTGCTTCTCTTCTTCTGACATGGGGTGGTAGGGTAAGTGTGAAGAGGATAAGATTAGAGAGAGACAGACGCTGTAGTTCAAGATATCAGCACAGAGCATTTCATTTTAAGACATGAGGCCTAACACGAATGATACTTTCTCACGTACCAAGGCGGCCCCCTTAATATATAGATACCTAATCGCTAGGCACGCAAACTAAACGTCAATCTCATCTAGTCTGGTTTGCCGATGACGGGTAGGTTGGAGTGGGAATCCCCGGCAGTGTGTACTGGATTTGTTTTTACCTAAATTATTTTCCACTTTCGCTCAACTTTCGTGATAAAAATGCATTTAACCCGGATGGTTTTGTAAGACGCACTGTAAAAAAAAAAAAAGATTAACGACCGAAGTTATATTTTATAAAACATGTAAGCTTTTATAATTTTACTTACTTCAGGGTAGAGGGTTGATCCGACTAGTTTTGACATGAAAGACCGTTCGTTCATATGATACTTACTATCCACATCTGTGGGCACGCGGACTAAACTCCAGGCTCATCTAGCTTAGTTTTCCAGTGACTGGATGGTCGGAGCTCTAATAGAATCACGTCAGGGGTGTATCGAATTTTTTTTCCCCTAAATACTTTTCCACTCCACTTTTTCCACGGACTTCAAAGTAAACTCCCTTTAAATCATACCTTCTTCGTCGCTATCCCATTAGCGTAGTTAAAATGAGTACATCCCGGACGGGTAGTAAGACTCAATAGAAAAAAAGTTAAGTACCTTGACACAATGTTGCTACTAGCTCAAAGACTCTCCCGATCACAAATTACTCCGAGGCACCCATATTTCTACTAATTAACCCCTTCCCTTTGACTTGTAGTCTTTGACAGTAATTCAAACACAGAGAGACTGAAGATATTAGAATTTAATATTAACTCTGGATGTGTTTTAAGTAGCATTTCATATTCATATCCACCATTTCTGTTGCTACAACATCTACGGTAATCCGAGAAAACTATGAATCTTTATCTACGGTGGCTTGAAGGAACTTAGAATTATGGTATTTTCTATGCAAATAATACGTTCATTGTTTATTTCTAAAGAATTTCCGTGATAAATCTACGAAGGTTCGAAGAAGCCTTGAATTGTGGCATAATCTAGGGATATAATTGGTTATTTGTTTTCCTCTAATGGATCTCCCCTTTCACGGTTCTGGGGTATCTAGCCCTTGGTTTATCTTTATGACATCTCGCTGTTATAATAAAGACGTGAAATGTACACTCCGTTCCAATTAAGTAGGCTTATAGATTGATTGGATATGATAATATCGCATTCGTAAGAAACTAGAAACCTGGTGAATTAGTTCCCCCATTAACAATTAAGTACAGAGGTAGGTTAAGCTCTCTCCTGATAAAAGTTAATGATGTTAGTAACTATTAACAGTTGCGAGAGCTGTGTTTACAAAAACCAGAAGCAATCTCTAATTTTTTTGAAACAAAAGTGATACTCTGTTCTCACCAAACCGAATGAAAAACCAGTTGCAGTTTTGTTTGAGTTTCAGTTCTTTTCCACTACACGGACAGTACAGTCATGTTCACCGACAGTGAATGGTCCATCATTGGTTATGGATTTTTCTTAATTCAGTTTCTACAAATGAAAGAACGACAGATGCCAAGGTACTGGGTGCGTTTGCTTACACACTAGCCCGAACAAAAACACGTATCATCGGGTTCAACACCTTTCAGGACGATGTAGAGAAAGGAAGGTTTTGTGCACAACTGTTGATATGGTGTTTCCACCGGGTGGACTGTGTTTCACAGAAACCAAGCAAAACATGGAAACCTTTTGATCTTTCCGACTCGGGTCCGGACTTAAATTTGTTGACAAAAAACAGTCACCTGCGAATTCGGGAGTCTCCGAAATGTTTCTGTTTTCCGAAACTCGAGTCGCAGTTTCGTCTAACTCGACATAGTTTCAGTTTTGTTGGTCTGGTTGAAAATTGTCTGCCGTAGTGCGTGGCCGGCCTAGAAAAGGCAATAAGCTGGGGTTATTTACTGTCTTGACTGAGGTAATTTTTTTTATAAGGACACAAATTCAAGGAATTGCATCACCATCTGTCTGTAATTAAATTAGGGAAAATGTAACTGTAGAAAAAAACCGCACACTTGTGATGTAGTCGGTGAAGATGAAAACGACAGTCCTCCGGGTCAAAGTCTGGTACACAATCCGACAAACCCTGTCTTTCCAAATTTCATCAGAGTAAAGTGTAACACTCACCCCCTCCCCATTTTCTCCACTACCACGTCATGTGGAATATAAACTAAGGTTCGACCTTGAGCTCAATAAAGCGACGCTCTCCACAAAATATAATTTAATTGCGCGGTTGAACGTTTGGTTTCAGGGCAACCATTTTGCATACGTCATCCCCCATATGTATCGTTTCGACTGAGAGCCTACTCTAATCCTTCTGGCCGTACCGTAATATCGTTGACATCTGTGACATCTGCCAGAATGGGTGAGAAACCGACAATTTAAAGAGATGATCTGCCTCCTCTCTTACTTAAAGCTTACATCAGTTTTCTGTTGCGACATTTGGAGTGTTTGGAGAGAGAACTATTGAGAAGAGTCCCACTTCCATTCCTGGGTTGATGGAGCTGAGTCTCTAGGAGTTTGTTGGGGGTAACTTGATAGGTTAGGTTAGGTTATGTTCATTGCAGCTTGCTGAAATAACGCGAGCAGATGGAAATTACAAAAAAAAAAAAAAAACCTTACAAGAGCTCTTGCAACGAGTACTTCGTTGTATCCCATCCTTTAGCATTTTGTGAAAACGGAACTTAAGCTATTAATGAAAAACAGCGTTTTTTGTTTTTCGCTTGGCATGCACTTCATGACATGATATTTGATATAGACTGACTAAAAGCGTTTATGTTTGGAAAAAACAATAGAGGTTGTATCCTGGACTTAATTCAAACAACTGTTCAAAATAGCCTGGACCCAATTGAAATATCTGAAAAGGTAAACAAGTGGCTTGGGAATCAATTCAATGTCATCCGTTTTGCTGTACACAATATTTAGGTGCAAATTTCAATCAATTTAACTAGTTCACAAGTAAACAACGTTCTCTTCTTTTCAATCAATCTTTACACCACATATAGTTTTTAACTTTAAGTTTTTTGACACTGTTTTGTAGCTATAGTAGCCCCATGGCTTCTTTGGTGCTGACTGACAGCTCACAGCTGACAGCTGACGGCTTTGAAAAGCTACCAGACCAAATTATGTATCCCTACGCCGAACCATATGATCTGCAAAAAACATGTGTTTAGCAGCTGTCACTTCTGACAGTCAAAATTTAGGTATATACCTAAATGTTGACAGTCATAAGTCAGCTGTGAACTGTCAGTCAGCACCAAAGAAGCCACGGGGCTACTGTACTAACAAGCCAACTATCTCCAAAAAATTGTCTGTTGACGCCATTGTTAGCCGACAGTGAAAGAACAACTTGAACGAGAAAAAAAAAAAAAACACCTTTGACCTGAAGAAGAAAAACTGTATCGTGTGGATGCACTAACGCATCCGGTATAACTGCACAGGTACAACCTGTACGTGTGTAGCGGCCTTAATGCAATTCGTTCGTTTGGACGACCAGCGAACGTGTAATTTAATGTTTGCGCGGAGACTCGTTCTGATCCGTCAAATGTCGGTTTTCAGACCTAACACAAAGGCGCTCGTAGTGCACGTTGGTACGTGATTCGTGCGACTGGTAATCTGCTTACTTACTTACGTTATTTACTTTTTTAATTCATTTATTTTTAATTATTTTCTTACTTAGACTGACTTAGATAAAATGACAAATATGTGGAGTGAGGAGAAATCGCTCGAATTTATCGAGATATACAATAGTAAAGAGACTTTGTGTAACCCGAAACAACCAAATTACTACAAAAGTATTTGAAGAATAACACATGTTTAGAAATTGGTACTTGGAGATCGATGCAGAAGAATATGAAAAATAATAATAATAAGTTTGCTAGCGTCGTATCAAAGAGAAAATATCAGAAAAAAAAAGCGAGGGTACTAAAAAAAAGTATTTAAATCCGAAATTAATTCTGAACCACGTCTATTTTTATACAGTTAAGTTTTCCACCAACGACGTCCAGTTTTATTTTCACTTTCCATAGTTAAATACATAGAAATAAAACCAGCACCGGCAACTATCACCCGTTTGTTCGACATAAAATAAAACCAGCACCGGCAACTATCACCCGTTTGTTCGACATATTCCCGGCGACTGAGCGGATCAGACAATTCGCAGTAGCATTCGCGGCGTAATCGTGTGACGTCCAATGCATTCGCATTATATTACACACTACACGTTACACCCGTCTACACGCGGCTTAACAAATGTGTAGGGGTGGAACAAATTATATTAATATCAAAGGCAAATATATTAAGATAAAGAAGGAAAAGCAACAATGCACACAGAATTACATCTTTTAACCCCACTATCTTTGGTTTGTTTGGCACAAACAAATTTTTACCGCAATTTTTATATTTGTTGCACCATACCACTCAAATAAGAATTAAGTAGTTATTATTTTTAACCAAAGATAAATAGTACACAAATCAGGGTTTTCGTAAACAAAGAATAGTTGTTACAGATGAGCCAATGCATCCACTATTGTCTATTAATATATTATATTTGTTTTTGAAAGAACAGGATTTATAAAACCCTGGCATCTGCTGATAAGCAAGTATTCTCAATCACTCTCTATGTCTGTTAACACCCCCTATTGGTTGAAAACATTTTGATGGGAGGGCATTAGATGGTGACAATCTTACCCCGCAGAATAATAAGATAAGTAAAGTGAGTCGATGTCATTGCCACAATGTTTTGTTAAAAGTCGTTTAAAATAGATTTACAACGAAAACTTATTTTGTAGTAAACATTAATGATCTTTCACTTTGAACAGGACGATCCATTGTGATTACACACGTCATCATAGCATAAACCGATACTATTTTTTTACTTTGTAGTATCTGGGTTTTTTTGTACCACGTATTTCTACCTATTCGGGCTATACTATTATATACTAATTACGTTAATGGTTTTAGAGATTAGGAAGGTTATATTTTAAAGGATGTGTACCCACGTTTGCTTGGAGAGAGAGGGAGAGTGGAAAACCATTTAAAAAAATACACCCCTACACCCAAACGAGATTCAAATCTCAGTCTCCTCATCATCAGCAGTCTAAGCTTTTGTGAGAGTGACGCCCTAGACCAGGGTGGTCCAACGTTATTTTTTATCTTAAGGGCTAAATCTTATCATCAGTTTATACGGCGGGCCGAAGATATATTTAGTAGTTCCATCAAGTTAATAATATCAGCCCACAAATAACACTTAACAAACAGTTAATTTCAATACTATATATATATATGTATATATATATATATATAAAATTGTATTTTAGGTGGGTGAGTATTTCAAAATTTACTCTCAAATAAATAGTTTATTAATATATCAAAAATGTACTATTCACGCACACATTTTTATTATTAATCAAATAAATACATAATAAAATGCAATCATTACCTTTTTTAAATACGCATTTTTATTTGAATCATAAGTTATTTCACACCTGCCACCAAAGCTTTCCCTTTAATGTTCCTTCAGGGTATTGTGAGGGCCACATTTTCAGTGAGAGTAGGCCGTACTTGACCCGTGGGCCATCAGTTGGATCACAGTACCTTGGGCCATTCAACCACAGAAGTGGGTAATAATTTAGCTAATCTTATTCCTTAACCAGAAATCATTGCTACCAAAGAGTTTATAGCTCTAGTTATATTAATTATATAGGCAAAGTTTAAGTCGCTTTTTATCATCTACTTCCATTTGTTAGACCTGTTTAAAAGGTCAGAAAAACATACACCCGGGGTTCAAACACGAATCCTTGAATGTGGTGAGTTCATCATAGCTTTGGATTTTAAAAAAAATCGGCAGTATCCGAATCTGATAAGAGGATTACCAAAAGGATGAATTTAATTCATATCATAAATTTCAAAAAAACCTTTAAAAAAATGTGTATAATTTGTTTAATTGGTGTTGGTTATTTAAGAATTAATCAAATATATTATGATGAATAAAGTATATATTTGAAAAAAAATCTGAATTAGCGTGAAAAGGAGATGAAAAAACCCATCCCAAGTGCACCCAATTGAGATTCGAACTTTGACCTCATTGTCAGCAGTCAGCCAATATATTGCGAGAATGACGCTTTAAGCCGTGGGAGACAAACTGCAATCAAAACATAGCTTATTAAAAATATATAATTTCATTTTACGATTACTATATTTTGAAATATTGGTTCGGCTTTTGTCGAACGTCACTTGTTCAGCTTTTAGTATTATATTCGCCACGTCACGTCGTATCGAATCATTTTCAATAACTCTTCGCGTTATTTATGAGAATAAATATTTTAACGGAAACAGACGGGTGGCGGTAATTCGATTATAGAACACATTCGAGCAGGTTTTTTTTTTCAAGCTACTCGTTTTTAAAGTCCAATAAAAAAAAGGAGAGAACGGGATTTGAAAAGAAAGAGGGGAAAAATATATATATATATATATCGATTTCATATTGGAGCAGTTATTTTAAATATATTTAAATTAAGTCAAATATACTCTCCTATGGTGAAGTTTAATTTTATTTTTTTTGGTCAGAAATGACGAAAGGTTTATTTTTTTGTTCTATGCAGCTGTGTGAAGGCAATCTAGCTTATTTCAGTTAGAACAGTCGCTGATTTGTATCACAGATCACTGAATCGGTTCTACTTTTGTAATAAAACGCTATATTAATTTCAAATTTAATAGAATTTGTATCTATCGTACAGAAAATGAGGTGGATGGTTTGAAAAAGATATTAAATGAACTATTTTTTATTGGGAATAATTTTTATTATAAGAATTTAATTAACCTGCACTTTCTGAACCAATACATATTTTATCTGCAAAAGACTTATAAACTAACTTTTCTTTAGAAAATACACAGCATCAAGTATCCCAGGCCGTTAATTCATCAATGTGAAAGGGAAAAAAACATAATTTCACCAAATATACACTTTTTATCCGTGCCAGGAATCGAAATCAAGGACTCTTGGCCCAAATAGCAAATAAACTATCCATTCAAGTGTCGGTATTTAAGTGTCACATCCCAGTGGGCCCGTGGTCAAAGTGTCAAGGTCATTTAGTCTATCTTGCTGGAGATTGGGAGGTCAGGGTTTGAATCCCAGATGATATATATTGAGGGTAGTTTTTCCTAGATGGGTTTCCTCTCTACCTCCATGGAAATGAGGGTAAATGTACTCAAATCACACCTTATCATCACTAACACATTTGCGGTTTTTTTTAAGCAACGCGTCTTACTATCCGTTTGGGCTATACGCCTATGTATTAATTAATTGAGGAAGGTTGAAATTAGACGAAATTTACCCATATTTGTGTGGTGGGAGAGTGTAAAACGCTTTAGGAAAAATAACCCTCAGTACATTCGAAACTCGTTGCCTCACCATCATCGTCAGTCTAGTTTATTGCGAGAGTGACACCTTAGACCACGCGGCCACCGAAGCAGGTGCGCGTTATTAATGAAAGCCGAACTGGTAGCGACTGAGTGAGACGTGGTCAAATTGGACAGCTTGTATAACTACAATGAGTTTCTGACCATTTTAACTGTATCCTTCATTGGCAAGACGTGTTCTCTTTTGAGAGTGTCACCAGAAAACTATAGTCCAATTTTTATAGGAATACAGAATAAAGTCACGTGATCTGTAATGGTCACTTGTGTATTGAGCGTGTGTGGTCTTCCTTCGATTATTCCTCCCTCTCTCTCTCTATTCACTCCTCTAAATTCTACCTTTCTCATCCCTAAGAACGTGAAATGGGAAATATTTCGATTTTTAGACGAAGGAAAACAAAAATCTGGAGAAAAACTCCAGCTATTCAAATGAAACCAATTCAATCAAGATAGCAGCATAGGTTGAATTTTATCATGAAAGTTTACATCAGAAACATTAAACAATTAGTTAAAAGAGAGCAATCAATAATATCGGTTCAGATTTTCTTCTCCAGAGTTTCCATTATTTTCTTACTACCGAATTACCTGTGTTTTCCAGGGTTTTCAGAACGAATTTTCCTGGATTTAAGAAGAGTAGTAACATTTAATTTAATTTTAATTTAAATGACTAGTGTGACATCATGTAACTTATGTTTTTAAGACAGGATGATTTAAAATTGGTAGGGGAAAATAAATCTTCTGTCAATTCATAACTCTTGTTTAAGGTGTAATGAGACACGTTTAAATCAGCGTGCTTTAAATCTTCAGTTCAATTTTTCGTCCTTACAAGGACCCTAATTTTATAATTTTTCAGTTAAATGTCTCAAATAAAAATAATGTATTATGCGAGATTTACTGTGTTTTCACGATTTTTTTTTTTTTCAGACGCATAGCAACTCTGCAGTTCTCACACTCAGGTATCAACCACAAAGCTTAGTAGTTGAGTGTGTCACTACAGTTGGGTCTTCTGTAGATAATATACGTTAGTACTTCAATATTATAATTAAAGCCTTTACGAAAACGTTTCCTTCCCTTAGAATTCAATTATACGACAATTTAACCGAGAAAGGTTAATCCATGTGATTATTATTAATTTGAATGTAGTATTTTGCTAACACATTTTGTCGTCCAACCCACCTGTCCCCAAACTCACTATTTGATGACTAATTACGTATGTGATTGTCTCTAGCTACCGCCTCCCCCCTAACCCCCATTATCTTCGCCTAATTAGTAGGCCGCAAGTCACCACTACGGAAAATTTACCGATTGAAAATTTACCAGAACACTATAATCTATGTCATCCCTACCTTATTAGTGTGATTAAATGTAGACAGGTATTGAGATACGGTGTAAAAAAAAAGAAGAAAGAATTATGTCTACATATCAACCTGATGTAACAATACACAATCGATGCAACGTTAAATAATAGTAACCCTTGGGACAGCTTCACTGCGATAAAATATCTTCTACTCCTCGGAAAGAACAATAAAGACGAGATATAAAAGAACAATTGTTAAAAAAAAAAGCCACAAAAAACAATAGAAATCTCCGGGCGAGTACGAAATAGCTTGGAGGGGCCAAGCGTGAAATTGGACGCGGTTATCGCAGGTGGAAGAAATGTTGAGGGTTGCATACATACACCGAGGGGAACCTGAGACCCCGTCTAAAGGAGAGGTCGTGAGCTTAAACGGGTTTAAATTATTCCGTGCTCCACCACTTACTACCCGCCAGGAGATATTCGCATATTTACACTAATGGCGTGGGGATGATAAAGGTACAATCCAATTTACACACAAAATACTTTTAAGTAATACAAAAATGTTTTTTTTTGCGGCCAACAGTGAAAATATTTTACCATACAAGGTGTTAAAAAAAGGGGAAAAAAGGGAGGGTTTAAGAACTTTAGGCTCATGCCCCACCTTTCCCCGAACTCCCCACATTAATCCTTTGGACTTTTTGTGTATGGGGGTATGATGGGGTGTGTGGTTAAGAGTTTAGTATATGTATTCGTATTCAATAAATGATCTATAAATTTACAACTGTGAGCTGAAAACGGTTATCGGACTATTCTAATGAAGACATATATATATATATATATATATATAATGCCAGGCCTCCACCGTGGTTCGGATTCCACGTTAAACTGTAGGTCCTCCATTTCATCTCACAATCACCCTACCATTACACATTAGCGTAAGTGCGTATAACCCGAACGGGTAGTAAGACGCGGTGCTAATAATATATATATATATATATATATATATATATATATATATATATATATATATATTTCAAAGAACACGCAATAGTCTGATTCGAAGATGTGAAATTTGTGTGGAAAGTGAAAGAAAACCTATATAAAGCCTTTTGTATTGAAAAAATAATACGTTTGTGCATTGTAAGTCCAAATAACATTTAATTTTTTATCCTAATTTTTGTTACTATCGAAGGACAAAATGGCTTGTACCTCTGTCAGAGTTGGTTTTTGGAACTAGGCTTACTAACATTTTTTTTAACTCATTTTAATGAGTACTAAAATCTCCTAACGTTCTGAGCCCTTTTTTGTTTTAACACCTTGTATCTTCAGTGCAATGTTACAATCCATAAAAAGTGACAGCTGCAGATCACATGACTTGACGTATGAGTACATTAAATTATATTTACTACTTTTCTTCCTATCAAAGTTGAACTAGAGGAAATACACTCGTATTTTCATAGATACCAAGTGTGAAACCATTTATAAAATCAACACCCTCAGTAGACCTAATCAAGATTCGAACATCGTCATAGCGTATAACCTAAGCGGGTAGTAAGACGCGGTGCTAAATAATAGTAATAAAACATCGTCATCATAAAGTCAAACTAGACAAGATTGGCTTATTTATCTGCGTGGCCCCCTAAACCTTGGTGCCGATACTTTGTAAGATGTGATAATGTATGTGAGAATATCTAAGATGTGATATAAGTGATATAACAATTGGTTCCGACCTGCTTCAGTGGTCACATGATCTAAATACTAAGACGTCACTATTGCGATATAATATACTACATATTGCGGGGAGATCGGGATTCGAATCTTGGTCCAGTGTAATGAGAGTGATTTTTCTAAATGATTTTCCACCCTCCCTCCACGCAAATGTTGGAACACTTCCTTTAAACTCAACCTTACAAGTCCTTAATGCATAAGCGTAACTATTAAATATGCGTATAGCCCTAACGGGTAGTAAGACGTGGTGCTGAAAAAATGCTATGAAAGTGAACGTTAAATACCCCGAAGAAAATCGGTACAGTGCATAGTTTTAAAACATTACGCTGTTTACAAAGTTTCGTGTCACAAGCAGTGTGTTACCCCGGGGAGTCCTTCAACCCCCCAAGCTTTGGAGTCGACACGCTATCCCCAGGCTTACCAACGCAACCACTCACTCTCTTATTATCAAATAAGTCCAGTTTTTTTTATTGTTTAATTACACACTTTTTTTAAAAAAAATGGGGAGGAGGCCTACACAATATTTTGACAGCAAAAATGTCCTATAACCTTATATCAGTCGTTGGTATTTCTGCCTACTGAGCTAAGAGACCCCCCCCGGGTTCAATTCTCGGTATGGCAAAACAAAATCAATTGGTGAAATGTGAGTTTCTTCTTTAAAAGTGATGAATTAACGTCAGGGGTGGTTGGGCGTTGTGGGGACGCGAAGATAAGGCCAGTGTTTTTGCAGTTTTTATGACAAAACTTTATTTGGATGAATTTAATAAAATACTGCTCCAGTACAAACATAGGGTTTAATATTTTTCACATGGTCACCTAAAAATTTCTTGAATATCTGTCAAGGATGTCCTGGAATTTAATGACAACTTTTTTCTTCCTCATTTAAAAAGTTTCTTATCTAATGCCTTTATGCTCATGAAATAAATTCAATAATTGTTGATATAAAAATGTGAAGAAAATTTAACTCTTATGTTTTTACTATCGTAATATTTTATTTATTTTAGTCAGAAAAATGTCTCGCCATAAAAACTGAAAAATACTGGCCTTTTCTAGTGTCCCCTTCCATCCCACCTTAAAAGTTGCTGATATAATAAGTCGGTTCAGAAATTGCATGTTAAAAAGCCTAAATACTTATAATAATACTCAGCACCGCGTCTTACTACCCGTTAGGGTTATACGCTTAAGTGCTAATTACGCCAGTGGGCTAGGAACAGGGAAGGTTGTAAATAGAGGAAGTGAACCCACATTTGCGTGGTGGTAGAGTGGAAAACCATTTAGGAAAAACCACACCAGTTCATTCGAACGAGATTTGAACCTCGATCTCCATCAATGTGGGTCCATTTCCTTATCTCTACTACTTAGCTATTTGTGTTTCTCTCTTTCTACCCCCTCGTATAATTACATTAATGGCGTAGGGATGGGGAGGTAGAATTTGGAAGAATAGTATCCACATCTACCCGCTTAATCGACTGAACGATCTAAGGCGTCAATCTTGTGATAATACCGGCCTGCTGCTAACGGAAATATTGGGGTTCGAATCCCATTCGGGTCTATTAAGAGAGGTTTTTCTTAAATTATTTCCCACTATCCTTCCGTGCATGTGCGGGTAGATTACCTCTAAAATGCTTCCTTCCTCATCTCTACGCCATTAGAGTGATTATAATATATTCGTATAGCCTGAACATGTGGTAAGACATGGTGATAAAAAATTAACCGCATTTACTTATATGTAGAATGGGGATTTTTTTTTTTAACTCTCGATACACTCAATATGGATTCCACGAACTTGACAATCCCATCAGCGTCAATCTAATTTGTTGAGAGAATAACTCCTTAGACCATGTGACCACCTATGTGGGTGTACTTAGATTAAAGCTTTGGCAGCCCTTAAAATAAAACGTAAAAAAAAAAATCTAACGTCCACAAATTTACGATTAAGGAAAAATTTAAGAAATTATACAAATATCTATATCCATAGTCGAACCATCTCGGTATTAATACTACAATTCAATATAGTTTAAAGAAAACCGTAATACCACGGTTTTCATGTCAAGATCTCCCATATTCCAATTCCCTTTTTTTCGTTTTTGTATTAGCGTATTGATGCGATGTCTAGAAGAAACGAGCAAAATGGAAGGTAATCCTTAAGAATGAGGTTTACTTGCAAATAACATTGAAATGACCTTCAAATTTAAAGGCAACTTGTAAATGGTGGTTAGGTAGTTTCTGCCTTGAAAGGTCTCAGACACCCTAGGTTTGTGGACAACTGAAAAGAAAGAGAGTAAATGAGTTGTGTGGGGAAGTTGAACTTTGGCATTGTGCTACAGCTTATTAGTTTCGCGGAAATACCTGAAATATATTTCCTTTTCTTGAGGGTAGTAATTCTACCTACTTGTCAACTTCCCGTAAGAGAAAAGAGTAATATTTATTTTAGATATTCATTCATTTAAATTTCTCCAAATATAATCCATATTTAAAATAATGTAATAACAATAGGTAGGTATCAAAAATAAAAAATAAATTGGCGTGGTTACGGAACTAGTGATGCATTTATTCATTAAAGTATTGAATTTAATGTAACAAACATGAATAATACATTTTTATTTGATACATTTTAATATGCATTTAAATAACTTCCAAAACTAACCACAAACACACATGTTTGTTTATAAAGTACAAATAATTCTAAACGCACTATTAAAGTAGCATATTACTTATAATTAATTAATTAAAAATATATATTTCTTTTTTGTTTAATATTTCAAGTGACAGGTTCACTTTGACATGTTTATATTCCAGTTTGATACTTTACCAAAAGTAAAATTCCGCTAAAATTGAATGAACAACCGTATTTTTGTGTTTTTCTTCCAAATTTGTACTCAATAGTTCGAAACTTTTTGAACTCAAAATATCCATAAAATCTAATGGTTACATTTTAATATTCATTGCACACAATTTTTTTTTTAATAAACAGTTTGCTCCTATAAATTAGTAGCTTTTTCCTATGAACGCCTAAACATAGCAAAAATATCCGTTAACACTTGAATTGTAACCACTATTGAATTGATGAACCAAATTTAGTTTAGACAAGAGACACCTTTTATTTGATCAAAATAATTGATCATATTGGACCAAAAACAGCCTGTTTGGTTCCGTCACTTTAAATGTACCATATGTATATAATTTATACTCCGATCAATAGGCATGTGGACTAAATATCGGGTTCTGGTTTTCTGGTGACAGTGAGGTCAAGGTTCGAATTCCAGATAGGTGCAATGAGAGTGTTTCCTAAATTGTTTCCCTCTTTCCCTCCACGCAAATGTAAGTACATTTAATTTAAATTTCACCTTTATCTCCAGCTACTCAACTAGCGATATTAAATTCGGATAACCTGAGCGGGTGTTATCTAGGTGTTTTGTACACTTTAAAATGTACATTACATTTTATTAAGATTTTTGTTTAGCACAAGGTCTTACTACCCGCCCGGATTATACACATTATGTACTAATTACGCTAGTGTGTTAGTTATGAGGAAGGTTGAATATGAATTGCGCTAAAGGAAAGTTGGAAACTACTTGAGAAAATACACCCTCAGTATAGCCATTCAGGGATTCGAGCCCATTCTCTCCGTCATTGGCACTATAGTATATTGTTACCCCTAGACCTTTCGATGACCGAATTGGATTAGGGTAGTTTGAGTGCATTGTAACAGGGATGAGGTGAGAGGTTTATGGAAATATAACAGTAAAATTTGCAGGATGATAATTATTCCCAGCACAACTGACTAGGTTTTGAACCTTGACCTCTTTGTAAACGCTGACAAATTCAAACCAAGACTGATGTATTAGACCTCATAATATTTACTGTGTTGTTTTTAATTTCAAATTCAGGTTTTTGGCATAGATACGAGTACAATCTATTGTGGTTGTGTCTTGACTTGTAAATTTGAACGTTCTGGAACCTTTAAGTCATTGATTAACATTATGGCCTAATACAAAAAAATAATATTGTGTGTTATGATTATTTTATATTTATTTTATAATTTCAGGATTAAAATAACAATTTTAAACCTAATCCAGTCTATTTTACATTGTATTATTTCACCATCCCTTGCCACTCACATTATTTTTGAGACCAAAATTAACAAATATTGTATTATAAACTATCATTAGTGTAATTTAATAAGTATTGATAATATCTATTAAAATTGACAGCTATAGGTCACGTGAGCTGACGGATGCATACATGAAAGTAGATCTATTAATTTTTATAGTGCCTTCTTATGAAAACTTGACTCTAGTATCCAATGATTTTTGGAGGAATGACATCTAGAAGGCCTTTTTTATTACTACATACCACTATATAGTAGAATTCTTGATATGATTGTCTCAGACAATTATTCATACAAAACTCGGCGGAGCGCTTTAGTTTACATTGAGAATTTCATACTACAACCGAAACCTCTAAGAAATTAAACATTTTTTTAATGTTATGTTGTATATTAATATAAATTGAGAAGATTTGGACCTTAAATTTTTTAAACTTTGGCCACCATTTTCATTAGAGCATATGACTTTTCCGGCTAAAATATTAGCATATCTAATATATGAATTAAGAATAAATAATTATTGTTGTTCATTGTTTTATCTGAGGTTGAATCAGATATATTTTTAACTGATTTCATATTAATTACGATAATTGATGTATTATTTTCCGAGTCCATGTAATAATTGGTTTAAAAACAAATGTGAATGGTTATTACTATTAATAATAGTAACTAAACATTCTCATTGGTGACCTGGTGGTCTAGGGGTAAGGTATCTGACTTCTGTGCTGAAGGTCCGGGGTTCAATCCTCGGTCCCGGCACAAATTTATCTGATTGCCAAACCCTTCCTTCACCTCTGACAAGATGTGTATTAATCACAACTTGTGAATGTGAGGAATGCCAGGCCTCCACCGTGGTTCGGATTCCACGTTAAACTGTAGGTCCTCCATTTCATCTCACAATCACCCTACCATTACACATTAGCGTAAGTGCGTATAACCCAAACGGTAGTAAGACGCGGTGCTAATAATAATAATAATAATAAAAATTCTCTTGGATTATATAAGATTCGATAAAATGTAATATAATATAATTCACATTATGGATCATACACCGGTTACGAAATACCTCAGACTTGGAACATACACTGTACACAGTCAAAGTATACTAATGATCAGGAGGACAAAGGTGTCGGTTCCATCTTGCCTGAGCTATAGCTCAGAGGTACAGTAGTCCTTTCACCCTAGGAGTGAGTGGTGGTAACTGACATCTAGCAGAAGTTTTTTTTGTGCAAACATTGATTGACATTAATTAACCTATGTGTAAATATTTATTATTTGCTTAATAATTGATGATAAAGTAGTTTTATCAAACGCTTCCAATTAATACTTCCCTTGGAATTACTGAATTAAAAAACTACTGCTAGCTGTCATTTACCACTCTTCCTATGTTGAGTCGACTGTATCAGGAATGTCAATACTCGAATCCTAGTTTGATTTAGCAAGTGTGGGTATCTGACATTGTATCCCACAAACTCTCCCTCCTTCCAAATGCTAGTACCCTTCCTTTAAATGCTATCTTTCCTAAATTATAACCACGCCATTTGTGAATGAAACAGATATAAATAAATTTTATTTCATAAATGGCTCTCTACCAAAATGTGGGTACACTTCCTCAAATAATAACCATCCTCATCCTTGACCCAACAGAGTAATTAGTACATATGCGTACAACCCAAACGGGTAGTCATACCCGGTGTTAATAAATAAAATAAATATAAAGAGTATTTGGGTGAGTATCATATGATAAGGAAATAGGTAAAAACTATGTTGCCTAAGCAACTTAAATAAAAAAAAACACAAATTTTATGTGAAATTATTCAATTTTAAAGTCTAATATGTTCAAATTTACTTTAAGATGGTTTAATTTTTTTAAATAACGTCATTTGAGTTGTTTTTTTAAAATGGAAATATCCAAATGTCAAGGAATTACTAGATGGCATAGATTAGAATGCTAGGTAATTTAATTTTTTTTATAAACCTGTAGGATTGTTGCATGTTTTTCCACTCCTAAGAAGAAATATGACTTGGTTTGACCCTCAATATAGTTCAGTTAGGGCAGATATCATTTACAAACAATGCATATTACTACCCTTTCGGAATACCCGCACATGTACACTAATAGAATAGGGACGAGAAAGATAGAATTTAGAGAAAGTTTACTTGAATTTTTGTAGGGGAAGAGAGGAAAATAATTTATGACTAGCTACCTCAATACAACCGCTGGGATTCAAAACCCATCCTCTCTGTTAACGGCAAGCCAGCCAAGAGGAGACTGACACATTTTACCACGCGATAAGTGGTGTAAATTGTAAGGGCCATTCTTAATTGTTTTTAATTTTCTTAAAAATTATTTGCTTGTGTATTTTCTCCAATCTTTCCTCATCTACGGACATTATCTTTTGAATTTCTCGACACTTTTTAAAATTCAAACCTCTCTGCTTTTTTTTTTTTTTTTTTTTTTTTTTATCAGAAGGATAGTTTCTCCCATTCCTTTTCACCATTTAAAAAAAAAGCAACAAATTATATTATTAATATTATTATTATTATTAGCACCGTGTCTTACTACCCGTTCGGGTTATACGCACTTACGCTAATGTGTAATGGTAGGGTGATTATGGGATGAAATGGAGGACCTACAGTTTAACGTGGAATCCGAACCACGGTAGAGACCTGGCATTCCTCACATTCACAAGTTGTGATTAATAGACATCTTGTCAGAGGTGAAGGAAGGGTTTAGCAATCAGATAAATCTGTGCCGGGACCGAGGATTGAACCCCGGACCCTCAGCACAGAAGTCTGACACCTTACCCCTAGACCAACAGGTCACCGTAACAAATTATAGTACTACCCATTCCAACCAATACAGCACTAGCACCTGACAAACTTTGTGTAGGTGCTGGCTTGTTAGAAACTTTTCAGGTCTTAAAAGAGTATTGAAAGATAACCGAGCCCTCCCCCTTCTGCCCTTCTGTAACCAACTAAGCGTACTTAATGGGGTTTTGACAAGAAAAGAATGGAGGTAAAGTGACCTATCTCCAATGTAATATTAAATCGAAAAGGCATGAAAATGGTATTTTTGGGTTTATTAAGTTTTTTCATATATAAACACCCAATTATAATTGTACTGTTGCAAGCGTAAACTAGTTGCGATAATAAATGCCTAGTTAAAATTTTTAATTTTTTTCTCAATTAATAGTTTGAAGCTCAAACACATTTATTCATTTATATCTAATTTTTTATCTAATTATTCCATGGTTTTATTAAAATTTGAGTCTGGCATTATCGTTTAGCATATTGATACCTTAAATTTGACACAATAAATATTTTTATTATCATTCATGATAGTTGAAATATCATCAGAATAAGAATAACCTTTGGGTAAATGGGTGAAATGCAGGTTGCGGGCTGCCCCTTCAACTGTAAAGCTCCTTCTTAAAGTGTCAGGGAAAGTCTTCCCTGGGAAAAAATAATCGAATATATGAAAATACCTTTTATTTTTCTTCCTCGCGGTGAAAGTGAAATATTATCTAATATTCTATTTTGGTAACGGTATCTTGTTTCATCAAAATTCTGTCTACCTGTGTGTCTTCGAAGCGACTAAATGATTTATGATCTGTAAGGTTCTAGGCCTTGTTTGTTTATAAAAAAAAATCATGTCGTTAAATCTTGGGAAGACTGTATATTAAATTTATTATTTGAAATAAAATACGCATATACGACAGCAAGTACTCTTCCAAATTTAAATGTATAGTAGAAAATGCGCTGGGGGGGGGGGGGGTTAGGGGGTGGGAGGCTAGTTAGGGGGAAGGGAACAGAATAAAATAACCGATAAATCCCCAACGTTATTTTTCATGCTTAAGCTCCAAAGAAAGCTTTATGTCAAGTCTGGTTTTATGTCATTTTATACGTTAATATTAATTTTAATCAAACATTAACGGCTTAAGTTATCTCAGCTAAACATTTTATTTTATCCAAAGCAAACATAGCATTACTATTATTGGAGTTGACCTCGGTGATCTTGGGGTAAAGTTCTCGCCTCAGGACACGATGTTCGTGGGTTCAAACCCAGCCGGGGTTTCTAAGCTACGCTCCCAGTAGCTACTCCTTAGATCAAGTCGTTAGTAACCATGTTTTAATTTCTTTTTTGCATGTGGGGAGGGAAATAAGTAGTAAGAGTACAGTAACATAAGTAATAGTAAAAGTAACACAGTTATAGTAAAAGTAGTACAATAATAACTATTAAAAGAAGCGCAAGAATAGTAAAATTATTATTATTATTATTATTATTATTATTATTATTATTATTATTAGCACCGTGTCTTACTACCCGTTCGGGTTATACGCACTTACGCTAATGTGTAATGGTAGGGTGATTGTGAGATGAAATGGAGGACCTACAGTTTAACGTGGAATCCGAACCACGGTGGAGGCCTGGCATTCCTCACATTCACAAGTTGTGATTAATACACGTCTTGTCAGAGGTGAAGGAAGGGTTTGGCAATCAGATAAATCTTTGCCGGGACCGAGGATTGAACCCCGGACTCCAGCACAGAAGTCTGACACCTTACCCCTAGACCACCAGGTCACCTTTAAAATTAATACAGTTACAGTAGAACGTAGTACAGTATTAGTAAAAATAGTACAGTTATAGTAAAAATAGTATAGTGATAGTAAAAGTAGTTTAGTAATATTAAAAATAGTACAGTTATAGTAAAAGTATACAGCTATAGTAAAAGTAGTACAGTAATAGTACGAAGTTGCAGTATTCCCGAATAAAATCGTCGCTTATTTTCTTCACATTTAAGTTATGCCACAATGAACAACACAAACATTATTTCGAACAATTCTTTATTTACTTTATCGCCAACCAAACAGATATGGAATGAATGAAGCGATTTATAGAATGAAGGTCAAAGGTTCAGCTGATAACAAATAAAAAAAAAGTACTGGAGGGGAATAAAAATCCCATTCGAGATTTAAAACCAATATTATTTATTCCCAGTGCTTGAACGTTGAACACGCCAGAACGAAAATTACACTTCTAAAAAACTCAGCGAGAGATTTCTACCTATTACGTGTATATATTGTGTGTGTGTTGCGTGTGTGTATATTGGGGGGGGGGGGGGGGAGAGTAGCAATCAGAAGTCACGCAATAATATTGAGCACTGTAATCGTATTTTAGATCTAATTTAACTTGACAAGTTACGATACCTTTATCACGAAAGAAGTTTCCATATATTTAACCAATTTATGGTGTGTGGAAGGGGGAGGGGGGAAGGCGTTAGGGGTAAGGTGTGAGTGTGAGTTTGAGTGTGTGTCTCAAAATATATACTGACTTTAAGAGCCCGTCTAATCCCACATATAGCACCTAACTTGAGTGGGTAATTCCGGGGGAATCGAATTGTGCCCAGAAAATTGTTTTGGGATCATCAGGTGTAAGTAGTACGTGTGTCTCGTAGACACAACTACCCGAGTAGGTCGTCGGTCACACCGGAGGGTACCAGTCCGTCAGCCACCACCGAGAGGACTGGTCCTCAGCCACCGACACGAGGGGTACGAGTGCGTCACCACGACTCGAAGGGTACCGAGTCGCGTCCAGCCACCCGACACGAAGGAGGGTACGAGTCGCGTCTAGCACCGACCGAGTAGGTACCGAGTCGCGTCCAGCCACCCGACACGAAGGAGGGGGAGTCGCGTCCAGCCACCCGACACGAAGGAGGGGTACCGAGTCGCGTCCAGCCACCCGACACGAAGGAGGGTACGAGTCGCGTCAGCACCTGACGAGGAGGGGTACGTCGGTCCAGCCACCGACACGAGAGGGTACGACGCGTCAGCCACCCACACGAGGAGGGTACGAGTCGGTCACCCGACACGAAGGGGGTACGAGTCGGTCCAGCACTGACACGAAGAGGGTACCGAGTCGCGCCAGCACCCGACACGAAGGAGGGGTACCGAGTCGCGTCCAGCCACCCGACACGAAGGAGGGGTACGAGTCGCGTCCAGCCACTCCGACACAAGAGGGGTACGGTCGCGTCCAGCACTGACACGAGAGGTACGAGTCGGTCCAGCCACCCGACACGAAGGAGGTACATCGCGTCAGCACCGACACGAAGAGGGTACTGAGTCGCGTCCAGCACCACAGGGGTACTGAGTCGCGTCCAAATTATGCTGAAACTTACAAACACCCTAAGCAATAAAATATTACATAATTGTTTGCTCTAACATTTAACCATATAATTGATTGAATTTTACTTTTATATAATTATAATTCTGAACAGAGTTTTTGTCTATCCTTCCCATATTATTCTATCAATTAGACTTCACTGCTTCGGACGCAATTCAGGTGGTAGTAATATTGTGCCTGTCCCCTCTATGGGACGCAACTCAACACAGCCCCGTAATACATATCGAACCAGACGTAGCAATCTACTTAAGAAATAGTAAAAATTGAGACCAGCGAAACTGTTTTACCAATAATTAATCTAGCTTTAAAAAACACAATAAAATTGCAAAACTAATTATATCAAAATTTAACAACAATTTTACTGATCCATGTTACTCCTTTGCTTAGTGCATCAGTGAATAAGGAATAAAACCGCACTTTGATATGTTTTCTGATTCTAACGTAATCTGTATATAATTCCTTGGCGAACTGGTCAAGAACCCGCCTCGGTGGCGTTGTTGCTAACGCGCTAGTTTCGTGTTGAGCTAGACTGCCGAGGACGGGGCGATCGAGGTTCGAATCTCACTCAGGTGAATTGTGGGGGTGATTTTACCTAAATGGTTTCCCACCCTCCATGAAAATGCGGGTTCACTTCCTCTAAATTCAACCTTCTCAATTCCTAATCCATTAGCGTAATTAGTACTTAAGCGTATAACCCGAATGGTTAGTAAGCCGCGGTGCTAAATAAAATAAGCTTTCTCTTCAATATGCACAGTACTAAGGTGTCAGACATTTTATACACCAGAATTAGTTTGTAAGTCGTGCGCTTATATAATCAGTTGGTACAAAAAGCGAACATCAACTACTCAAAACAGTAACATTTTTTGTTTTTAAGGACAAATCCAATTTGGATTTTTAGAGCCAAGAGCAGAAAGAATGGAAGGTGAACTAACTAAAAGAGATGAGATAAGGGAGGGCGGGGAAGGGTGGATGACAAAATGCGTGGTGGCGACAACTAGAGGGTGCGTATAGATAAATGGGGGTTGAAGGGATGTTTAGAGAACAGCGTAGGAGAAAGACTTCAAAAACTTGCCTCTGGGGACTTTGTTTTCTCGGTAAAAGAAAAAAAAAAAGAAAAAGAGAAGAGTAAAGAAGAAACGACGATAATTTCCTACGTAACACAAGGGTATACAAACTTCCATTCAGTGGAAATATTGACATCATTATTGACTTTTGGGAGAAATAACTATATAACATAATATAATATAGAAAGTATTTTAAATGAAAATAAAATAAAAATGTGTCATTTTAAAATGAGAATGAAAAGAGAAATAAAAAAAACAGAAACCCTCTACATTATTAGTATTATACTACCTTTTAAAAAGAATGTTACATTTTTGCTAAACAAAATGTTAGGGATTGTATTTTCTGAGAGTAGAAAACAGGTTCTTAACACTGGTTCAACAAAGTGTCATGTAATATCCTGCTAATAAACCTAATTGCGTCATTAAAAAAAAGAAGCTTTTTTTGTGAGTATTTTACAAAATAATGAACTATTACATTCTGTCTCTGGAAGTTTTTGACGTTCGTGATATTCTAAATACTGTTACAGAAAGGTGAAATTCTATACATATAATGAATGCTTTTCCTAAACGTGGTTGGAATTTTCCATTCAAATTTAATAGAAAGGAAATGTCAAAAATATCTGAATAGATATAGACCATTAACACCAAAATATGTGGTCGTAAATTGGAGTGTATATCGTTTTCATTTAAATAAAAAAATTGAAATTACCTTTAGAATGTTGTTATATATTAACAATATACAGGCGCTACCAACAAAAAATAAAACCATTTTTATATTAAATAATAATAATCAAACATTAGTATGTTTAAATTTTATTACTTCACAGAAATCAAATTAAAATTTGTTTATTTTTTACTCAGCTCGTCATTATTTAAAATACTTTAATGATTCACTTTCGTCTAGAAGTAAAAAACAAAGGCTAAGCAAAACATTAACATTTGTTACTTGGACTTAATATGAGTTAATTATTTACTACCCGGTTCGGTGTCCTCATGGTCTAACGCGCTGTTCTCGCAGTATACTAGACTGCCGATGAGGGGAGATAGAGGTTCGAATATCAGTCGGGTGTATAAGTTTTTTCACAAATGGTTTCCTACTCTCCTCACGAAAATGAGGGTACACTTCCTTTACATAAAACCTTCATAATCCTAAAAAAATTGGCTAATTAGATAGAACTAAGCCCTATAACTCGAAACGGTATTAAGACGCGGTGCTAAAAAAATAACTAATTTTATTGAGAAAATTAACAAATGAGGGAGATAATTGGTTATCTTTATATAATTTACGTTAATCGGTGGACGCTATTATGACAGAATTCCCGATGTAAAAAAGAAACGGCTGACGTCTAGAAAATAATTATGTTCTTGAGGTGTAGATTTACACAAAAATCACGAAACGATTGGACTGTTGCTGGACTTTCCTGTTATTTGGGACAAGCAGGAAAGTTGATTTAGACGATTTTTCGTCCGGGAACGATGACTGGTAGGCCTATCTATTTTTTTTAAAACTCCATGACGTCGGCCCTCAATCGAGCCATACCGACCGAATGGCCGCCATCTGTTATCGAGGCTAATGCCAACTTCTGTTGATAGAGGGTGTCCTGTGGTCGGCACAACGAACCCTATGGCCGTTAATCTCAGTTACTTAGACCGGAGCAACTACTTTTTTTATTCTAGTAGCTCCTCATTTTGTTTTCAAGAGGCTGAGTTGACTAGCCATGCTACTATTTATTTTGTTCAACCCTCTTATTACTTTACCCTTCAGAATGAAATTTGAGTTAATCTGTCACAGGAAATGGGAATGATGACTTTTCAAACATTTCTTAAAAACATTCTATTCTATGTGAGTAAAACAAATCTAAGATAATTAGAACATGAGGTAAAAAAAACTGCCTCGGTGGCCGCATGGTACATATAAGGCGCCACTCACGTTCTCAACTAGACTGTCGCTGATAGGAATATCGGGGTTCGAATCCCGGTTGGGTGTAATGAGGCTTTTTTTCCTTAATAGTTTTCCACTCTTTTTCCACGCAATTTCGGGTACAATTCCTTTAAGATCAACATTCCTCATCACTAATTCATCAGAATAATTAGTTCATAGACGTATAACCCAAAGAGGTAATAAGACGTGGTGCTAAAAAAAAAAGGAATATTAAGTTTAATTTGAACAGACGTAGTTTACATAGGAAGAAACTTATCTGACATGTAGAAAAAGTTACTAGATCTACTTTCCCGTATTCATACGTTAAGTAAACTGAATCAGCTGTCACTTTTGATAAATATTACTAATAAGTAATAACTATTAAGTAACACTATTAATATAGTAAAATGATATCAATGTTGACCGAAAAAAAAAGCCTCTAAACAGTTCTTTCTATCAAATCCTACTGTGCTGCTGGTGTGGTAAGACATGAAAATTCACTGTGCAAGAGATCAGTGAGGCGTATGTGTATAAGAAATGCTATACCATCATCAGAAAACAATATTTACTACTCACCATACACTTCTTCTATTCTGACAGCATACAAAGCCAAATAATTAGCAAGTAACTCCTTATATGACAGATAATATAAACTACAGGTTCAGTCGTGAATCCTCAACATATATGTAAGCTATTATACTATTTGAGTTTTTCCACTACGTATGTGCACATGCTGTTTTTCAACTCTACAAGTCAAACGACTAATCGGTTAACTTTATAACCAGAACTCAAACCCATTTTGTATCTTCAAATTTAAAAGTTATAATGACCTGTAATGTATATTTTTATATTGTACATTTACTTTTTGATCAAGATTTTTTCTTCTTCAAAATTGCGACAAATTATTTCAACACAAGCGTGCTATTTTCAAGAGTATATTATTATTATTATTATTATTATTAGCACCGCGTCTTACTACCCGTTCGTGTTATACGCACTTACGCTAATGTGTAATGGTAGGGTGATTATGGGATGAAATGGAGGACCTACAGTTTAACGTGGAATCCGAACCACGGTAGAGATCTGGCATTCCTCACATTCACAAGTTGTGATTAATACACGTCTTGTCAGAGGTGAAGGTAGGGTTTGGCAATCAGATAAATCTGTGCCGGGACCGAGGATTGAACCCCAGACCCTCAGCACAGAAGTCTGACACCTTACCCCTAGACCACCAGGTCACCGTAGTATTATAGATAATCTATCTAAAATAAAATCAGATAAATGTACTATGCAAAAATCAAACAAGAATGTTTAGTTTAAGATAAATGCAAATTTATGAGTTTTCTAATAAAATGTTTTTTCTGGAATTTATTATTATTTTTAAAATTAGGATGATATATTTCATCCTCATAAAATAAACAGTATTATATTTACGTTACCAGTTTTTTTAAATCCACCTCAAATAAGATTTTAATAACATTAAAAGTGAAAATGTAACCCAACTGTTAAAACGCACCCTTAAAAAAAATTTGTATTATTTTGTGTCATAGGTAGTTTCCACGAACATTCCTCTTATGAAAGAGAATATGTAGATAATCTTTAAAATGTTTCCAACCCGAATATTTGGACAACCCTTCACATTAATCTCCCCCCACCCCCAAGATATATGTCAGTCTGTCACCCCAATCCGACAAACGATCTCCCCTTCAGCACTTCATGCACCCCAATCGATGTAAGGCGTGCAAATACACCATCGCATGTGAGTTTCCTTAAAACCCGCAACAGTGAGCGCACGCACTAAACGTCAGGCTCGTCGAGTATCATTTGCCAGTGACGAGGTCTAGGTTCAAATTTAAGTCGTATATAATATAATGATCGTAACCTTCCAAAAATGGTTTTTCAATTCACCGTTCACGCAAATGCGGGTATATCTCTTACACATTCTATTTTTCTAATCTCTAAGCTATCAACGTAATATTTTAGCAACACCTTTTCAAATTGATTTTAGAGGAAATGTACTGGAATTTGCGTGGAGGGAGAGAGGAACACCATTTAGGAAAACCACTCTCGGTACGTTTGACCGGGATTTGAACCCTGATTTCCCACCATTAGCAGTCCATTCTTTTGGGAAAGTGACGCCTTAGACCATTCAACCCCCAAAGTGGGCTATTAGTATAATTAAAATTCTCACCATAATTATAGTTTATTCTAGTATTTAAACATACACGACTAGGAGAATAAATTTAAAAATCTATATAGAAATAGTATTTACCTGGAAAACCAAAATCGAACCTATGGTCTATAGAGTCAGGAACACTTTTTTTAGCACTTCGTCTTACTCCCTGTTCAGGCAATAAGCATATGTACTAATTAAGTTAGTGAGTTAGGTATGAGGAAGGTTACATTTAGAGGAAGTGTACACGCATTTACACGAAGAAAGAGTGGAAAACAATTTTGGAAAAACTATCTTCAGTACACCTGACCGGGACTCGAACCCAATCGCCTTATAATCGGCAGTCTAGTCCAACACGAGAGTGACGTATTAGACTATGCGGCCATTGAAGCAGGTTTCAGGAATACTAATCTCTTCTTTGTTTAAACGTTTGATACCCTTCTCTTCATAAACACTGCACTATACTGCTTAACATACTTATGTGAATCTTTTATTAAAGGCTGCCTTTTCGTTTTTAAATATACTAGAGCCACACTAAAGCTAAAAAATATACGGTATATACATTATTTAAAAAGTGGAGCGATTACTTTAAAGTTCAGAAAATAAATTCCCGGATGACTACCAAAACCAATTTTCATATTATATATACATTTATATAAATTATATATATATTTATAAATATATATATATAATGTATATTAAATACATATATAATTAACGCTTATACGCTAAGGTTGTTTAAGAAAGTTGTGAGAAATCAGACGAGAGTTAGCCTCGCAACAAGGTGATCAATAACTACGCAAGGTCACAAACTGTGTTCGAGGCTAAGTACTAAAACACTATTTTGTTATTTTGCACTTTCAAACCCCAACAACAACAACAACAACAAAAACAACAACAACAACAATAATAATAATAATAATAATAACAACAACTATGGGGGGAACGTCAGAGCCTTAATGTGTTTTCTTTGGTTGTACTTGAAATTTGAGTACTAAAAAAACCTTTTAAAATATAATGGCATTATTTAGGGAGGTGAAAGAAGAGCCTGAATGCAAAAGATAATGTTATATTCAATTCAAACAAGATAAGAGTTAATTAGAAAATTAACTAAGGAGTCCCTCCTTTAGGGTTGGGCGGGTTATTAATACTGCTGAATAGGGATGTAACTTTTACTGAAGTATTATAAGAAATTTATTCAGTAGCGGCGATGGGGGTGGTGATGCTAAGGGGTGTCAGCCTAATATTATAATTTATTACATAACGAAAGTACTGTAATAATTCACATTTTTGTATGGCTTTATACGATTTATATGCCCCCGGACTAAACAAGTCTGCCTTTAAATTGTATCTCACTCTACCCGAGGCTACATACAAACAAGTAGTGAAACTCTCTTTTTTTTTAAAAGACACATAAAATGTCAAGATTCATTATAATATTGAGATAAAAAAAATCACAGTTACAATACTTTTCTCTATATGAGAAAGTAGAAAATACTATATGTTATAATAAAACTACTTAAACATACAAAACAGTGGAAATATTTGGTAAAAAGTAATATTGTAGTATTTTTCCCTCCGCCACGGAAGTTTGACTTAGACTAAACGATTGACTAACTCTAGTTCGATCCCAGGTGTAGGTACATATCATAATTTATTATTTATATTTGGTTTCATCCTCGTATTCAGATATTTACAATTCCCTGTGCTAAGGACGTATGTGTAATAATTTTAAGTCTTAGCTAAAGTTAGTTTGAAAGTCGTGTTTTTTTTAAGTGTACCTTAAATAGCTTATTTTTTTTCTAAACACCACCTATTACCACCCGTTTGGGTTATAAGCATATGCATTAATTAGTTTAATGTATTGGGGATCAGGAAGATTGAATTTAGAGGAAATGTATCAGAATTTGTGTTGAAGGAGAGTAGACAAACATTTAACAAAGACCACCCTAAGTACAACCGACAGGGAATCGAACACCGATATCGTCATTGGCAGTCTATTTAAGAGTGACGTCTTGGACCCTCCGATGAGCGAAGTGGGTGATCTAAGTAAGTGAATTTTTATAATGATCGTACATTTTTTATGCGGTTTGAAGTCATGACCAGCATCTTTATTTTAAGAATAAAGCTAAACATAAGCTGACCTGCTCCACTTTGACTCGAAAAGCAGAACAGCAGGATTTTTTCCTCTCTCTCCTCTCTATGTGAATTATTATGCATTTCTTTGGAACTCCCTCTTATTTTCCACGTTAAAAAAAAAATAGCGCGCGAAGCTTCGAAATGTCGAAGCTAAAGGTCAATTATTCTCCTTCTCCTCGGCTCCCCAATGTAGAAATGACATTTTCGAAACACATTTATTTGAAATATTTCTTTAAATGTGAAACATTTCAACAAAAAGAGGGATATTTTGTAGTATTTCTACTTAACTGTATTTAAGTTAAATCCAAATAATCTGCTAGTGCACAAAATCAAGGTGAATGCGAATGGAATGAGTTATCTAAGTAATGAATGTGGAAAAACTCGTGTGGACAGTTAGTAATGACCCGCCTCTGTGGCGTAGTTGGCTAACGCGCTAGTCGTGTTGAGCCCGACTGCCGAGGACGGGAAGATCGAGGTTCGAATCTCGGTCGGGTGAACTGGGGGTGGTTTTTCCTAAATGGTTTTCCACTCTCCCTCCACGCAAATGCGGGTTCACTTCCTCTATTCAACCTTCCCAATTCCTAATCCATTAGCGTAATTAGTACTTAAGCGTATAACCCGAACGGGTAGTAAGACGCGGTGCTAAAAAAAAAAAAAAAAAAGTTAGTAATGACTGGGTGCCGAAGGAGTGCGGTTTAAAGGAGATTCCAAAAGTTAATTGTGAAAGAAACGTCTTACGTTGGTTTAGGCATGTTGAAAGGATGAGTGTGGACCAAGTGACGAAGCGAATATATGAAGGTAGAGTGTGTAGGTCAAAATGAAGGAGTAGGGCATGTAAAATGTGACTAAATATTGTAGACGCGAATGTGTGAAAAAGAGGAACCTTAATAGTTTTATAAGAATAGAAGAGCATGTATGTGACTCGGTGTATGGATGTTGTTGAAGCGAAAGGAGAATGCAAGAATAGGGAAGTGTGGAGAAATTTAGTGAGGATGGATAATTATGTAGATGTTTTTTGAGCTGCATGTACAGTTTTTTGCCTACCACGCAAGGAAATAGCGTGATTTAGTATGTCTGTATCTGTTTGTGTAGTACTATAATTAATTTTATTTATTTTGATTTCTTAACGATAAACAAATTCAGATTTGTCAACATAAAATAATATAGTGTGCTTAGCTTATTTCCCCACAATTTTCTCTCAACCTCAATACATTTAGGTCATGATGAATAGTTAAAAAAAATAAAGTGTTACTACGCGACAACAAAAAAACCCCTTATTTTATTCTTCTTTGACTTAAGATTTTTCAAACTTAGTCCATACTTCGCTTCGCATTTAAGAAGTGGCCTTCACAAATACTTAATGGATGTCGGAGTTCGAATCCAGGTTGGGTGCACCGAGGGTATTTTTTTTCTAAATGATTTTCCCACTCTTCCTCCACGTAAATGCGGGTACACTTTCTCTAAATTCTACTTCCCTCTTATATACCCCATAAGTATGAATATACGGGGGGCCCGGTTGGGTTGCAAGACGTGAAGAGCAAAAAAAAAAAAAAAAAAACTATGGTAGGGTGCTTTTGTTTTTTTAGCACCGCGTTTTACTGCCTGTTCAGGATACACGCAAATGCACTGATTACTCAAAGGGCTAGGGATAAAGAAGGTAAAATATAGAGGAAGTATACTTGCATTTGCGTAGAGGCAGAGTGAGAAAACTATTTTGGAAAAACCACCATCAATACACCAGATCAGGATTCACAGGCCAGTCTAAAAAGATAGTGACGCCTTTGACCATGCGGCCACTAAAGCAGGTGGAGCTATTGTTTTGAAAATACAAAAGACTAAAGTGCATCGACCTAGGACGTGTGTTGAGCCCCAAAGTGACTGTCGTGTCACTGATTCACGGCGACACAGTTTTTTTTTTCTTTTCACTTTCTTAGCCCTTGTTTACATCAGCGTATAACTTACAAACTTACTTTAACTGAAGAACATACACACCTTACACTTCAGTTAGATAGCTGTAATAGGAATAATCTTATCTGACAGTTCAAAAGGTCATCAGATCAACATTCGTCCGAAGTGAGGATGGAAAACTACAATATAAAATACCGGTAACCATCCCCAGCGCAATCGGTCGGTTGGGTGGTCACGCAATCTAAGGTATCAGGCTCACAGTAGACTATATGGCCGAGGACACGTTGGTTCAGGTTGAATCCGGGTATATATGTTACAGGAAAAGTAGATTCTCCAGTAAGAGTCGACTTTACCTAGGCAGAGTCGACTCTTACTGGTCTTTTTAGTAAAAGTTGATTAAAAGCGAAAAGTGATGAATCTCGATCAACATTTACTAGTCAGAGTTGACCGTACCTAGGGAAAGTATACTCTTACTATCTTGAGTTAGTAAAAGTTGACTTTTTGCAAGGAAATGGTCTACTACCTAATAAAAAACAAATAAAAAAGCAAAACTTTTATGATACAAAGAGAGATATAAATATTTATTATTTATTACAGCATGGTAAAGATTTGTGACACTTTGAGTTGCAGAGTTAACCTAACCTAACCTAACCTAACCTAGAAAACAACAGTAAAACAATAGAGCTGGGATATTCAAAACAAAGATGTGCGCGCGAAGTCGCATGTGGAGAGCAACATCGCGGAATCAACTTTTACTAAACCACAACATACATAGTTAACTCTTCCTAGGAAAAGTTGATCTGTTTATTCTCTATCAACTTTTACTGATACTTTTAGTAAGAGTCGACTTTACCTAGGCCAAGTCAACTCTCCCTAACAATCTACTTTTCCTGTGACATATATACTTGGAGGGGTTTTCCACAAAGGGATATTAGCATTGCGAACCGTGAATGAGGGTATATTTATTTTAAATACTTTCTTCCATTTCCCATGGACCAAGCCGTCAAGTAACGATTGTGTCAAGAACGTATGTGTTATGGTTTTTACCCCATCACCCACCCACCTCACTACAGCTTAGGGTCGTACACAATACCCTAATGGATAGGGACAGGGAAGGAAAAGCTTAGAAGAAATGTACCTGCATTCACGTGTAGGTAGAGTTTAAGAAAGGAGGGGCGCAAGTTGAGGTAAGTAATTTTGCAATTTGTACAGTAAAACATATTTTTGACAAAAATAAATAAAATGTTACTTCAGTAGAGGCGTTTTGTTTAATTTGATAGATCTAGTAATTTCAGTAAATTTAATATTTTCCATGAGGACAGTCTCATTTGAACAAAAACCCTTTGAAGCTAAAGTTCCGTTTACCTTTGTCACCACGTTTTACTATCCGTCAGTGTTATACGTTTATGTATTAACTACGCTAATGGTTTTATGGATTTCGGTTACATTGAGAGGAAGTGCAGCCACATTTGCGTGGAGAGAGAGAGTGGAAACCAATTTGGGAAAAAACCAGCCTCAGTACACCCGACTGAGATTCGAATCTATAGATCTCCCCGTCATCGGCAGTCTAGTCTAACATGAAGAGTTCTCTTTGGATTTCAAGATTAAATACCTCCTTTATTTCTCCTTGGACTTGAAGTTAATATTTTCCCTTGGTCAAATTTGACAGAGAACCAGTTAATACCACATTCAATAATACATTGTATTAATAAAGAATAACTGTTTTTCACGTTGTTTAAAACGCTAGTCTAACAATATTATGTTTAAATACGAAAATAAAAAAGCCCTAGGTACTCGATCAATTGCTTAGAATTATTATTATTATTATTATTATTATTATTATTATTATTATTATTATTATTATTAGCACCGTATCTTACTACCCGTTCGGGTTATACGCACTGCTTAGAATTAAACATTCAAATCATCTGAGATAGAAATACTAAACGAAAAAAAAGGTTTTGAGTGGCTGCCATATTTAAACGGATAAACAGATTGAAAAAAAAAACCCAGACACACTCCATTTACCCTAAAAGATAGCAATCTTGTCTAGGCGGATTAAACTATGAGTCTATCTTATAAGCTGCACCATAGTGGAATAATACAAGGTAAGCTTTCTACCGTACAGGGTAAACGAAGGGTGCATACATCACCCAGCCTATGGTCAGAAAATCTCCCTACCAAGTTTCCTTTAAATGGGTCCACACGGTTAGTAGTTATCGCCAGACAGACGTAATGCCAAATGGTCTAGTTAAAACAAAACGTCGCTACGCTCGGTCATTTATAAAGAAGTGTTCTGGTCAATTGCCATGATGCTCATGACATTTATTCAATTACTGTTGAGATTACTACGTATAGGAAATTAAGCTAAGCGTATTTAATTAATGACCAGCTCTGTGTTCTAATGGTGTGGGTTCTTGGCTACAGATCTAGAGGTCCAGGGTTCGATCCCCAGCGCATACAGATTTTTTTGTGAAGCAGTGGATCTGGAACGGGGTCAAACTCAGCCCCGTTAGGACAAATCAATAGCTACTTTAATGAAAAAAGTAGCGGCCCCGGTCTAGAGAAATCAGATTAAATCCCGGAGGGTTAGTTGTGCTGACAACATGGCACCCTCTATCCGCAAAAGTTGGCACTATCATCACCAACAGATGGCGGCCGCTCGGTCGGTATGGTTCTTTTGCGGGCTGATGTTATCATGGAGTGTCTAATAAATCAATATTTTATAACAAACAAAAAAAAGTGATAAAGTAATTAGTCTACCTTTAATCTTGTTTCCTTACACTCCTCTCACGTGTTTTCAGGGCAACACAACATAGTAGTCATACACACACACGTCTGCCAAAGCAACAGCCCAAGGTCACACGCTCCGCTCGAAAGAGCAATGATTCATTTACCACGACTTACGTCCGTTTCCTTTTTAAGTCTCTCCGCCCGTGGGTTGGATAAAACTCTCCCGGCAGAAATAACAAATAAAACATATCAACAACGAAACTGTATATTATATCTGAGAATTAATTTAAGAGTAGTCGCTCAAAAGTCTACAGAGACATTAGTTTGATTCCTGGCCGGGGAGGGGGTAGTGGTGTGTTCTGTGAATGTATTTACTGCTTTTTTTAAAGGTAAAGGTTTGTCTGTTTAGAATCTTAAGACGTTCTTATCTTGGATAAATTGGTTTATAAGTCGTGTGCTGATAATAATAATTTGTGCTTTTAAAATTATTATTATTATGGGGGATCTATCTTACTACAAGTTCATTCCTTTTGCCAGTGAACTTAGACCGTCAAATTCGCCCTGTACTCTGCCCCCTCCTTAGGTGGGGTGCTAGTGAGCGTGAGTTTAGGGCAGTATTTTTTTAAGTTTTGATAGCATAAACATTTTTCGACCAAAATAAATCAAATATTTCTTCTATAGAAACATAGAGATTAGTTTTCTGAACATCCTGATCTCAACAGTTGTTGAATATCTGTCATAGGTGTCCTGGAATTTAATGACAACTTTTTCTCTTTATTTAAAAAGTTTGTCACCAAATGCCGCTATGCTCATGACAGACATTCAAGAACTGTTGAGATTAGCATGTGCAGAAAACTAAACTCTATGTTTCTATAAAAGAAATATTTGATTTATTTTGGCAGAAAAAATTCTTATGCTATAAAAACTGCAAAATCAATACACTAAACTCGCGTTCACTAGCAGCCCATCTTCAGCTCCCAGAATTTTCTTCTTTCCTTCAAGTCATCAAATATTTGAATACTCCCTCTTCCTAAGCTCCTCTTTCCCTCAACCTTTCCTTCTATGACGTCGGCAGAAAACAGTTCCTCCTAAGGCTGTGTCCGATCCAGTTTTCTTTATACCAAAGAATCACATACAAAATGGTTCTTTACTCACCAACTCTTCTCAAGACATCTTCATTTGTCACTCTGTCCACATGATGTTCTTAAGCTTTCTTCAGCACCACAGTTTTAGAAAGGGCACATTAAATAATATAATTCCACACATGACTTATTTTGTTTGGATATTTATAACCCAAATCGGCTAGTAAATGGATAAAGGCGTTAGTCTCGTATTGACTGGTTGGCTGGTGACAGGGAGATCAAGATTCCAACTTTACTTTACAGCCAAGTGTACTTAAGTTTTTTTCTAAAGCCTTTCTTAAGATTTAATACGAGTAAGACTACCTTTTATCTCAAGCATAGCTTTCTTATTCATACGTCATAAAAAATAAACATATAGATAGCCAGGACATATTGAAAGCGACACCGGTCTCAATCATGAAAAATGCGAAGAGAAGGTTCTTGATCGAAAAAAACAACAACTGAGTAGTACTCTTAAAAGAAAATCTGTAGAAGATATTCCTTCCAAGCCAGAAAAACTGATTCGTATGGAATTGAAACAAAGGGATGTGACAATCATTCGGCATAACATCTTGCTCATTCATCTGTGCATTCCCGGTTGGCAATTAGCGCTGACACGCACGCTGCTTTGAATTCTATGAACATTAAAACTAATATTGATAAACAATTTGGGCTTGTGAATGATGAAGTCACCTCTATAGTTGGGTTTTCCACGCAAACAAATTTGATAGTATTGTGTGCAATACAGAAGATTTATGTGGATGGCACATTCAAAAGCTGTCCTAAATACTTCACCCAACTATTTACCATTCATGGATTCAAAATTGATGTTTATATATATGTTTTGTGCTGCCCAACAAATTTAAAACTACTTATACTTCTGCATTTCAACACATATCCGTTCAAAGTTTTTATAGACTTTGAATCAGAAATTCAGTAGAGGAAGTCTGACCTGACGCAGAAGTAAGAGGTTGCCAATGAGTTCACCTTGGACAAAGTTGGTGGAGGAAGATTCAAACTTTAGGTCTCACTAAAGTCTACAACGCTCATCCCAAAACCCCTGGGGTTATAACCATTTTGGACAGCCTTTTTTAAAAACCCCGATAATGTCATTGACTGCTTTACTGACGACTTTATGGCGGTTCAGCCATCAGAAGATGCAAGGATTGTGCAGTTCACTGAATACATAATTGAAAACTAGATTTCTTCTGAGTCAATGTTCCCCCCCTAGAATTTGGGCCCAGTTTTTCTGCCACCTGCAATCGAATCACTAATAGCTGTGAAAGTTCCCATTCCAAATCAGACATTTCGTTCAATAGTGACCAATCTAACATCTACAACCTCGATGACGGATTACTTGACATTCAAACTGAGAGTTACGTCAAATGCAGGCGTAAGGGTTTAAGAAAGAAAAAAAAAAAAGGTGAAAAAGAAACATTCATTAGGGAACAAATGGCAAAGCCTGAGAAAAAATAAAATAGTGCGTTGCGACTAAGTACAAAAAATTGACCTTTAAGTTTTTACCAAAACCAATTAACGATAAGAACTGAGTAAGTTTGTATATTACTAGGGATGTCGACATGAGGCAATGGTAGTTTTTATCTGAAATTTAAGACTGCTTGATAGGAAGCACACTGCTAATTAGGTGGACGGAGCTCATACCTCTCTATCAAGTGAGTGGGCCGCATTTCCTACGTGATTTCAAGATTAGGCCGCAACTAACCAACACAAACTAGTGTTATTTTATATATATAAAAATATCTAAAAAAAAAAAAAAGTGACGGCTCCAAATGACAAGTTCTGACTAATGGATAAGTGAAAGTAGATCAAGTGACTTTTCTCATTATGAAAAATACACTGAAGGTTGAAATATAGAGGAATTAAATTTAATTAAAAAAATGACCCGTCTGAAGTCTATAAAAGTCACTAGATATATTTTCACGTATCCATACGTCAAGTTTTGTGGTCTATAGGCCGTTTCACTCTCAAATTGCAGTACAGGCTCTTATGGACTATTACCATCTCTTTCCAACCCATTGATCTCTCCGTTAGCGCTGTCCTTTTTCTACCAAGCGGAGTTGCCATTTTGTATCTTACATTTTAACGTCGTTATTTCTATGAAATAAGCATAGCATATTAATGAACATACATTTATGCATCTTGTGAAATCAATTTAAACCACCATAGATGTTTTTAAATCACTATTTTTTTCAAAATACGAAAATATGCATTGTGTCAAAGTTTTATGAGGTTCCAAATGTATCACGTCATAAGTCTAGTTACAATTGTGTGGAAAAGCTAGTAATTTTATGGTGGCTGTTATAATAGTTATGAACAACGTCTGCAAACTCTGAAAGGAATATCTTTAATACAATGCTAAAAAAATATAATTAAAACGTATTATACCTCCTGAAATATTAAAAGTAAAACATGAAAAAGTGGTCTTGTTGGAAACTTTTTTTCTTTTGATTTTGCTTGCGTACATTATGTTTAAGAAATTATAAGAAAAGATCATATTTATTTTTGAAAAAAACTATGGGCCAATAGCACCCCCCATTTATGCGTGGTAGCGTTTTGAAGTTGAAGAGGGTGTAGTTCACTTTAAGCTCTGTCCGGTCTTAAAGAGCAGCGTAATGTTATACAGTTGTAGCGTTGAAAACTGAAGCGTTAGTTCATCCCATCCACATCATAATTGATAATATTTGTTTCACAAAATACAAGGTTCCGCCACTTAAACATTCACTATACTCATCTTAGTTTGTAATTATAGTTTAATAAACAAGGTTCTATAGTACTTGCCAAGGCAATGTTAAAAATTTGAGAATACATTATATATGTAGCTCCAAATTATACTAAACTATGCTTTTGAATTAAGAAACCAACTACCCACAGAGGTCTAAGATTTTACACTCGCATTTACATTTTGCCACAGTTTCTAATCAGGCCCGGGTTCGAATCCTGGTCGAGTTCACTGGCGTTAATTAAACACTTTAGCACAGTCGTTACTCAGAGCGTGAGCTCACAGAGCTCACAGAGCTCACAGAGCGTGAGCCAACTGAGATAGAGGTCTGATATTGGTATGGTCTGAGATTTATCTTTGGTAAATTGTCGGCTATGGGACTGGATGTTGTGTTTTATTAGTATTAGGGTAGTTTGTAAGTCGTGTGTTGATATAATAAACTTATTTGAAAAGTACATCCACCTAATACAAAATAATTATCTGAGGTTGATTTTAACCAGTTATTTTCCATAGTTTCAGGAAAATACTCGTGCACATACTCTCAGCCACTTTTCTCTGTTATATTATTGATTTAAATCAGTGTAAAATGCTGAAAGTCAAAGCACAGTCTTCAGGCGTAGCACTCCTTGTAAACATAAATATAACCCTGCTGACTTCACACCAATGAATCCTACTGATAACAGTCCTCTTGGAAAAGCAAAGCACAGCTGTTTGAAATACATCCAAGAAGCCTCTCTCCAGTTGTGATCCATTAGTCTTGTGTTACGGGTTACGGTCATTATTTTGGCGTACAGAGTGCTAAGAGTGTTTGGTGGTTTAATTGTTATTTGGATCAAACGTTTGATCATATTATATTTTAATTATTCCTTATATTTTTAGTTATAATATATTTTACTTTATATGGGATTATCATTTTATATATTATTGACTATTGATTCATAGTATTTAGTGTTAGTTTTTAAAATTATTTATCATGGAAACAGTAAAAAGAAAATTGCATAGCATAGGTATACTGAGAAGCAAAGAACGTCAAATAGTAATGAACGTTTTCAATTATTTTACTAAGACAATGAATGTCACCAAAGCGGTTAGGGAAACATGTAAAGCCACGAAATGTTCTGAAAGAACTATTTACGCATTAAGAGAGGAACAAAAATGTGGTCCTTTGCGGACTCCTTCAAAAAGAAAACAAAAGAGAAAAGGGAAACAAAAAAATTCAAGAACGAGCACATACGATGCTATTGTACAAAGTGGTGTTCGTCGTCTTGTCCATTCCATGTTTTTCGACAACTTGCCCCCTACTTTAAGTATTATTTTAGCGAGGGTAAACGCAGACGACACATTGCCCAATTTCTCACGAGCTACCTTATACAGATTTTTGCAGGAGATGGGTTTTAAGTATGAACGAAGGGGTAACAAGAGTGCTTTCATTGAAAGGGATGACATTATTAGGTGGCGTCATAAGTATTTGAAGGATATTAAGAAGTTCAGAGCTGAAGGTAGACCTATTATTTATACAGATGAATCATGGGTAAATGTTGGACATAGCGTTTCCAAGGAGTGGAAAGATACAACCATTCAGAGTTCTCAGCAAGCATTTCTTGAGGGGTTAAGCACGGGACTGAAGCCACCACGGGCTCGCGGACCACGCTTTGCGATGGTTCATGCTGGAAATGACAATGGCTTTGTTGAAGGTGCTGAACTCACGTTTTTGTGCAAGAAAAACACAGCAGATGCTCATGACGAAATGGATGGTGACGTTTATGAAAAGTGGTTTTCAGAACAATTACTTCCTAATACACCTGAAGGAGCTGTTATCGTAATCGATAATGCAGCCTATCACAGCAGAAGGTGTGAAGCTATCCCGACCACATCATGGCGTAAAGCTCAAATAGCTGAGTGGCTTATCCATAAGAACATTGATGTTGATGACGAAATGTTGAAACGGGAAATGCTGTATTTGGTTTCGCAACACAAACAAAAATTTGAAAAATACAAAGTGGATGAGATGGCGAAGGCGGTGGATCGACAAGTCATTCGTTTGCCTCCGTATCACTGTGAACTTAACCCTATAGAGATGGTGTGGGCTCAGGTAAAAACATTTATTAAAATGAACAATACTAGTTTTAAGGTTAAAGATATGAGGCCTTTAATAGCTGCAGCGTATGAAAAGGTTTCTATAGAAAACTGGTTCAATTATGTAAATCACGTCAAAAAAATTGAAAATGACATGTGGAAAGCAGATGAGCTGCAGGATGACGAGGAGCAGTTTTTAATAAGATTAACTTCATCATCCTCATCGTCCCCTGTGTCATCTCCTCAACCCAAAAGTCCACCTACTCACTCTCAAAACTTTGAGCTACCTGGACCATCCACTAAATACTACTTCACAATTGATGGAGTCACGCCCTTGTGCGGGGACAGCGATGAAGCATAAAGGTATTTTTTAGGTTTAAACTTATATGTTATTTACGTTACATAGAAGGCTTGGATAAATTTTAGAATCCTCCCTCCTTTATAATGACCAGTATTTTAATTTATAAAACTATTGTATATTAATTTGTTATTATTTTGATATTGAGTTTTAGCTTTTACTATGGTAAAGATGAATTAGGTAGGCCTAATTGTTTATAAAAGTGCACACACATTCACATGCAAACAGGGAATATTATTTTATAAGCCTATGTACTTTGGAAGACCATATTTGAAAGGATTCGATCTCCAACCTATTCATTGTAGGTGACAGTGTACGGTGTATATCAAATTGACATTAATATGTTAATAAACAGAATAATACACAATTCTTGACAGCTCAAACTTCATAGCGTGTATAAAGTTTGAATGTAAAAGTTGTACAATTGTTTCGAGTGGGTGAGATCTGGCAACTGCGCACTCCATAAGACCTGTACTGCAGAGTAAGAGTGAAACGGGCTATAGTGCTGTCACTTTTGATAGATAATATTAATACCTACGAAATAATATTAATACATTATTATTATTATTATTATTAGCACCGCGTCTTACTACCCGTTCGGTTTACACGCACTTACGCTAATGTGCAATGGTAGGGTGATTGTGAGATGTAATGGAGGACCTACAGTTTAACGTGTAATCCGAACCACGGTGGAGGCCTGGCATTCCACACATTTACAAGTTGTGATTAATACACAATACATTAGTAAAATGCTATAAATTTTAGCCGCAAAAAATAAGTTTGTGTTTTATAAATGGTCCTTCCTAAGAAAATTAGGAATTTACTTAGGCGTATAATCCAAACGGGTAGTAAGACACGGTGCTAGATAAATAAAAACAAAACTTAATATAATATTTTCTGGTAAAATGCCCCAATTCACAACTATTCCAGTATATTTTATTAGCTTCATGCCGGAATTTTTCTTCTTTTTTTTTTCCACCCCGACACAATAAATTCCGTGTGAGTACCCCCCTCCCCCCCTGTTATTCCAGTTTCCCAGGTGCGTGGAGTGGTGTGGCGAAATAACGAGTTTATCTTTGCAAGTGCACTTATTACAGCGGCTAGACGCGATCTCCGAGCTCGTTTGTTTTTCTCCAGCCTATATCCTCCCCCCCCCCCCCCCCCCCCCCGGCCGCTTAGTCCACTCTGCCCACACGTCAACGTTCCCACTTGTCTTGGACGACGCTTTGGAAGAAGGTTTTATTTTATTATTATTATTATTAGCACCGCTTCTTACTACCCGTTCGGGTTATACGCACTTACGCTAATGTGCAATGGTAGGGTGATTGTGAGATGAAATGGAGGACCTACAGTTTAACGTGGAATCCGAACCACGGTGGAGGCCTGGCATTCCTCACATTCACAAGTTGTGATTAATACACATCTTGGTTTTATTTTACTTCTCTATCTCGTACTCTTGACGTCAGAAGGCCTGACACTAGCCTACTAGACACCTCGTGAAATGTAGACAGACATTGGTTCCGGAAGTTATAAAAAATGTATTTAAAAATAAAAATGTTACAAAAAAAATATGTAGTTATATCTTTGGCACATTGCTCCAGTTCGAAGAGAGTGGTGTGTCTGTTAGAGAAAGTAAGAATGAAAAAAGAGAAGGAAAAATAAATCTGGTATTAAAATGTGAATTAAGACATATAAGGGAAGCAGTGAAATAAGAAAAGAAAAAGAAGGAATGAATAAAGATATACAAATAGATAGTGAAAGATATAAAAAGACAAAAATAAAGAAAGTAGTGAAAAAGATTAATAGAGAAAGAGAGGTAGTAGCTAAAAAGAAAGGAAAATAATAGTAAAGAAAGTGCGGTAGATAAGAAGAAAGAAAAAGAGAAAGAAAGGTAAAAAAGAAAGGTAAAAAAAGAAAGGTAAAGAAAAGAAAGCAAAAATTAGATGAGTAATAAGAGAGAACGAGACGCTAAGCAAATAAAGATATGGAAATAAAGGCAAAGAATATAAATATAGGTAAAAAGAGGTAAAAAGAGGTAAAAAGAGGTATAAAGAAATAAAATGAGTTTAAAAGAGTAAAAGAAAGAGACAAAGGGATTTTTGTTTTTGTAGTGTTTTTACCTTCTAAGCCTGGTGCTCATTTGTTTAGTTTTCTTCATCTTATGAACACTGCTGTGCCCCCGAACTAAATAATAATAATAATAATAATAATAATAATAATAATAATAATAATAATAATAATAATAATAATAATAATAATAATAGCTATTTAAATACATAGAAATGTACAAACTTACTAAAAAATAAGCCTTTCTAAGTATTAAATGTTTAAAACTACGGTTATGGAGAGTAAGTACACATTACTCAAGCTTTCATCTGGCAAGAGGAGAAAATTGTATTGAAAATATTTTTTTTTTAAAATACTGATGTTCTACAATAGTTCGCAGCTCCACCAAAAAATTCCAACATTAATCTGAGAATGCAATGCTAAACTTGATAGCATTTTTTTAAATATAAAAAGTACATTTTCGACAAAATTCGATAATAGTGCGTTTCAATAATATTGTCTTTATTGTCTTTTGCTTCGTATTATAATAATAATATTGTTTTTTTTCTTGTTTATTTTATATCAAACACCTCACAATTTTTATTGATTTATAGGTCATAATGTTAGATGATAATTTCCAACGCCCGGCTAGCTCAGTCGGTAGAGCACGAGACTCTTAATCTCGGGGTCGTGGGTTCGAGCCCCACGTTGGGCGAATATTTTGTTCGCAATTTTTTATTTTTTGTTAAATATTCAGAATTATTGTCTATTTCACGAAAATAAGTATATTTCTTAAAATTTTGATTGGCAACTGAACATTTACATATATCCCGAGAATGCCGTTCAGTTTGTGAGCGCTCTGCCGATTACCACAAAGTTGCTTGAACTCTCCATCCTATTTCCAGTCGTCAAAGCATATTCTATTTTACATCCATCCCTTTTGACGGATGGTCTCAGTACCAATAATACCCTATCAATTCATATAATTAGATTTTGTCAGTGCAGAAGCAAAAAATAAAAATAAATTAGTTCAACATAAAAAAAACAACACCTTAACACAATTTTACAATTCTTACAATACAGGTTTTTTACCTGCTAATATTTGTGAAAACATAAATTTTATTAACTTACAACACTTTTTTCTCCCTTCCTTCTTTAATTTTCTAAAACTACTATCTAAAGTTATATTGTTATTAGCATGTTTTACTTTTATTGTTAACCAATTTACGCTCACATCCAATTAAAATGTTGACTATCGGCGTTTAGTCATAGTTATAAAAATCTCAGAGCACACAGTTTGAGTGAACTTTATGTGTGTGCAAATAGACGCCATTGAAATAATTTTGTACACCCTTGATGCTACTAGAAGTTATTTGGCTTAAAGAACAATACGGAGGCACTAAAGTTGCGAACAAAAATGTATTATCCCACTTTCTGAAAATTGACTCGAATTAAAACTTGGCTTAACGAGACAATCAAATTATTATTCTATGATAAATATACTGAGTAACACCTTATCTTAGTGTTTGTCATATAAACGCATAGCTTCAAGCTGAATTTACATGTCGGCGTTTCTGTCGCAGCTTTCCGCAGCGACCTGTCTCAGACCTTTGAGGTTATTAAGATCATTTTTGTATGTCTACGATGGAAAATATCCTTCTTTAAGCTGCAACATTTTAATTTATTTGAAAATAATAAAATGTTATTAAATTATATATACTATTATTTGATTAAATATTTTGTTAACTTATTATCATAAAATAAAGTTATTTGCCTTTCATACGTTATTAAATGTTTGTTATTATTTAATTATGTTCCTACGCAAAGTGTAAACTTAAGATCAATTGATTTGTTAGTATAGTTAATTCATTCTAAGTTGAATTTCTTATGCAGTTATTAAAATAAACAATAAAATACAAATGAACTCACGCCTATTACGTGGCGATTAATTTGATGAAAGTACAACAAAAAGATATGACAGTTTTATAAGAACATTGTATATGATGACATTGACATATGACATTTTTCATCCCTATCTCCCGGACGGGTAGTAAGACGCGGTGCGGTGGAGAACAAGCAAACCCTACTTGAAAGATAAGTCAAGTTTTCTCCCTAGCTTCAATTACTGTACTATATTTTTTTACTGCACCGTCTTACTACTCTTTCAGGTAATAACGATACGAACTAATTCCTACGCGAATATGTTTGGATTGAAGAAGGGTAAAGTTAGAGGAAGTGTACATGCATTTACGCAGAGGTAGAGTGGAAAACCGTTTATGGGAAAAGACCACCTACAGACCACCCGACCGAGATTAAAGCCCGATCTCCCCGTTATATATTTTTTATCACCGCATCCTACTACTTGTTTAGGTTACACGCATATATGGGGTAGGGATGAGGAAGAAAGCATTTTAGAGGCGATCTACCAGCATTTGCGTGAAAGGAGAGTTAAAAAACATATAGAAAAAACTTCCTCAATAGAACCGACCGGGATTCGAACCCCAAACTCCCCATCATACGCAGACCATTCTAACCCGAGAGTGACGCCTTTAGAGCATTCGACCACCTAAGCGGATAATGCTAACGAAGCAAGGGCTTAGACTAGAGTGTCCAAGACGCCTCACTTCTAAAGACGCCCACCCGTTTGACCTGAAAGTCGGCTTCTGGCGTCTTAAGGCGGGTTTTACTGCAAATTACTATGGCGGCTCCCAAGACAGGGCAGCGCTCACGAACAGATGCAATTGCCCGTTACTCCAATTTAGAATAAATGGGAGGAAAGGTATAGTCGGCTCTCAGTCCATGATGCTCAGTTTTTATGTTCGTGAATTAAGATTAGGATTGGTAAATAAAAATAAACAAAAAAAGAGAGATTTGGTTCAGAAAAACGGGACTTATGAAAAAATACAAATAGGCCTATATAAAAAATATCTTTTGTATTTTCATACGTCATATTAACTATTATGTTAAGTAAAAATTATTAAAATCCTTAATTTCGAACTATTTGCCGCTTGATAAAACAAAGAGGCTTTTATTTATATGGATACCATATGTTCAAGTAAAAACTACACCCAAAAAATCGGGAATTTTAAGGTCCTGTAGGGGGTTATTATTTTTATCTCTGAAACTGGGACGTCTGAAAACACTGGTTCACCCGCCTAGTGCATCTCCATTTTATTAATGAAATGGCAGAACCTTAAATAGCTATTAAATATCGCCGTCAGTCCACCAGCTAGAGTCGAGCTAGAGTCCCTTACACTTGTAATCGATCTTTGTAACAACTTAGGAATGGAGACGGTCTATTAAAGTCCAATTTTAAAAGGAAGGACTTTATTTAACAACTAGAAAAGTTATACTATATATATATATATATATATATATATATATATTAGCGGCTCTTTGCACCACGTCATACTAACCGTTCGGGCTATACGCTTGTATACTAATTACAATAGGGGTTTTAGGGATGAGGAAGGCTATATTAATAAAAAGTGTAACTGCATTTACGTGGAGGAAGAGTGGAAAATAATTTAGTAAAAAACCACCCTCTGTACACCCGACCGAGAATCGAACCTAAATCTCCCCGTCACCGACAGTCAAGTCTAATGCAAGAGTAGTACCTTGAACCATGCGGCCAATGAAGAGTTTTTTAAAAGTTTTTTTAGCGTATTCATACGTCAAGGATGTGATATGGAGCTGTCACTTTTGGTAGATATGATCAATACCTATAAAATAACAATAAAATAATAAAACATATATTTTGGTCACAAAAAAAAAACAAAAAAACAAAAAAACACGTGTATTCTCTAAAAGGCGCTTCTTGTGAAAATTGTACATTCTGTTCTCTTAAATCAGAAATACTTAAGTCTCTGATCGTCTCTAGCGCGTGATTTGGCCTATTTAAAAAAATAAAATCATGAAAAAACTAGTTTAAAATAAAAAATAAAATACCCGTGGATAATGTTACATGTTCTATTTAAGAGCCATTAGACCTAACTGTTAAGGGTCCAAGGTGAGGACACATTTATTTTGTAGCCGAGTGTACAATAATCAAATGTGGTAGATAAGCGGTGTTTGCGCGCAAAGGGTAAGCAACCCTCTCCGTCCCCCTCGCACCACCCACAAGCCCAGATCCAGCGGTAGTGACAGAGGAGGAAGCAATTATAGAGAGAGCCAGACCATGAAGAAACGCCAAGGGGAGTGGATAAAGGGAGGAAGATGGGGGAGAGGGGGAAGGGGACTATTCTTGGTCCACGAGGGAAGCTGAAAAGGGGATGCATGGCAGGGTGATCCCAACAAACACTATTGCGTGAGTACACTACTGGAAGACAGATAGAGACGCCCAGGGTTGGGGGTGGGGAGGAGATATGGCAGACATTATACTTCCTTCAGTTCCTTGTTGTGTTTCCCCATCAGCAGACGACACGAGGGAAGGGGATATGGTGAGCAATCAGCACGCCTGACTTGACACTACTAAGAGGAACCGGGTACAATTTCTGGCTGACTGGCTGGCTCATTGATTTTTGAGAAAAAAAAGCCTCAGAATTCATTTGAGCGGGAATCGAACCAGGTCCAAACCTGAAATTTTAAAACAAAGGTAGGAGTGCACACCCCTATACAAACCCCGTCAGTGACTTGTAGCTTACAGTCAAATTTTCATATGAAGAACCTTATCTGACAGCTGGAAAAGCTACGATATCTACTTTCAGTGTTGTTTTATTTTAGCATCGCGTCTTGATACTCGTTCGGTGACCTGGTGGTCTAGGGGTAAGGTGTCAGACTTTTGTGCTGGGGGTTCGGGGTTCAACCCTTGGACCCGGCACAGATTTATCTGATTGCCAAACCCTTCCTTCACCTCTCAAAAGACGTGTATTAATCCCAACTTATGAATGTGTGGAATGCCAGGCCTCCACCGTGGTTCGGATCCCATGTTAAACTGTAGGTTCTCCATTTCATCTCACAATCACCCTACCATTACACATTAGCGTAAGTGCGTATAACCCGAACGGGTAGTAAGACGCGGTTGTAATAGTAATAATACCCGTTCGGGTTATAAGCTTATGTACTAATTATTATGTTTAGGGATTTAGGCATTATTAAGGTTATATCTAGAGGATCCATTTGCGTGGGAAAACATTTTGAAAAAATTCAGTACACCTGAGATTGAAACCCCGATCTATCCGTTATTGGCAGTCTAATCTACTGTGAGAGTAGCGCGTAAGACTATGCGCCACCGAAGCAGTTTACTTTCACGTATTCATAAGCCAAGTCATATGATCAGCAACTGTCACTTATGATAGATATTATCAATACCTATGACACTACACTAAAGACATTGCAAACTGCTATAAATGTTGATGGCAAAATAATATTTTAAAAGGCTCATTTTATGATTTTAGACTGTACTTTAAGAGAAGAAACCTACTTGAATGGAAATATCCACTGCAGTACTTTCTATTGAACGGTGGTTCTAAAGCTTTGAAACCATTGAAAACAAATCTCAACCAGGCCAACCTTGCAATCTTCTGAAGTGACCACAGTAAAAAAACAACATTTATTTGAAAAAGACTTCGTCTACAACCCCCAATATTTATTTTAACCTCAGAACTGTGACATATCGCATAAAACGTCGTTGAAAATCAAAGCGGTTCGACCTTTTCGTGTTAAAAAAAATAAATCATAACGGGTTTTACTAGCGCGTTGATAAGTTAAGCCTCCATTTTGCCATGTTTTAAAATAGCAAACCACTTCTTAAATAATGTGCAAAGTTTGAAAGTTTTTCAATGCATCTCTTCGCTTTTATAGAGTGACGTTTTAACATTGCAGGCGTTCAGAAATCTTGCTGTTATTTAAGTGGTATATGAAGCGTATAAACCGAACGGGTAGTAAGATGCGGTGCGAAGTAAAGTATTAAGTGGTATGCTATTTTAAAATATGGATCACATCAGGATGTAGTTGAAAGGTATCAACATGCCACCATAAGATTAAAAACCTTAAATTTTCAGTTTTATCATTTAAACAAATTCATGAAAAGGTGCTTTTGAGGTAAAAGTAAAATGTATGGAAACATAATCTTATATCAAGCCTTCTTATAATGAAACAAAACCTAAAAAAAAAAAAGTTTTGTAAACAAAAAATTCCAAGATGATTGAGAATTGTTTTAGCGGTTTTGAAGCTTCTGAGCAGCTCATTCCCATAAAAAATAATCTAGAAGTGCGAGGATATTTTCCTTCAAGTAGGCATAAACCTTAAGTGTAGTCTCAAACCCTGATATTCATTTACATACAAACACATTAGGCTAAGCCTTCACCAAATAGGATTGGCCCTAATTCGAACCCAAATGTATCTCTAGAGCGAGCTACTCAGTTGACTAAACAGTTTCTCATCAAGTCTCGCTAAAACTCAAACAACCTTTCGCGCATGAGCGACGCTTCTAATTGGTCTTGCCTAATCTTATCTCCGAACCCTGCCTCCCTTTTTCAACCCCATGGATCAGGGGATGATTTCCATCTGCCAGTTCTTAAATTCGGTTGTTCAGTACCTCAGGGTCGGGCTTCTTTTTCGCCTCAACTATGTCAAATTAATTATATCATATATTAGAGGTGGGTTGGTTGATTTTTTTCCCCCAGTAACTTGGTTCAACCGGTTCTGGTTCCATCAAGAACCGAAACTGTTCTTGGTTAATAGAATTTGGTTCTTAGCTCACAGTTATAAAACAATGTACAACATTTTAATAACCACAATCATACCCTTAAATTAATATTGTCAACCTAAAAATAATAAGTTATATAATTTTAAATATACAAATTCTGTTTCCACTAAGCCAGCGGATGACGAATTTGGTAAATAACCATTTTACAGAAAGACCGAAAATAAGGTAGACAAAATAAAAATGGCTTTAAATTGATTTGTGTGACTAAGTGGAATTTGGAACCGGGAACCGAAATAATGGAACCGACACCAGAGTCTGAACCAGTAAAAGCTTAGAACACATTTTTCACTGATGTATAGGACTATACGTATGCGTTTATATTTGCTTATCGAAAATTGTATACCTTTCCATCTTTATGTCTAGATCAATAGATATATAATTTTATAAGTAGATACATAATTGTATCTCTATATTTATATCTAGTTTCGTATCTTGATAGAGAGATATATAGATAGAACTATATATATACATATAAAATTGTCGATAAATCAATATAAACACCAAAAACTAGTGAAAAATTGGTATTTTGGTGTGTGTGTGTGTGTGTGTGTGTGGACAGAAAGAGAAAGAGAGAAAGCGAACATAAAATTGTCTGTAAAGGAATATAGAAAAGTGTAATTAAGGTTTTTAAAAGAGGAGTTGAATTCTAGTGAATTATGTTCTTACAAACTAAAACCAGGATTCGTATTTTCACACACAAGAGTCATTTCTGTACTGGCCCCCCCCCAAATATGCCCGATACTCTGGGGGACACGATGACGTCACGCTCAGCAAAAACCGAGTAGGGTGTGTCTGGCTGACGGGGAGGGACAGAAGAAACGGGGACAAAGTACCCAAGGGTCTTCCACAAAATTCCCCCCTCCCCCAAACCGGCTAAAAAGGGGTGGGAGAAGGGAAAAAGAGAGGAACTTTGAAGAGGGGTCAATTTGCACACTCTCAACTAGAGGAAGTCCTTAAAGTGAAGAATGACAGCAATTAAGCTATCTGTAAGGACTAATAAAGAAAGGAGTTAAGCAGCAATAAAACTGCACTGCTAAGTAAGAGCACGATGAAACGTTAGGTTTCGCTAAAGAAGAGGAAATCTACCAAACTCTTGATAAGAAAGAATCAGAAAAAACGCCTTCTTTTAAACCCTCCAGGAGTGAAAACACCAAACTGTGCAAAAGGAGGTTAAAAGACGGAGGGTGTGGGTTGTGGGGGTGCGGGCCGGGGCTTGGAAGTGAAGTCTGAGAGGAAAACTTTTCGAGGACGTCGTCGAAAAAATGTGTCAACCATCTTAAGTCTACAAGAGTCTGGAAGATTAAATTGGGATTACTTTAATATGACGCTCAATAGTCGAAGTGATGCTGAAGTAAGAATCAATTTTTGAGAAATGAGGTTCATAATGTGATATTAAGATTATATTTTTAAAATAGTGTTTGCTAAATATTTTCACCAAGGTAAATTAATCATTTTAAAATAACTAAACTAACATGTAACAGTTCCGTTTTCACACTTGTGAGTTTGGTAAAAATAACGATATATTAAAACGGTTAGACATACCTAAATAGTTTTTTCAAGAGCTATTGGACTAAATATATTAATAATATGCAGAAAAGTATATCAAAGTTACATGAATATTGGTAAAATAGACAAAAATACAATTTTTGTACACAATCATACATACACAATCAAACTAAATATGCAAACAATTACCATTTGTGAATACAAACTCATTAAAATCCAAATTGAGTCAACATTTTGATAAAAGCTCTGCATTAGTTAAAGGAAAAACAGTGTGAATGGATCACCATTTACTGAATGTTAATCACATAGAATTGCTAATTAAATATGACCAAATTTATTTTACTTTTTTTGTTTGTAAATACATGTTAATTGTAATGAAACAATAATTAAAATTAATTTAATTTCACTTATAATTCTTTTTTCTAAGAATTTTCTTATCGAACAGCTTCAAACGAATATTTTTTCTAGGGATTATTTCAGCATATTATAATATACACCATATTATTACATCCTTAACTATATCGACTAATTTCAAACCTACAAAATATTAAAATCAATAATAATTATAGTTAAACATAAAAGCTAAACCCCTTTTATTTGACTAATCAAAAATATTTTAATCCACCCTGATGACTGGTTATAAGATGAAAGGACTTACAAACTAGCTTAATCCTAAAACAGATACAATACCCTATTTCTTGGCTGTAAGAAAGAGGTAGAGAAAGAAAGGTCAAAAGGAAGAGGTCAAGATAAAGGGTTAGAGAGGGGGAATAGAGAGCGGGAGGGCATACAAGTGAGGGGGAAAAAGGGCAAGAGGGTGAGGTGAGAGGGCAATAGAGAGGGAGAGAGGGGGCAAGAAAGAAGGTAAGAGAAAGAAGAGGGAGAAAGGGGAAAAAATATAAGGTGAGACAAAAAGAGAGGGATATGAGAGAAAGAAAATAAGGAGAGAGAAGGGATGGAGGGTAAAAAGAAGAGGGAGAGAAAGATGTGAGAGAGAGGAGGGGAGAAGTTGGAGAGTTGGTGGAGAGAAAGCAAAAGAGAGGGCTGAAAGGGGAGGGAGATATAAGGGATACAGGGACGGGGAAAGGAGAGATAAAAAGAGGGAAATAGGGAATATAAAAATAGGGAAAGAGGGAGTAAGAGAGAGAGGGGAAAGAGGAAGAGAGAAAGGGAAAGAGAGGGAGAGAGAAAGGGAAAGAGAGGGAGAAAGAGGTAAAGAGAGGGAGAAAGAGGTAAAGAGAGGGAGAAAGAGGTAAAGAGAGGGAGTGAGAGAGAGAGAAAGGAAAGAGAGGGAGTGGGAGAGAGAGAGAAGGGGAAAGAGAGGGAGTGTGTGAGAGAGGGAAAGAGATGGCGTGAGAGAGAGTGAAAGAGAGGGAGTGAGAGAGAGGGAAAGAAAGGGAGTGAGAGAGAGGGAAAGAGAGGGAATCAGAGAGTTGAAAAGAGAGGGAGTCAGAGAGATGGAAAGAGAGGGAGTGAGAGAGATGGAAAGAGAGGATAAGAAAAGGTGAGAGAGATTGATAGATATGGAAAGAGATATAGAAAGAGACAGAGATATAAAAAGAGAAAGATGAAGAGAAAGATGGAGAGTGAGAGAGAGATGGAAAGAAAGAGAGAATAGCAAGATAGGAATTGAGATAGAGAAAAAGTCAGGGAAGAGAGGGAAAGAGGGAATAAAGGGTGAGAGAGGGAGAAAGGGCGAGAGAGATGGAAAGAGAAGAGTGAGATAAGAGAAAGAAGAGAGAAAGGGAAAGAGGGGTAAGAGAGAATGAGAGTGATGGAGAAGAGAGAATAGAGAGAGAGGGAAAGAGATGGAAGAGATAATAGATAGGAAAAAAATGGAAAGAGAGGTTGAGAGAGAGAGAGAGTCGGAGAGAAAGAAAGGTTGAGAGGAGGGAAGAAAGATCAAGGAATAGGGAAGAGAGGGTGAGAGAGAGATGGAAGATAAGGCCAGAGAGAAAGATATAAGATAGGGCCATAGTGGGAGAAAGAGGGGAAGAGAAGGCAAGAGAGAGAAAGAGAGGGGGAGAAAGAGGGGAAAAGGAGGCAAGAGAGAGAAAGAGAGGGGAGAAAAAGGGGAAGAGGAGGCAAGAGAGAGAAAGAGAGGGGGAGAAAGAGGGGAAGAGAAGGCAAGAGAGAGAAAGAGAGAAGGAGAAGGCGAGAGAGGAAAAAAGAAATAGCGAAAGAGAAAGTAGGTGATGGTACTGACTTGCAATAGAAGAGGCGGCCGTCCTGGGTCGTATGCACCGTCCACCCGGGTTTGAGTCTCTGCTGAAGTTCCTGGAGGGCATCGTGCCAGCTCGGCTGGAGCAACATGGGCGGCCCGCGCACCCGCGACCAGGCTCATTCACCGGCCTGCAAAACCACACACGCGTCCGTTCAAAACACACCCTTCGACGTCATATACTGGAAGGATGATTGGAAGGATAATTTAAGAAATTACTTACATATTTTTTATTGCGGTTCATTGATAAAATGTTACTATATTTATAGTGTTATAGGTATTTATTATTATTATTATTATTTGGGGTATTTAACGTGCACTTTCTGAAACTACCAATTATATTTAAACTAACTTAGTAGGACAAATACAACATAGAGCCCCCGGTCAGTTATTTATCACTGGGAAAAGGGGAAACCCACATTTCATTTATGATACATCCTCCGATCATCCCGGTAATTGAACAGAGGACCTCTAGTTCAGTAGAAGGCATACCCGCTACCAAGTGTGCTAAGTTGTCGAACTTTTTTCCCTCAGTGTATGGCGTATGAACGTGAGAGAAGTGATATTTAGTTTTGTCGTGTTCTGACGGCAAAAAACGTTGTGGTTGTCTACACGACATACTCACGGTGTGATGATGTGAATGTAGTGGAAAGCTTAAAACCTAACTTAAGCCTAATTAACTAGACCATGGGGACCATAGGAACAGTTCCCATTTTAGGAAAAATGCTGCCCCTTCCCCCAAGGTCAACACTTTGTACTAAAATTTTGACTTCCAGCAAAAATTTTCGGCATTTTATTAGGGGATGCATATCTTAAGGTTATCGTATTGCTACTAAATTTCTCTTTTTTTAAATTTTGACCAATAAAATAGGTAATTATTGACTATTGAGTCTAAAATAAGAGAGAGAGAGATCATTGTTGTACCAGGGGCGGATCCAGGACGGGGGCATGGAGGGCGCGCGCCCCTTTAAAGAAATTAAACCAATTAAATCCATGTTAAAGTCTAGTTTTAAAACTAGTTTTACTGTCTCACTAAACATATTTCATTTTTTAAATTTCTATTGGTAATATTATAAAATGATTAGTATATAGTAATTATTGTAAATACTAAAGACAGTCACATAATTATTAAAGTGGTGAAAATATGCATTAATGAAATTACCCAAATCTAAGTTGCGTGCCTCACACCTTGTTGAACAAACCTTGTTTAGGTTTAAATTTATTTTATCATTTTTATTAGGTATTACTATTTCAATGATTAATAATAAATAAAGATCTTTGAAATAATTTATTTTTAAATAACGGGCTTTAAACAAAATCTTTGAATAATACCACACACATAACGTGTTGATATGGATTAGTGGTAAAATTTTGATTTAGAATGAGAAATAGCCAGCTATACTATAGAGTGGAGTTAGAGTTCGATTGTTCGAAATCTGAATAATTCCATCTATTTTGTCTAGTTTATTGAATAGCTAAAAAAACTATTTCTATAATAGTTATTATGTTTAAACTTATTTCCCTCTTAATAATCACTATTTGTCGATATTCTTACTATTTGCTTATAATAAATTTCAATAGTAATCGCAAATTTCGAGTTATACCCTTCATTAGAGGATTATACTCTATTTTACCGTAACACTGAAATATTTCTTAAATATTTACTCTTAAATTTTGAAGTATTTTTATGACAACAATTCTCGAGGTGCCCCCCACTCCCCTTCCCTGACCCGATCCCGATGGGAGCACCCGCATCCCTCCCCACCCCCATCACGAAAATCCCGGACTCACCCCTGTGCTGTACAAACGTTTCTCCTAAGATTTTAAAGGAAAAACATCAACTTCTTGAAAGACTTATTTATTTGCTTACTCTATTTCATTAAAGAAATATTGGGTTTAAACTTAAGTAGTATCTCTTCACAAGTATCGTTCAAAAAATTATATTAATATATTTGCAAATATCTCAGAAACTGTTGGTTTTATAAAAATATATTTCAAATAAAAGTTTTTTATTTTTAATAGTACTAAAATTTTACAATGATAAGTTATTTAGTATCTCAAATAGTTGCGGAGATATAGAAATGTCTGACTCTGTAAAGAGCCCTAAAAGTAATTTTCATGGGAAAATGAAAAAAAAAAGCAATTTTTTTTATGATATTAATCAATGCCTTGATACGAATTTTAATCAAATTCGTTAAAGCTGATTTTGAGAAAATATAATATTTCTCTTTTCATCCTTTGGTAAACTGCTCCTAGTTTTAGGGTTAGACAGACACACAGTCAGAGAGAGTTGCAAAAAATACTTTTTAAGGTTCGGGGGGGTCACGAAATGACGACATCCATCAACATCTCGGGTTAAATTTTGTTAATGGTCATAATAATCTACCTTAAAGTGTTGACAAAATTAAAACATATATATATATGTATATATATATGCGTATAACTTGAAAACTATTGGTTTTATAAAAATATTTTAAGTAAAAGATGTTTATAAATAGATCTAAATGTATGCAATGATAAGTAATTTCATATCTCAAAGACTTAAAGAGATCAAATTAAAAATTAGAATTTACGTATCACACCGGAACCCTTAAAGTCATTTTGACGAAAGATTGAAAGTAGCCATTTGATTTGTAATATTGATCAAAGCTCTGAAATGAAATTTAATAAAAACCGTTAAAGCCAATTTTGATGAAAACGATTTTTTACCTTTCCACCCTTAAGGAAACTACCCTTAATTTTAGGGTTGGATATCTAATTCAAAAAATTCCTTGGGGTAACCCTATGAAAACCCTAGATACCAAGTTTTAGCCCAATCGGTAAAATAGTTCAGGCTCTGGCCCGAGGTACAGACTGACAGACAGATAGACAGACAGACGGCATGGTGAAAACCACTTTTTAGGGTTCAGGGGGTCATGGGACGTCGACATCCATCAAAATCTCGAGTTCAATTTTTTTGACGGTCACAATACTTGCGTTACCTATAAGGTAGCGAAAAAGTAAAAATATTGATAATGAGTACCCAAGGGTCAACACTTCGTATTAGAATGTCGACTTCCAGTTTAACATTTTCGACATTTTATGAGGGGTCGCAAATATTATGGGTAGGGCATTGGTATTAAATTCCTCATTTATATATTTTGACCGATAAAATAGGTAAATATTGACTAATGAATCTAAAATTAAATAGATCATTGCTGTATAAAAATTTCCCCTAAGAGGTTGGAAGAAAGCGAACATACACTTTTTGAGAGACTTACTTATTTCATACTCTATAGCATTAGATAATTATTGCGTTAAGACTTAAGTAGTATCTCTTTACAACAAAAGCTCACAAAATTGTATTAATATATTTGCCAATATCTTAGAAACTGTTTGTTTTATAAAAATATATTTCAAATAAAATATTTTATTTTTAACAATACTACAATTTTGCAATAATAAGTTAGTTAGTATCTCAAATAGTTGCGTAGATACGGAAATTTCCGCTTCAGTAAAATACCCTAAAAGTTATTTTCATGTGAAAATGAAAATAGCCAGTTTATTTATAATCTTAATCAACGTCTAGATAGAATTTTAATTAAAATCGTTAGAGCCGATTTTGAGAAAATCGATTTTTTCTCTTTTCGCCCTTTATTAAACTACTCTTAATTTTGGGGTTAAAAAGACACACAGACAGACGGCATTGCAAATACCACTTTTTAGGATTCGGGGGGTCATCAAACGTCGACATCCATCAACATTTCGGGCTAGATTTTTTTTTTACGGTTGCAATACTCGTGTTCAAAAAGTTAAAATATATATATTTGCGTGTAGCTTGAAGGTTATTGTTTTTATAAAAATATTTTTCGAATAAAATGTTTGTATTATAAATAGATATACATATTTGCAATGATAAGTAATTTAATATCTCAAATAGCTTCGAGGATATGATAAAAAAAAAAGAGAATTTACGCATCAGACCGGAGTCCTTAAAGTCATTTTGCCGAAATATTGAGAATAGTCATTTTGTTTGTAATATTTATAAATGTTTTGAAATGAAATTTAATCAAAATCGTTATAGCCGATTTTGAGAAAATTGACTTTTTCTCTTTTTGGCCTTCAGTAAACTACCCTTAATATTAGGGTTAGATATCCAATTCCCAAAACACCCTCTGGGAAACCCTATTAAAACCCTAGATACCAAGTTTTAGCCCGATCGGTAAAAAGTTTAGGCTCTAGTTGGAGAAACAAACAGACAGACGGAAATCTAAAAACAATTTTTCTCGGATTCGGGAGGTCATGAGAATTTTAGATTCATCAAAAAATCTCGAGTTCAATTTTTTTGACGATAACAAAACTTTGTCTACCTGTAAGATAGCGAGAAATTAAAAATGATAAAATATTATACTTTATTTAGAAAAAAGTGAGCCACTTCTGTGGTCGAATTGTCTAAGTCGTCACTCTTGCAATAGACTGAACTTCCGATGACGAGGAGATCAAGGGTCGAATCCCGGTTGGGTGTACCCAAGGTGCCTTTTCCTAGATGGTTTTACACTCAATCTCCACGCAAATACGGCTACACTAAATCTAAATTCAACCTTCCTCATCCTTAACACATTAGCGTAGTTGTTACATAATAAGTATAATCCGAATGGGTATTAAGACGCGGTCATAAAAAATAGTAACAGGTGGTTTAATATTCAAAGTACCTTTACTTCAATAAGATCACAAATACCAAATATAGCGGTTAAATAAAAAAAATATCACCAAACGTACCAAGTAGTAATTAACTCGACCAAAACTGTCAAATGGAATTCCCCCAACTTTCCATAAGATGAATTAAGTACGCGGTGCGAATACTTTTCATGTCACTGAGACCGCTTTGAATGATGAGCTCTACGTGACAGATAATTAATTAATCCATGATAAATGACAAGTCGGCGATAGTAGACGAACAGACATAACCTACAACAATAATTTAAAAAAAAAATTCTTAACACAAACAAAATATTTGACATCATTCATCAAATGAATCATCAGACTTGATATAATTTTCTAAGTTCATAAATTATTATTTATGAACTTAAAAAAAATTGTATCAACATCATTTATCAAGCGAATCATCTGTTTTAATACAATTTTTTTAAGTTCATACATAATTTATAAACTTAAAAAATTGTATCAAGTCTGATGATTCGCTTGACAAATGACGCAAACATTTTGTTTGTTTTAAGATCGTGCTTGATTGTTATAAACAAAACACTATGTAGTTTTCCAATATATTATATGCAAAGCTGTAGATAAATAATTTATCTCTTTTTTTTTAGTGGTTTTTTTTAAATTATATTTTCGACACAAGAATTATTAAAGATTAATACCTCAGTACTCTTCGCATTACTCACGTTATGCTATTCTATTTCGTGTTTCAAAAATTATTAAAAAAGGTATCTTAAGATTCCAGCGGCTCTTTATAGTTCCCCAATTTCTCTCTGGCTTTATCCCTGATCACAACAAATTCTCTGACCCAATTTACCACTGTTTTCAGCTACGTATAAACCCTAGTCTTGTAATTTAATGAGTAAATGTGTGAATTCACGTTGTATTTTTAATCCATAATTGTGATTTGGTAGAAGTATTTTAGAAAATATACCTTAATTAGCAGCCATTCCCAGCCATTTCTTCAACTTCCACTTAGAAATTTCGAATTTTAAGATTTAATGGATCCATAAGAAGAATAACTTTTACCTGATAGCTAAATTTAAATTTTCTATTGCACTTTAATATTTATTTTTATTAGGATTGGTCCTTTTACTTTCCTTGCATTATTCGGTTTTCAGCCACACTGGGGATAGTTATTTCTATTAATTACGAAATTTTAAAATCTTAGCCCTTTCTCCCTATTTTTTAACTAGGTACCATTTATAAATATCAATGTTGGTTATCTGAAGTTGTCCTTCCTGATTACCAAATTTAAAGAGTTTAAAACACCTTAAAGTTTTTGTTGTTGCTTAGAACCTTTTTACCCTTTTCCCGGGTCCCCAATTATAACAAATTTAAATTTTTAGACTTTTATAGTTATTTGGATTGGTTCCTTTGACTGCTTGCCAAATTTAAATATTCTACTAAACTGTTAAGTAGTTTTTTCCAGGGCTGTGGAGTCAGTACGCCAAGCCTTCACTCATACTCTTCCATAAATGGCAAATGTATATTAATTAGTAATAACAAACTTTACTGCATTAAAATGCTCCAATACAGATGACTTAATGGTAAGCTTCTTTGGCATTGTGAATTTATATTTGAATAAATTTGGTCAATACAAATAATACAATATTGTTTAAAAATTATAAGTTTTTATTTTCAAGACAGAGTCGGTACATTAATTTTTTAGCCAATTTTCTCCAACTCACTCTTAGAAATTTAATATTTTAATATGTATTAGGGTATCTGGAGTCGCCTTTCTACCCTTGTCCGCCAAATTTTAATTTTCTGCTTCATCTAAAAAGTGTTTATAGTTATAGAAACCCCCCTACACCCAACTCTTGGAACCACGTTAAAAAAATTAAAGTAGTTAAACCTCCTGCAAAATTTCAGTTCTCCATCTCTAAAATATATATATATAATTTTTTTTTGACGATCACAATGTACAAATCCCATTTTATCCTTTTAAGTTGAAACTCACAAAAATACCCTTCTTAGTGGATGCCTATGACCTGAAACAATCTTCCCTGCCGAATTCCAAAATTCCTAGGTCCAGTGTCCAGTCAGTGAGTCAGGGCTATCGTCTTTATAATATATTTTTTACGAATGGACATATTTGACAGCTAGGAAAATCTACTAAATCTACTTTTATGTATTCATACGTAAAGTAATGTGATCTACGGCTGTCACTTTTGATACATATAACATAACAATAACACTAGAGTAAAATATAAGGTATGTTAACTGCAAAAAAGTTTGTATTTTCTAAAGGAGGCTCAAAATGTCAAGAAATTCGAGGCAAACAAACTTGTTTTTCAATCAACGTTGACAGTTATAGATCATAGGACTTGACGTATAAATATATGAAAATTGTTAAGTAGATTTTACCCTCTTCGGCGGCCACATGGTCTACACACTACTCTTGCGGTATACTAGACTGCCGATGACGGGGAGATCAAGAGGTTCGAATCTCGGTCGGGTGTACTGAGGGTGTTTTTTCAAAAATGGTTTTCCACTCTCCCTCCAAGCAAATGTAGATGCACTTAATATATATATAGCCACCCTAATCCCTAAAATCATTAGTGCAATCGGTACATAAGCGTATAACCCGGAAGGGTATTAAAACCAGGTTCTAAAAAAATAGCTTTGGTAATTGTCAAAGCAGTAATTTCCTATTTAATTTGGACTGTACCTTTAGGGGATTAACACGTATATTTGTGAGTATTGTTCATAGATTAACCCGAGTGCTATTAACTTACCAATACTAGCTACTTAAAATAAAAACATTCATGCAAAAACGTATATTAAATAAATTTATATATTAGCGTAACTTAAATAAATGAAACTGTGCACCACATAGACTTTCTAGATCCTTTATCCAAAATTTTAGATATTTACTTAAATCTCGCAATATGTGTGCCGTTAATTAATACACAGTGTTACAGAAACATATTGAGAACATATAGAACATCTCTGTCTGCCAAAGATCATAACAATCAGATTTTTTTTCTCAAAACATATAAAAAAACACACCTTATAGTTCAGAAACTGTTGGTTTTATAAAACTATATTTCAAATGAAAGATTTATATTTTTAATAGTATAAAAACTTTACAACGATCAGTTATTTCGTAACTTAAATAGTTGCAGAGATATGATCATCACTATAAATTTGCGCTTATGTACCATCAAAGTAATTTTCATGGAAAGCTGAATTGCTATATAAACCACGCCTAGACACGAGATTTAATTTAAATCGCTATGGCGGATTTCAAAAAATAGATTTTTTCTTTTTTTTTCTCTTTAGAAAACTACCCTTAATTTTAGGGTTTGATATTTAATTCCAAAAAAATCTTGGGGGGAGTCTTATGAAAACCCTAAATACCATGTTTTAGCCCGATTGGTAAAATGGTTTCGGCTCTTACATAAAAAACAGAAAATTAATGTCATCTCGAAAACCACTTTTTCGGTTTCATAGGAGTCTGATGATCACAATACTTCTCTCTCCGCGGGGTCGAGAGAAAGTAAAATCGCTGGATTCTAAGAAGCCTAATAATTTTGAACTCTTCAAAATTATTATATTTTAGTGACTCGTTTAGAATAAAAGTTATTTACTTCACAAAAAGGGTTTGGTTAGGAGGCTAATTTAGATCAAATGCTCCCGCATTAGTATGAAAGAGACGACTAAAATCACAGAAAAATCACATATCAGGTAAAAAAAAAGCTCTGTGTAACATGAATTCAAGTTTTAATTTCTCGTAAATGGTAACAAGTGTAATGTGAGTATAACTCCTTATACAACTTGGCCACCGGTTCAGGTGGTAATAGTATAGCTTATTAATAATAATGCACTGGTGAAGAGAGGATCAGGGTTCAATTCCTGAGAGTTGGTTTACCCATGGGATTTATCAATGAGTTTTTTTTTCCTACCTCTACGCTAATTTGATTTTTTTTTTTTAGCGCCGCGTCTTAATACATTCCCAAACTTTACGCATATGTACTAATTACGCTAATATTTTATAGACAAGGAAGGTTGAGTTTAGAGGAAATGTACCCATATTTTGTGAAGGAGAGTGGAAACAATTATAAAAGCCACTTCTCAGGACACCCGACCGGGATTAGAACCCCGATATCCCCATAATCAGCGGTCCAATCTATTGCGAGTGTGACACCTTTGACCATTCAACCACCGAAATGGTCTAATATTGTTACACTTCCTAAAAATATCTTCTCATCCCATCCCTTAGATTAGGCCGTTAATAGCCTGTGTTATATGATCTAATTAAACAAATTATATTATTAATAAACTTTCTTTTAATAAATTAGAAAAATAATAATTATTATTATTAGTACCAATTCTTACTAACCGTTCGGGTTACACGCACTTACGCTAATGTGTGATGGTAGGGTGATTGCGAGAGGAAATGGAGGACCTACAGTTTAACGTGGATCCGAACCACGGTGGAGGCCTGGCATCCACACATTCACAAGTTGTGATTAATACACGTCTTTTCAGAGGTGAAGGAAGGTTTGGCAAATAAAAAATAATAAGACTTTTCCAAAGATAATAATGTATGTTGGTCTACTAAAGTATGGACCAAATTTCAGTGAAAAGGTTTTTTAGAAAATACTATTTTTTTTTTCAAAAAAATTGATAATATTTTACTTTATAACAAGTGTTGTCTTATATGTATTGATATTATATATCAAAAGTGGTAGTTTCAGATCACATGCTCTGACATATGAATCCGTAAATATATATTTTCAGATAAGTCTCTTCTCAAGAAAAGTGGACTGTAGCTCCTTCTCTTAAACTGTGAGAGAGAAAACAAGGTGTAATATTGAAGTAAACATGTTTGCCTCGCACTTTCGCTTTTGTGTTAAATGGTGCTAACTTAATGATGTTGGTGATATTTTAAATCCTATTAAAACAGGTGGATTGACCACTTAAGATGACCGTTATATGAAAAAAAGGTCAAATAAGGTCATTTAGACAAACAATGAAATACAAAATTGTTTTCATGCGCTAATGATCCACTTTTCCGATATATAGACAAAACCGGTGAATACTCTTGGCTGTAAAGGCTTAGGAGTCATTGGTTCAATCTCGAGTGGTGGATAAAAAGGTTAGGGCAGCCGTATTGGAAGCTTAAGGGTAATTGGTTCCATCTCAGGTGGTGGATAAAAAGGTTAAGGATCCCTATTAGAAGCTTAGGGGTCATTAGTTCCATCTCATGGTGGTGGATAAAAAGGTTATGGACCCTATTAGTAGCTTAGGGTCATTGGTTCAATCTCGAGTAGTGGATAAAAAGGTTAGGGAGCCCTATTAGTAGCTTAGGAGTCATTGGTTCCATCTCAGGTGGTGGATAAAAAGGTTATGGAGCCCTATTAGTAGCTTGGGGGTCATTGGTTCCATCTCAGGTGGTGGATAAAAAGGACAGGCAGCCCTATAAGAAGCTTAGGAGTTATTAGTTCTATCTCTTGTGATGGATAAAAAGGTCATGTAGCTCGACTATAACCTCACCCAAATATTTAACATGCTGGTTTACCGTCACGTGACCCGCACCGGTGATAACACGGTCCAAGACGTCAATCTAAGAAGTGACTGGATTGTCGGTGACTGAGAAGTCAAGGTTTGGAATGGTATCCTACATTATAATTTTGGTTTTACCACTCTCTATCCACGCTAGTGCTGGTGTATTCCCTCTACAATACCTTTACCACCCTCCAACATCTTAGATTAAACCGTTTATAACCTTTATTTCAAATGTAATGATAAAAAACTAAATTGGTAATACACTTTTTTGTTTGTAGATTAACTCTCAAGACCATATTTACAGTCGGGTGAGTCAAATAGTTGAAAAAAAAAGGTTTTTTTTTCTCGACTTTCTGCGTCGAAGGATAAGTTTTTTTTTTAACTTTTAAAACAGCAAAAGATTTTAAAACTAATTTTAATGCATCATTTGTTTTAGTGAAGTATATCAGACTTGAACAAGTTTGTTTTTTGTTCTTTTTACATTATGTGTTCTCCAAATGAGTTCAAAAGACACTCAAGAAACAATATTATATTCATTCAACAAATAGTAAAGCTAAATAGGTGTATTGTAAGAGGCAATGTTTGTGAATTTAAATATCACTCTCTGCTAAAAATAAAAATAAATTTAAATATTTGGTTGTTTATTGAAACAGTCATATAATAATCTATGTTGTACTTTATATTAATGAAGAGGGTAGTTAACGATCATAAAATAGTACCTAAATCTTAAACTATAATGAAATATAAACATTTTATTGTTCATTGTAACTATTAAATCTATTGGATTTCTAATAATTAATAATTAACTATCATAAATTAATGGTTTAGTAAGCTAAATCTTAAACGAAACTATAGTATAATATTGGAAAGAAGAAACTTTTAAAATTACAAACATAATTTTTTTTGCCATAAACAATAATAGTATTTTATGTGTTTTGTGTTATTTTATTGGTATTGATATATATTTCATAATGAGAACTTAGATCACACAGCTTGATGTATGAATAATGACCATACATCTATAAAGTTTTATAGCTCTCAAATAAGGATCTTCCTGTGAAAAATTGGACCGTAAAGCAATATGGACATAATATGCATATTATAAAATCTAGTTGGTATATTTATTAAGTATTTATTGTTTGAATTTAAGGATAAAATAATGATGTTAATTAAACTTATCTTGTTTTAAACAGCAAAAAAACAAAGAGGCATATTCATGTAGCTCACATTTCGTGACGCCCATAACTAAAGCATAATCCTGATAAATTTATAGGAATATAAAAAAAATATTTGCCGTAATTAACAGAAAAGTGTTGAATATATATTCATGAAAGGCCGCTAGAGTTTTAATCCAGGGGAAAGTAAAATTACCAGAAAGTATATCTAATTAGCATATTCATCCAGTGATGACTTCTGTCCTGCCTTCACAAGACTTCTTTGATTTCACTTTCATCCGGATTTAGAAAGTGATTTTGTACAAGACACGTCTATACTACATTTTAATAATCTTAGTCGAGATCTCTGGGGCACATTCTGTGTACATTACATTTGAAGTCGGATGAACTTATATATTTGGAGAGAGGGAGGGATTTTAATCAACCTTTAACATTTTGACTAAATTTGATTAGAACGATGGTAGATAATAGCTTAATTGCTTACAAATTAGGATGGGAGTGTAGGGTACGCGATAAAAAGTGTTTTTGCAATTTTTATAGCAAAAGCTTTTTTTTTGTTCAAATGAAATTAAATAATTCTCCAGTAGAAACATAATAGTTTAATTTTCTTCACATGGTGACCTGAACAGTTCTTGATTATTTGTCAACGGTGCTCTGGAATTTAATGATAAATTTTTCTCTTAGTTAAAATGTCTCTCATTTAATGCTTAAATGCTCATTACAGATATTCAACAATGTTGATATCACGTTGTGAAGAAAATTAAACTCTGTATGTTTCTACTGGAGAATTATTTGATTTCATTTGAACAAAAAAAAAAAAAAGTTTTGCTATAAAAACTTTAAAAGCACTGACCTAATCTCGTGTGCCCTACAAGCCTGCCTTAATTAGTTGGAAACTTTGGACTCCCAATTTTAGATGGTGAATTTATACAATTTTAGTATAAATCTTCATTTATACATAAGCGAAGTAATAAAAGTTGCTTTACTGGGAGTTAAGCTTGTCTGGGCTGATTTAACGATCACTGGGAGGTCCGGACTTTAATCCCAGTTGGGTGTACTGAAGGTTTTTGATTTCCAAAGTGTTTTTCGTCCTCCCTCCACGAAAATATGGGTATATTATCTATACAATTCTACCTTTATCATCACTCCAACGATAGTGTAATCAAATGTGGTTAGCTCAGTCGGGTAATAATATCTGATAAAAAAAATAAGTCTGAAAAACGAATTTGATTATTTACAACGGGGGTGTTTACAAAATTACTGTGTCTTCGCAAATAAAGTACTATCAACATTTAACTGTGCCATTAACCTATTTAAATACCCAGTTATCGGGTAAGACTCTGATTAGACCAATGGGCTAGAGCGTAACGTTAGCACCCCCCACCCCCGTACCCCTAATCAGTCAGATTATTGTAGTGGTTTGTACGTCTGTTAAACTCGTAAGAATGTGATTAAACTTGGTTCGAATTTCAATTGTAGATCGTTTCTTCATTCTATTTCTAAAAACAGCTAATGGTGCAATTTCTTAAAGATGTGTGTGTCCTGACTCATACCTTTAAGCTATATAATTAATAGCCCTTGTCAAATTTCATCCTCACTAACCTCAAAATACATTTGGTTTGTCGAATATCTACTATTTAAAACAGAAGTGTGAGATATTTTACCAAACAATGTTCCATTCACTATACAAATCTACTTTCATTTTCTTTAAATATAACTTCTAGTTTTGGTAAACTACTTTCATAGAAACTATTTTATAAAATTATAAAACTCTCCCGTTCAATTATAAACCAACTGAATAATATTATTTCAATGAAAAGAAAACATTATCCTCATTATTTACAAATTTTTCGCGGAGAAAGTAAATAATTTAATCAAATTATAAACAAATTAGTCAAAAAATATCAATAATTTATTTAACTCTTTAATAAACACTAGGGCCTACTCTTACTTTTCGTTCAGAAGTAAAACAGCTTGCCGTAAAACACATCGCACGAACTCACAATAAAAAAATAAATAGAATCCGAACACACGAGCACAAATTTATTTTCAATATCAAAGAACTTATCTTACAATAAAGTGTTTCTGCATTTGTGTATTACATGTCAGATAGGTTAACTTGATTTCGAATCGCGCACTTGTCCGTCTATATGACGTTTAACATCTGTCAGAATTACAAACAAACTGATCTTCTGTACGTCCATTGATGTAGCCCACCAGTCTCACAAACACTGCTTGCAAAATACGCAGCAGTGCTGCAGCAAGTAGCTATTCAAGGAACTATAAACACGAGCCGGTAATAGTGTTCCAGCAACATATTCAGTTCGATCCATCACCGAGAGAGGTAGTTGCACTAAAATATCTCAAAGTAAGGTCTATCTACTAATTAAAGAATTTTGCCAAGAGCAGCCATTGTGGTTTGCATTTATTATCTTAGACTTCTTGTACAAGAGCAGCCATTGTGGCTTGCATTTATTATTTTAGACTTCTTATAACATTCTATGACATAGATACCATTAATGCAGCCTATCCCTTTTATTAGATACCATCAAAAAATGTAAAATAACACTAATAGCATAGAAGAATTTTATAAATACCACCAGAAAAAAATTAATTATATGGTACCACACTTACTTTAATACTTCTTTACCTAAAAATGAAGACATTTACCTACGACTTGAAACATTTGAGAAGGTACAAGGGGAAAAGGTGGAAGGTTAAATAACGTACATTTTCCAAGAAAACCACTTTCATATCTTAAACCCCAAAAGTACCACAGTAATTTTTTTTTTTGCAAATGAATTTAAATATGGCAGATTATTATACAATACTTTAATGTGTATTAAAAATGTATTATGATTTTCTAACGGATGGCAGCACTAAATCAATTTGAGTTAAAATTGGCCTCAGCTCCTTTTCCCCCTGTATCCTTCAATTGTGTGAAAATAAATAAATTGTTGCAGAGACAAAATGAAAAAAGAGCATCACAGTCCAATAAAAAGCATAAATGAAATGATATAAGCTGTTACAGAAACATCGAGAAAATAGAATCATTTCAGCTTAACAGTCAACTCCCCATTTCCCAGACTTTCATTTAAAAATATTCTATATTTGGATTAACTCTTTTTATGAGTATCTAGGAAACTTGTACTCAATAAAGCAAAAACCTAAAAAATAATATGTTACGTAACATAAACGCACACATTATACATATGCTATCTAAAACACAGATACACAATATACATATGCACAAGTAAAATGAAAAAACAAGAAAAATTTAAGGCAATTGGCCCTTTTCCTTTGGCATGGAAAAGCAGAGCCGTGGGAACAAACGGTTATTTTCAATAATTTGTATTGTTTTGCAATTTTCTTTTCGAAACGGTTTGTTCAAGAATAGAAGCGGGTATCCGTCATTTGGCCAAACTACTTTAGGCCAAATGAATTTTGTGAATTTAATTTTTAGGCCAAATGACTTTAGGCCAAACGAATTTAGGCCAAATGACTGTTGCGAAGTTAATTTTTAGGCTAAATGACTTTAGGCCAAGTTACCTTTTGTAAAATTAATTTTTAGACCACTTATTTAAAATGTGTTTATGTTCTCTCCGGAAACATTCGTTATGATTTGTAGCGATGTTGCTAGATGGCGAGGGTGTGCAGGGTTTAGTTAAATAGTATATACTACCGTTTCAAAATACATTTGTCTTCTCTCAATTTACTACTTCCCAAGGTATAGCAGCACGTCCATTAACCTGTAGTACCACTTTTGATGTTGAACTTTTTGCATAGCCAGAGTTTTGTATTCGTTTTTGTACCTTATTGTACAACAAATAAAAAGTTTTGTACCTGTACCCATTTTGATTAATTAGCATATTCATGTGGCCACTCCATTTTAATCGTTTTGTTTTATTTTGAATTTTGAACTTTTCTCACTGTCAAATTTTTGAATTAGTTTTGTACCGTTTTATACCACAAACAAAAAGTTTTGTACATGTACCCGTTTTGAGTAATCAGTATATACATGTGGCCACTCTTAAGTTAATATTTTTTTATTATTTTGAATTTTTAACTTTTTTCAGTGCCACAGTATATTTTATCTGTCTTTCTATTTGTTTATTAATTTTGTCAACTGAATTAATTAACCATTAATTTTTTTATAATTATATTAACTTACTCGAATTTGCCCACGGCTTCGCTCACATTTAAATTGGGTAAATTAACTTATTTCTATCGAATCATCTAAGCCAGGTTTTCTCAAACTATATGCACTAGAGCCTTACATGAACATTAAAAGTAAAGTAGGTGACCTGGTGGTCTAAGGGTAAGGTGTCAGACTTCTGTGCTGAGGGTCCGGGGTTCAATCCTAGGTTCCGGCACAGATTTATCTGATTGCCAAACCCTTCCTTCACCTCTGACAAGATGTGTATTAATCACAACTTGTGAATGTGAGGAATGCCAGGCCTCCACCGTGGTTCGGATTCCACGTTAAACTGTAGGTCCTCCATTTCATCTCACAATCACCCTACCATTACACATTAGCGTAAGTGCGTATAACCCGAACGGGTAGTAAGACGCGGTGCTAATAATAATAATAATAACATTAAAAGTAATTGTTAAACCTCACTTTCTTAGAATAAATAACTTTTTACGTTAAAATACAAAAATGAGGCATTTATTATTTCATTGATTTCTTTATTTTCTGATAAGAACTTTGTAGAAGTTTACTAAGAATAATAAATTTTATAAAACATTAATAAAATATCAAGTTTGTTTTAACATTTCATGACGAAAATATTATTCATGAAAAATATGTAAAGTCTGTTCATTGTAGGAATTGTTTTCTGAAAGGCCCTTTTCCCTACCAGAAAGCTATTATATAGTAGGATTTTGATAGGAAAAAAGACCTTTCAGAGAGTAATTCCTTCCGTGAATGGAATATACTTGCCATTTGGAAGAGTGAGTTTTTTTCCCATCAAAGAGATGGTTCAAGTCAGCTTCTTTTTATATAACACAAAAAGGAAGGCCGTTTTCAACTGCCAGTCGATTTCTCTAATTCAAATGATCATACTTGTTGAGAAATTACTTTCATACAAATGTATGTAGATGCAAAGATCAAAAATTAATTTTATTGATTCATAAGTCAAACAGAATATTTTTTTTTTACAGTCAATCATAATTTAGCAATTGGAAAGAAGTGAAAAATTGGTTCACATATAGGCCTATAACGATGCTGTGCCTCATCTGAAACCCCTCGTGCCATGCAGTTAAAAAAAACTCTGATATAAGCTACCAAAAAACAATTTCAGACATGTATTAGGCGAGAACTTTGTCTGTACGTCGACGAAGCCAAATATTATCTACGAGAAGAAGGAACCAAAAAATATTTTTAAAAAACATTTGCAGTCTTTATCAACATTTGCTCGCTTACGTGGAGACATTGTTGAAACGAACATCAAAATAAATAGTTTACATTTACTATCTAATAAACAAAACTAAATCTAAATAACTGAAAAAAATACCTACATTTAGGGCACAACTGCAAGCACGATAACAATGGTTCTTTTAATTGAAGGCATTGTTGCAATGAACACCAAATTAAATAGTTTAAATTTACTATTTAAAAATGAGTTAATTTGAAAGACTCACTCTAGTAAGCGCCTTAGCTTATCAAACAAATTGTTCTGTTAGTAGTTGTTTCTATTAGTTTTTTAAAATTTCCCCCTCAACTTCCCAACCATCACTTCTCTAACTCCCATTTAAACACTTATAGTTATAAGAATCATTTCGTTATCTATAGTTGTACTTCTATCTGACAGCCAAATTTCAATTTTATACCACACCTGACAGTTTTTTTGTAAATCCCACCCCCCTTGATTTCATAGAGTTCCATTTTAAAGTGTTCAGACTTATTAGTTATTTGGAGTGGTGCATTTACCGGCCTGCTAAATTTCAATTTTTAACCACACTGCACTGAGATGTAGTTGTTTCCATTAGTTTTGTAGATTTTGAACCCCCGCATCGCCCAACCCTCTTTTCCCAACTCATTTTGAGAAATATAAAGTCTAATATTATCTTGGTTATATGGAATTTGATTTATCTCTATCTGCAAAAATTTTATTTTATACTTCATCTCAAAAAATTATTTTCACTATTATAGTCCATCACCACTATTTCTCAGAATGACATTTAAAATTATTATTATTATTATTATTATTATTATGTAAATGTTTATTTGTGTTAGTTAATAATGTTTATTCTCTAAAATTTTTTCTCTCTCTAAAACCTTCTCTTGCTCTAAATTTCTCTTTCAAAGTAACTTTCACACGCTCTCAAATTTTCACTCTCTTTCTCTTTCACACAATACTTCTCACAGTCTCTCTCTCAAAATTTCACTTACACGATATATCTCACACACTCTCTCTTTCTCACACACACTCCCTCACACACTTTATCAGACACTCAGCGCCATATACTCTCTCTCTTTCATGTACTATCGCACTTTATTTCACACACACACTTTCTCACATACACTTTCTCTCTCACACACACTCTTTCTTTCATACTCTTTTTCTTTCCCATTTCTCCTAGTTCTCTCTAACACATACACATACTCTCCACTATCACTCTTTCAAACTCTCTCAAACTCTCTCACTTGCTGATTCTCAGTCTTTTACACTCACTTTCACACACCTCACAATCACTTTCTCACAATCACTCTCACATTCACATTTACATTATCATATTTTCTCCTTCTCTCTATCATATCTTATATGTAATTGATAAGCAAATGTCCGGCTATAAAAAATACGGAGAAATGGCTAAACATATTTTGATAAACGACCACTCATTTTAAAGATTAGGTAGGTGTCGAGGATGTCGGCAAAATGAGTAACTTTCAACGAAAACCAAATTTTCCCAGCAAATTTTCAGCTTTTAATTCTTTGCTTATGATACGGTTTCCTCCCCTTTACTCTAATATATAGAAGAGGTAACAATATCTTATTACAAGGCAAACGTATAACAAGGTAGAGATAGGGAAATTTTTCATAAGAGTAAGAGACATTAATAGTAACAATAATAGATTTATTATACAAATAACATAAAAAGGTGATATTGGGCTACAATAAAGAAGATTGAATGCGGGACCAAAGAATAATAAACAGTAATAAATGTCCGTTAATTGGCTAGGAAGAACAAGTAGCTCTTAGAAGAACAACATTAAGTTTAAACTGACAAATATGATAGGGTTTAACAACTCCAAACTTATAGGACTTCCCGTAGCTCGGAAGAATACGTGTCCAAGACGACACGGTTAGCAGTCAAAAGGAAGTAAGGTATATACAGAGTATTGCATTCCAAATCAGCCGGGCTATCGCCAGACTTCCACCAGAAGGGTCTAAACAGAAAACATGGTGAATTATTTACAAATAAAGATATGACAACAGATCCTATAGTTTTAGCGTTACTAACCTAAACTCGGCCAAGCTAGCTGGCTTGACTAGAAATTAAGAAAGGTCTCATAGACAGCCTACATAATAAATGGTAAGAGGAGGTCTGTCCATAACACTATCAGATGACTAACAATCAGGTGTCAACACTAAATTGTACTATGGCCGGTCCTTTACCAGTGGGTACTGCCAGAGCATTCAATAGCACATCTATGCCATTACCCACTGCTTGGGGTAAACATCAAATTTAGTACACACCAACATTAAATACTTGAAAAAATAAGGTACCAACAAGGGGCGAAAGAAAATACTATCTGAGCGGGCCACTATGCAAAACTAGTCGTGTACCGTACTTGGCGCACCCAAAATAGTAACACAGAAAAAGAGGTGCCAACTAGAATGCTGTGAGATACTGACCTAGCTAGGTCCTCAAATAAGGGCGTTAGACAACCTGTTTGCAGCCATACAAAAATTCGAACACGTGAGCTTGACGTCCTCGGGCGTCATGGGATATTGTGAAGTCATATGGACTTAATACTGAATACTGAACATATGGAGGAGAGGAAGCTTAAAGCAAGGTTCCTATTACATATAGAGTTCAAAGCTCCTGTATTTAAGCTATGTCATTTGAACATAGGGAAAATATATAGTCAAACTATCTGACCAAAGAAATTAACTCAGTTTGACACAACAACAAAACGTCTGAATGACTTAAAGACATAGTTAGTCACTCTGACTATAAACAACGCCTCTGATGGACATAGAAATAATATTAGTCATTCTGACTAAAGACAATATATCTGATGGACATACAAATATGTTAGTCATTCTGACTAAATAAAACCGTTATGTCTGATGGACATATACAAATAAGGTTAGTACCTCTGACTAAAGACAACAATCTGATGGACGTAGACATATTATAGTCGCTTCGACTAACAAAAACTAAATTAGTCTCCTTGACTTACACAACAAGTCTGAAGGACTTGGACTTTGGTAGAATACTTGGAACATCAGACGAGATTCCCTCGGCGTCGAGGCGGTGAGACCCACGACTCAAACATCAAGACCAACCGTATCTCCTTCAGGTGCTGCAGCAGAGGTTCCTCCCTCAAGGATATAATATGATAAACTTCAGTCTGCGAACCCAGGGGTCACCCGTTATATACCCTTCTCTCTGACTCTAAACAAGACCAAAAAATTGACAGTAATGAGGAGAAAGGAAGGAAGGGGGAGGTGGGAAAGGTGGAAAAAGAGCTACCAAGGAAGTCCACTAGGGCAGCAGTGCTTGTAGCTCGAGGCCAGACGAACCACCGACCATCAGGTCCGTTTCAACATCGAGTGTTCATGGGTTGAGACATCTGTTAAAAACTGCCACGCCTTCACTTTCGCCATAGTTGCAGAATAGTTTGTGGAAGCATGGTGTTTGTATCCGGGGACATCCACTCAATGTAAGTAGAACACAAATGATATTATTGCAGAATATATCAGTTTTAATTCTCTTCTTTGCATTCCTTTATTTCAGTTTAGTATTTTGTGCAGATTACGTTTGTATATGTCATTTCACTTGAGTGACATGCTACACTTACATCACCATAGAAACCCTTAATTGCGTGCACGGTTGTATATCTGTAAATAAAACTATTTCTTTTTTTTTTACAGATAATGCCAACTCAATACTTTATGGTGCAACAATGCCGTAACAGCTGACCGTTGCTGGTTGTTCACACTCTACTACGTAAACGACCGCCGGAAGAAAGTTCGTGCTTCACGTTCCCTCCCATGGCCATGATGTCAACACGCTGCGGGAGGAGCGCTGACGCCGTGGACTCCACGTTCCCTCTGCCAATAAATAAAATAAACTCCAATGCCCGTCCCAAGCCTACCCACACATAAAAAAAACGAGCACACATAAAAAACCCAATGAGCACACATAAAAAACAAATGAGATGGGAACAAACAAGTTTGGACAAGAATAAACCGTTGGAAGGGGTCTGCGGAAGGGGAAAGCCAACAGCCAATCACAGGCCAGGAATTTCAGCCAATCAAAGTGCTGTGATGACTTAACACACGAATGCGACATAATCATCACAATACACACTATTTCAAGATCGGGGTCAAAGGTCAAAGGTCAAATTGTGCAATTGTTCTCAGTGTCGTACTAGGTAGTCACACCTCCTATAAATTTTAACAGTGATCAAATCTTGATAAAATTGGAATTTTTCAATAGAAAACTGCCGGCTTCATAACAAAAAATAAGAAAATCTAACAATTAATAAGCATCGTTACAATATCTTAGAAGGGGCTTTGAAAATATTAACATAAACAATTCACTCGTTCTCGAGAAAACTGATATTTCCAAACGTATGATGTTTTCTCAAGACCTGACCGGTAGCTAGCGCCATCTATGTTTTCCGTGATTCAAATGGTCTTGTTGGCGCGGAAGGATACCGCCCACCATCCAACGAAATAGGTTTTAGACTTGCACTCGACGGGGCCAAGGGCCTTAAACACAAAATATAGAAAATTGGATAAACTAACAGATGAAAATTGCATACTTAGTTCAGCTTTAGCAATTAAATGACATTACGTTGGAAATAACTATTGATCATGGTTAAGTGTAGTTAGCTTATCTAGGCGCAATAAACAAAATCTGAAAGTTCACTGATTAGATTAAAAATTATCTAGACGCATTAAACAAAATATTCAAGTTCGCTGATTACATTAAAAATGTTATATTTTACGTCTGGTTTGGATTCAGTGAGTCTTCTCAGGTTCATACTAAACGAGACGTGGTTACTTTGTCACAGTATGGCGACGAAAGCCGACCCCTTAATCTAGGAAACCCGCTCGCCATCGGTGCAAAATTCCCCGCTTTCTCTTTTGCCATGCGTCAATAACTTGACATTCTTGGCATTAGGAATGATTACTTTTAATAAATATCATCTAGCCAGGTTTAAAATGCACACACACACACACACACACACACACAAAAACACGCACACACACACACATACACATACACGCACACGCACACACTCAATAAAATTAACAATTTATTGACTTCAATAATAATAATATTTAGCACTGCGTCTTACTACCCGTTAGGATTATACGCTTAAGTACTAATTACGCTACTGGATTAGGAATTGGAAGGGTTGAATTTATAGGAAGTGAACCCGCATTTGCGTGGAGGGAGAGTGGAAAACCATTTAGGAAAAACCACCCCCAGTTCACCCGACCGAGATTTGAGCCTCGATCTCCTCGTCCTTGGCGGTCGAGCTCAACACGACTAGTGCGTTAGCCAACTACGCCACCGAGGCGGGTTATTTTTGACATAAAAAATATCCAAATATTTACTCCTAAAATTCTAATTAAATGTTTATTTTTTTCCATTCATTTAAATAGTAGCTTCGTGGTGAATCATGGTGAGCTCAAGTTATTAAATTTTTATTTCTCCTAAGTAATGGCTAGATAGTCAGCTCCTACTGTTTACCAAATTTGAGCCAGCTTGGTAAATTAATGGTTTCTACTCTAGGACATGATACAGAAATACACACACAAACGACACCGTGAAAACTACTTTTTCATGTTCAGAGAGTCATAAAATATCGACGTTCATTAAAATCTAGATTGGAAGTTTTTTTTACGAACCAAACAAACCAAAGGGTTGCGAGAAAGTGAAAATATATTGGTTACTTCCTAAAAGTCCTTGTCTTTGGAAATTGGACTAGAGTTATAGAGTAATTCCCCGACTGCTAAAATCAAAGTCTAAATGTACTATCCATAAAGTTAACATTCAACACTCGAGGTGGCCCCACCTTCTTGCTTTACGTTTTTGGCATTTTGTAGCGAGAGGGGGTTGTCATACAGAAAATTTTTATACTAACCTTTTAGCTCCTAATCTTTTAGAATCGTCAGTCACCTAACAATGCCATAGTATCGTTGAACTTAATGATTATTTCTAACACTAATTATTTTCACCTCTTCTTACTACTCATTAGGCTAGTATGGTAAGGGTGAGGTCAATAGCGTTTGAAGAAAATAAAATTATACCCGTATTTGCTTGGAAAGAGAGTGTGAGAAACAATAAAGGAAAACAACGTCCCCAGTACACTCAGCCAGAATAAAAACACGACCTCCCCTTCTTTGGCAATCAAATTAAATTAGCTTGACATTTAGATACCACTTGCCCACCGGCACGGGTTGGCCAAGGTCGTACCTAGAGGGTTTAAACCCCTTTCTCTCCCAATCCCCTTCGAAAGTACTACTAAGTATTGCACGAATTTTCATAGGCAGGGATTATTTTTTAAACTACAAACATTTGATTTTGCGGCCCAAAATTGATACAATTTTATAATTTGGATTGGTATTATACTACTATAAAGCCACATGGCTGACTCACTCACTCACTAACATTAATGTTTACCCACTTCCAGATGAGCTAGAAACTTTAAATTTGGCAAACTTATAGCTTTTAGCCTGTAACCGACGGTAAACATTTCAAAAAGTTAGAAATTTTAATTTTTAACCCCAGAAAAAAGTTCAAAACGGTGGAGCAACTTTAAAGTCAGTGCGGACCTTTCTTTGGAGGTCTCTTGTGGCTAAACGGTAAGACCTATCAAAAAACGGATTGCACAAACCGCCACGGATTTGGCAAGATCCACAAGTTTGATTCTATTGCTTTTTGTCGTATCTCCATCGGTTGTACCTTAGACAGAGCTAGATTTTTTGATTTTAGGTAAATTTTGCAAATTTTACACATATTTTTAAATTTCAAAACAACGCTGGAATTACGTTAGTTTACATCCACTTGCAAAGAAAACTCACTGGGTGTTTGAGGGCGGAGCCCCCAACGAGCAAAGCGAGTTCTTTTTATATGACTGTATTGATAAGACCTGACGTATAAATACAAAAAGGTAGATCTAGTAACTTTTCTCACTCTCAAATATTGCTTTCCCTGTGAAAATTGTACTGTATTTGGTGTTTCTCTTCAATAACAAGTCAGATAGTCACCTACTGGAGTTTTATAAATGTAATAACTTCTGCGACCTCATTTATTTTAACAAATTATTCCAAGAGAATTTTTATAATGTTTAAAAAGTCCCTAGTCATAATAACCTCTTTAGGGTACTTACCCATGAATCACAACAGATAAGAAATACGCCCATATCCTTCAAACCATCAAATTTCGTTTGTCACTAAAAAACTATAACATACACACAACCCTTCCCCATTTCACAAATAAGAATGCGCTTACACCTAAAGAAACGCAATTTTTATGTTGGCTATTTTAATTATCCTTTTGTAATAATAATTGGCGCTACTATTTTTCCTCCTATTTATTTGAGGTAGTTAACGTTCTCTTTCTGGACGGAATGATTGTATCAGTACACGATTTATTAATTAGCTTTGTTCTAGAAGAGACACAACATCCAGCCTCCAGCCGTTAATATTAAAAAAAATATCGTATATCTTCTTTGACCGTGAGGGACTTTTGATATTCAAATTAGGTCACCTTGCGTGTGGATTATTAGTCGCTCTGTTGGCATGGAGCGCTGCCCAGGGTGCACCATAGGAGATTGTCTACACGTCGTACTGAGATGATAGTTATTATGATGTTAAGAGCCTGGGTGAGTCTTAACCTAACTTAAGCTTAACTAACCAAACCCTTGTGACCATTGGGCTTATTCCCCTACAGGGAAAATACCCAAGGTATCAATTGGGAATCGAACCCAATACACTTAGTCTCGTAGTCCAGGTGCACTGACCTCTACACCACGGAGCCGGTTGGCCGTTTATTTCATCACTATGAAAGGGTAAACCCACATTTCACCAATGATGAATATTTTGGCCATGCCAGGAATCGAACCTGGGACCCTTAACTTGTTATGTTTTAACTGAGACAGTAGTATCCTAGGTTTAGACATAAGTAAATGAAAAATACGATATTACATTATCGTCTGACTGGTCTCATGGTATAGTGGTCAGAGCATATGGCTATTCAACAAGAGATCCCGGGTTCCATTCCCGGTTGATACTGGGGCATTATTTTCAAAAGAGGGATAATTCATATGTTCACCAGGGTTTGGATGATTGGGTATGAGTTAGGTTAAGATATTAATTGGCTTTACACCGTCAGTCATATTCACTAGCATCATCCTCTTATTTTATCGGGACATGGAAAGAGCCTCCACGGCAAATATGTAAGATGAGGTTCGGGTGTCTCCTGGGCAACGGTACATTAGTACTGGTTAGTATTTCGGCAAACAAAACTACAAAGTAATCCAGCCTAGACACGCAATTTTGGTTATTACACTTAAATTTTTTTTAGGTAATTTCAGAGCTAGCTATTTTCAACTGTTGATCCTTTGTACAATTTCTTTGGTCTAATCCGAATGGGAACATATCCAAAACAGTCGATCCCAGTATACCACCAATAGTTCCTTATTTCTCACCCAAAGTGGATTGAGCAATGCTAGCCTAGCCTAACCTAGCCCAACCTAACCTGACCTAACCTTGTTCTCCCTTTCCCTTAGAATTAATTTTACCTCGGACATAATTTACGCATCAGCCAACGTTTTGTTGGATGGATTATAGTAAATTGTGGTATGCTAGCAATTTATTGTATTCATTTACAATTAATAATATACTGAGAAGGGTCCAATCTTCCTTTTACAATTCCTTCTTGTCAACTCGACTGTGCCCAATCCACCGTTTACAATTCCTTCTTGTCAAATCCACTGTACCCAATCCAACTTTTACAATTCCTTCTTGTCGACTCGACTGTGCCCAATCCACCGTTTACAATTCCTTCTTGTTGAATTGACCGTGCCAATCCACCGTTTACAATTCCTTCTTGTCGAATCGACTGTGACCAATCCAACGTTTACAATTCCTACTTGTCAAATTGACTGTGCCAATCCACCTTTTACAATTCCTTCTTGTCGAACTGACTTTGCCCATCCACCGTTTACAATTCCTTCTTTTCGAATTTACCGTGCCCAATCCACCGTTTACAATTCCTACTTGTCGAATCGACTGTTAACAATCCAACGTTTACAATTCCTACTTGTCAAATTGACTGTGCCCAATCCACCTTTTACATTTCCTTCTTGTCGAACTGACTTTGCCCAATCCACCGTTTACAATTCCTTCTTTTCGAATTTACCGTGCCCAATCCACCGTTTACAATTCCTTCTTGTCGAATCGACTGTGACCAATCCAACGCTTACAATTCCTACTTGTCAAATTGACTGTGCCCAATCCACCTTTTACAATTCCTACTTGTCAAATTGACTGTGCCCAATCCACCCTTTACAATTCCTTCTTGTCAAACTGACTTTGCCCAATCCACCGTTTACAATTCCTTCTTTTCGAATTTACCGTGCCCAATCCACCGTTTACAATTCCTTCTCGTCGAATCGACTGTGCCCAATCCAACAATCTCTAGCATAAAAAAGACCCAATCCACCACCGCCCATAATCACATGGCTTAAGGCGTCAATCTCACAGTTTATTTGGCTTTCGAGTAAGATCGAGGTTCAAATCCGGTCGGGGGTAAAGGTATATTTTCTACTTGTGATTTATCTATGTGATCTTACCATTAATTCTCTAAGCTAGTGCGGGTGCATTTACTAACATTACCAGCCGCTGGAAAATTATTCTATTCAATTTGATTAAAAAAAATGATTTGTTATGAAAACTTCAAAAACACTGGCCATTTCTTGCGTCCTTTTCTTCCCCACCTTAAATACTTTCCCGTATGCATTTATTTCAAAACAAGAAACTCAACAATAATTGTTGTATAGTGTACATCAGTTTTCCATCAAGACAATCTTAATTGCATGGAAAGTGATTAAAAACGAACCTAATTAGTGGTCCCATAAAAAGGGAGAGTGCATATTTCTCGTTCAAATTGGCCGCCACACATATCTTTTATTTCATAAGAATACTTGAGTGCCCCGGCTATTATTAGCTACTTCTATAATCTAATCTCGGTTTAAGAGGTTAACGTTTAGTTAAATGCAAAATAATATTATCACTATAGGGAGAATTTTAAAACACAAATGGAAGGTATAGGATAAAAATGGTGAAAGTCCCACCAACATTCTTGTCGGCAGCTACTAACAACATATGTAACAAGGGAACAACAATACATGGGGGAAATGGTGTAACAATAATAATACAAATAAACTTACACAACAATTGGATGTGAAATTTGGTAATTAAGTCCATGTAAATGTTACACCAAGCTTTTGGTTTCTAATCTTTTAGAATCGTCAATCACACAATAGTGCCATAATTTGGTTGAACTTACTTTTAGTTTAATTACTAACACTAATTGTTTTCACCTCGTCATTATATTCATTGTGGTTATACGCATGTACTGTACATTAATTAGGATAATATGGTAAGGATTGGGTCGATATCGTTTAAAGGAAATATAATTATACCCGTATTTGCGTGGGGAGAGAGTTTGAGAAACCATAAACTGAAAACAAATGTCCCCATCACACTCAGCCAAAATAAAAAAACCCGACCTCCCCGTCTTTGGCAAATAAAATTAAATGAGTGTGACATTTAGATACCACTTACCCACAGGCACGGGTAGGCCAGAGTCGTTTGAACTCCACCCCTCTAACACCTTCGAAAATACTACTAAGTATATAAAGTCGAATTTTCATAGGAAGGGATTATTTTTTAAACTACAAACATATGGTTTTGTGACAGAAAATGATACAATTTTACCATTTTATTGGTGTTCTTTTATATGACTGTATTTCTTTGACCTGACGTATAACTACGGGACAGTGGATCAATTAAATGTTCTTATTATCAAATAAGGTTTTCCCTATGAAAATTGGACTGTATTTGTATTTCTCTTTAGTGCCAAAGTCAGCTAGTTGCCTACCGGTGTTTTATAAATGTATTAACTTCTGTAACCTATTTTATGTTAATAAAATATTCCAAAATAAATGTAAAATTGGAAAACGTACCTATTAATATCCTGTTTAGGAAGATTAACACGAATTACAATAAATAAGAAACACAGCTAGATCCTTCACGCAATAACATTTCAATGTTAACTCAATATCTTCCTATCGCTCAAATCTATATCCTAAATACAACACATCCCCATTTCACAAATAAAAGTGTATTTAGACTTTAAAAATCAATTTTTATTTTGGTGGATTTTAATTATTCTTTTAGAACTACATTGATTGTTGGTTCTACTGTATATTTTATATGTGTATTAATTTATTTGAGGTATTTAATGTGCAATTTCTGAACCGACTGATTATATCAGCACACGACTTATGAAATAACTCTAAATCTAAAACACACACATAATCCAGCCCTCAGCCGTGATTTCAACCTATGAGAGAGTAAACCCACAATTAGCCAATAATAAATATTACGGCATTGCCAGGAATCGAAAACGATACCCTTAGCTTGTTGTTATATTTCAACTGAGACAGTAGTTTGTAGGATTAGAATACAGCAAAAGAAAAATACGATATTACAGTATCGTCTCACCGGTCTCATGGTATAGTGATCAGAGCCAATGGTTACTCACTAAGAGGTCGCAGGTTCAATTCCCAGTTGGTACTGAGGGATTATTTTCAAAAGAGGAATAATTTATTTGTTCAGTAGAGGTTGGCTAGTTAGGTTTATATGGGTTAAAATCTTCACTGGCTTTACACCATCATATTCTTTACCATCATCCTATTATCTTATCGGGACATGGAAAAAGCCTCCAATGAAATAATGTACTATTAGTACCTTCAGGCTTCCCCTGGGCAACGTTACATTAGTACTGGTTAGTAATTCTGTAAACAGAACTACAATGTGATGTATCATAGACACGCCATTATTATTATTATTGTTATTACAGTTTCACCAAAAAAAGATTTAGTTAACTTCACAGTTAGCTATTGAGCCCACCCTAATGGCTTAGAGAGGGTTGCATATATACAAAGGAAGAAATACAACAGTAAAAACATTTTATTGAATAGTCACAAAATGATAGTACATGAGTATACATATGAATTGTTCATTATGTTTCCGTTCTCCTGTATATTAAGTTTAGTAGGGAATCAATGTATTTAAATTAGAGAATAATTAGATATTATATAACAGGCTACAAACATAATGGCCAGTTTAAAGAGTCCTTTAAGTAGAGCTTTATGAGATAACGATCAATACCTTTGATTACCTACACTCTGCGATCATCCTCTAGTAGTTCAATAATTGACGAATAAATCATGACCCCTTCTTGCCTACATTGAAATAACCAGTAAATAACCAGTCAACAGGGGTATTTCCGCAAGATCTGAGAGCTTACTTAGGAAAAGGACAAAACCACAGCCTGTGTGAAATACTAAGGGTGTGCCCTTACGCATGCGCATTAACTCATGCTGCTCATAGTTCTTTTGGACACATAAAAAAGCACAGGGACTGAAGCTTTTAATAAATAAGTAATTAGATCCACTTTTATAAGGGAACATATACGGCGTAAACGTCAAGGCCACAATAAGGAGGTGCTAACCACGTCCCACTAGTTTGGGGATAACAAGCCCCAATTAGGGCATCGCAGCTACAGCCATCGTTGACCATAACCTCGGACACGATCAAATCTTAACATAAAGGTATAATTATAAAGTCTAACATAAACAAGCACTAGGCTTAAGGCTGTTACATGGGGAGGGCGTTTTACGCGTTTGGAAATCCCGCATTTTTGAAGAAGTGGTTTTATATTTTTAAATATGGTTTTCACCAAACTGTAGGCGAAAGTTGTCAACAAGTCCCTATCTAGCTATAAAGTTTAAATTTTAAGTTTAAATTTTTTAGAAAAAAATCAACTACGCTTTATGCCAATATTTGTACTTCTGAGATTAAAGTAAAACGATAGAGACCTAGAACTAGCCGTTCTCTATCAAATAAAGTCATTTTTTGATAGGGTCACAACATAAAATTTGAAGCAAATGCAGGATTTTTTAAAAAGGTTTTATATATAAGCTACCAAACATTTTTTAAAACTTTAAATTTAAAGTGTAAACTCTTTAACTGGTCAAAACTTAAGTCTAAATGTTGTTAAAAACCATTTTGAGAAATATTAAACCACTTCGTAAATAATCCAGAATTTCGAAACAGCTGCAACGCTTTCAGTGCTCCCCCATGTAACACCCTTAAGGAATCCGTCTAAACGGTAACAAATACAGACTAGCTCGTGAGGTGCAAAGGCCTCGCATGGATTAGCCATCCCATATATAGTCAAAAGGAGATGACCTAACAAAATAGAACAAAGGATACCATCAAGAGAGCCTATAGACCCATTAGGTCATTAAATACAAACAAGAACTCCCGACTACTGTGTGCTGACGTTCCACCCGCAATCATACAGAAAGAATAGCCACATTATAAATCAAACGCTAATGAGTGGGTTAGTCTTATTAACAACAATTAATACACCTTAATGCAACAAAACAATAATCAAAAGAGCGGATTAGCCGCATATTATGAAGTGTTATACAAGTAAAATATGTTTCCATGATACGGTATAATCTCACGGAACTAACCAGTCCTAGCTGACTCATGTAGCATCAGTAGGCAAACCAATTAAACTAAGCCTTCAATAAATAAACACCTACAACACTGGCGATCGGCTCAGTGGGGACCAAACGCGCCACAAACTGCAAATACGCAGGCCTGACAATAATCCTAACCATAGCTGACCACAATATAAATTCAATTTTTTTAAATATTTTGTAATGGTCCCTCAGTTCTGCACAATATTTATATGCCTGCCCGGCTGGCGCCAGTGCAGAGACATCCAGGACTTAATCTCGGACTTCTGGGTACCCGGACTCCTCACTGACAAAGATCATGGATGAGAGACAAACGAAACTACGTGTTCATCAACCCTCCACCATAAAGTAAAAAGAAACAAACAAGAAAAAAGATTGGTCTCAAAACAAACACTTCAAACACTTAAAAACACACTTATAATTCCCCACAACAACAAGAATTGACAATTTCCACACATTAAAAACAACAATCAGTTACATCTCTTCATTATTTTTTCTTCCCTTTTCTTTTTTTTTTTTAGTCCCAACAATCAACAAAACAAATCCATCCACCACCGCCAACCATGAAAAAAAAAACTATCTCCCCCTTTATTTCTATACTTAATTATTTAACTAAACAAATTACTGCCTATTTAAATTTACCTTTCAAATCTATATGACCTTTTAATATATTCATATTTATGTTTAAATTATACTTAAATATTAAATAACAATATTTGTACAACAAAGAAACAAAAGTGTGTGTTAACAATTTATGGCAATTTTAGTCACGAATTCACTTTCTTCTGACAGCACGAACATTCCCAGATGCCTTCCTTCCCGAAACGCTCTCCACATCTTCCAGTGTGACTGGAAGAGTCTTATTTAGAGTCTCTGGTAGTAATAGGCACAGCAAGGCACCTAACATGGAGAGAGTGCCTAACACCAGATCAGGGATTGCCCTCCAATATGTTGCCATTTTGACAAGCCTGCAATCCAGTGAGGTGCATCACCGGTCCTTTCAATTTGATACAACGCCAGGCGTACACCTATACAAACCGAACGTAAACTAAGGCTTGACAAAAAGATAACAAAATAGTCAGCACATCCGATGACTAGAACTTGACAATCATTCCTACGTAGACTCCATCATTATAGTCCCGGCGATAGGATAGAGTGTGTACTTGAAGTGCACCAAAGGTTGACGAATTGGTGTTGATGATCTAGGTGCGGTGGGCCACTACCTCCGGCGAACCCAAGTGGTGACTCCGAATTACTCCATAGCGTCCTGGTTCGGCTCTGTTGGGTAGCTGTAATTTGGACATAGAAAATAACAGTTAATCACCCGACTAGCAGTAAGTTGTAAAAACGTTCTGTCTTTAATTCTGCTCGTACAACATATTAAATAAACTCCCCGATTGAGACCAAACAAAGAAGGGGAAAACAGGGTTCAACCAATAATGTCTCAGGGCTACAGCGCTGACCAGTGCGGGCTTCAGGGGGGATAAGCGCATGCTTAATAATAATAATAATAATAATAATAATAATAATAATAATAATAATAATAATAATAATAATAATAATAATATTTATCACCGCGTCTTACTACCCGTTCGGGTTATACGCTTAAGTACTAATTATGCTAATGGATTAGAAATCAGGAAGGTTGAATTTAGAGGAAGTGAACCCGCATTTGCGTTGAGGATGAGTGGAAAACCATTTAGGAAAAACCACCCCCAGTTCACCCGACCGAGATTCGAACCTCGATCTCCCCGTCCTTGGCAGTCGAGCTCAACACGACTAGCGCGTTAGCCAACTACGCCACCGAGGCGGGTTGCATGCTTAATGAGCAGAGAAAGAGAGAGGTGATATGAAACGTATGTAGTATCAACATTACTTTTTTTTGTAGTGGTTAACTACCCCATTCGAATTAGATGAAGCTTATTAGCGATGATCTCACACAATCCCATCTAGGTCAAGGGGAGTACAAACTCCACCGTAGTTCATGACGCGTAGCTGATTTTTTTAAAAGTGACAAACCACATAACTGTGTGAACTAATGTCTACTAGCCAGTCACACTATTTTCAAATGTTGATCTTTTGTATACTTTCTTTGGTCTAATCCGTATGGCATCATATCCAAACCAGTGGATCCCACGATACCAACAACATTTCCCGATTTACCACCCCAGGTGGATTGAGCAATGCTATTCTAGTCTAACCTAGCCCAACCTAACCTGACCTTGTTCTCCCTTTCCTTTAGAATTAGTATTACTATGGTCATACTTTGCACAATAGCTAACGTTTTGCTGGATGGCTTATACTGAACTGTAATATACTGGCGGTTTATTGTATTCATTTCCAATTAATAATATACTGTGAAGTGCCCAAACCACCTGTTTATAATTTCTTCTTGTCGAAATGACTGTGCCCAATCCACCTGTTAACAATTCCTTCTTGTCGAATAGACTGTGCTTAATCCACCTTTTACAAATCCTTCTTGTCGAATTTACTGTTTCCAATCCACCTGTTTACAACTCTTTCTTGTCGAAATGACTGTGCCCAATTCACCTGTTTACAATTCCTTCTTGTCGAATTGACTATGCCCAATCCACCTGTTATTGTTGGTAAAATATGGGTTTCTCCTTTAACAGTGATGCGAATTCACACGTGGTGTGCCTTGAGAAAAATGGTTACGACAGTGTTTATGATATGGCTACGACATGATTATGACAATGGTAATTACAGTGGTTATGACAGTGGCTATGATATGGTTAAGGTAGTGGTTATGACATGTTTACGACAGTGGTTATGTCATGATTAAGACAATGGATATGGCATGGTTACGACAGGGGCTACAACATGATTACGATGGTGGCTATGGCATGGTTACGACTCTGGTAGTGACATGATTATGACAGTAGTTGTAGCATGGTTACTACAGTGGCTATAAGATGGTTACGACAGTGGTTATGATAAGGTTACGACAGTGGCTACGGCATGATTACGACAGTGTCCATGGCATGGTTACGACAGTGGGTATAGCTTGGCTACTACAGTGATTATGACATAATTACAACAGTGAGTATTATATTAATACTACAGTAGTTATGACATGGTTACGACAGTGGTATTAATGTGGTTACGAAAGTGGCTATGGCATGGTTACAACAGTTAATAAAGCTTGGATAAGACAGTGGCTATGCCTTGGTTATGACAGTGGTTATGATGTGGTTAAGACAGTGGCTATGGGATGGTTAATACATAATTACAACAGTGATGAGGATATTATTATGACATTAGTTATTACATGGCTACTACAGTGATTATGACATGGTTACGTCAGTGGCTATAACATGGTTACGACAGTGCCTATTACATAGTTACGATAATGGTTATGACATAATTACAACAGTGATTATGATATTAATATGACAGTAGTTATGACATGGCTACTACAGTAATTATGACATGCGTGGCTATGATATGGTTACGGCAGTGTCTATGGTATGGTTACGATAGTGAATATGACATGGTTACGACAGTGGTTATGACATGGTTACGACAGTGGCTATGTGATGATTACAAAAGTGGCTATGGCATGGTTAAAACAGTTGAATGAAACGTAAATTCATTAACGTGAGAAATTCATTCAAGCTGCTGTGACATCACAGGTAGCCAAAGCAACGTCCTTAGTAAACACAATAATAATTGTAGTAAACGTTTGGCCATTCATTCACACCATCCTAGACTAACCTTTTACAATTTACATTGTAGTGTCATATAAGTGTGATGAATACTCAAGTGACTATTCGACACCTCACTTCCGACTTTCACGTGTAGGTGGTCACATCTTGGAGTCATAGTGTTTGAGTTTTTATACTTTACATCAGACTTAAAAGCAAGAGCTTTAACAGTGATAAATTAACAACTGGGGAATGGATGTTTGTGTATTTTCTAAGTTTAAGTTATTTTTATAAGTCGTGTGTTGATATTATAATCAGCTGGTTCAGAAAGTGGACGTTAAATACCTCCAATATAACAATAAATGTCAAGAAGAGTGTAAAGGTCATAGGCTGGGTAATTAATACATTCGAGCTGCTCTGTACTTTACTAGGGAATGTAATTAAGAGGTCGGACATCCATCAGGCTATCAGTTCCCAAACTTTTTCCACTTTCCTACCTCTTGGCAATCCATTTCTATTAATTGTACTATTACATTAGCAAAATATTTAATTAATATAGTAGCTGCTATTTCAGATTTATTTAAACCAGAAATAAATGTGCTAGTAATGTAACTAAAGTCCAATCTAATCATGAGTTGATACAACAGTACATTTATTTTTTTCACTCGAACATCAAAAGTTACAATACAAATTAACACATTTAATACAGTATAAATATATTAATATTTATAAAAACTTTGTTATGTTTTGAAATTGAAATAATTTTCTCAAGGTCAAATATTGAAGAGAAACAACTTCACCATCCCTTGCCATAGCATTGAATTAATTTCACAACTTTTGACTTGTCTCTTATCTTGTATCACTGGTAATATATGTATATTTTTCCACCATGATTCAAATTTTCTCACATATCCCCAAATGGCTTGGGGTCCAAGACGATGCACTCTGGGCACACGCACCCCATGTTGGGAACCGATGCATCATGTAAACCTAGGCAATCTCCTAGGGCGTAAAATTCTTAGGAGTGCATTCCAAAATAATGTAATTTAATTAGTTCTAAAAATACAACAATTTAAATGAAATAAGCTAGTAATTATTTCTAAATATACAAATAACATCTAAATATTATATTTTATAAGTTATTTAGAATATATTAATTAAAAGCTTCCAAAAATATTAAGAGAAAAGAATGTTTTGACTCTTTTGTTTATATATTTTTATCTTTATTTTATCGGAATTTTGGCACCTTCTTATTAATTTTATTTTGCGTCACTCATGAGGTGTGGTTAATTTACGCTTTATTTATGGTTTACAGATTATATCTGTGGCGCAAGTTTTATATCTCGCCTAGAGCGTATGAAACCCCTGCGGTGGGACAGAACGGTTGCATTGAAGCCGGTTTGTTCCAATACAAAATATAATACTATTTTTCTTGACTTGTGTTCCTATCACGTTAGGGTTTACTAGCATTTAACTATTCCGACATAATTTCTGAGAAAGATAGACTTTTAAAGAGCGTGCCATTAGGATAGATAATTTTAATGTCACAGAAAGAAAGAAATTTACTAAAAGGTACAACAACACGTTATTATTAAAAAAAAATACGATTGCGAAATTGATGTGTTTTATACATGCACTGTCTTCCTTACCTCACTTAACGTATATTACCGCATGTTAAAACTCTTGAAAACATGTGGTCTCATAAAACATTGAACAATGGTCGTATTTCGTGGCAAACTAGCCCTTTGTATTTCTATTTATCATTTGGTAAGTACATTGACGATTGCTTAGAAATATATTCAAAATACTAAATAAACCTATCCAAATATATAGGTCATGGTACAATGGACTGGATTCAACATGATTTGGAAATAAATTGTTGTGTGTATTAATTGTTCAACAATGAATTTTTAAATGCCTTTTTATTGTTTAATAAGCTCTTCCGTATTAAGCGGTGGCAAAGTAAGATATAAAAATATGTTTATAATCTTTATGAAAAAAAAAGAAAATAATGTCGCACACAACATAACATTGTGATGTTATTTTTGGTTAAAAGAATTACTTATAATAGAAATCTAATAATCAGTTGACTAAACTCTTCAAATAAATAATATCGTTGACAATTTTAGTGTTTATTTGGTTTAAATTTCATTCAAAACTCCTAAAGTTTTGAATATTCATTATTTATTCATTTACAGTTAAAATATATGCTATACATATAATCTACTTACCTTTATTTCACTATATTAAATTATTTTTCTTTATTTTATTCATAAACTGCCAACCCGCCATGTTTATTAATTTTGTTGGTAGGTAATCTTAACGCTATCTGCTCTAGAGAGTGGTTTATTTCGGAACTATCATATTAATTTATTTTTATGTCCTTGGACGCTTATAGCATCTGGATGTCACTTGGAGAAATAATTGCCCCTAGCGGAAGATTTTTTTTTGTGCCAATTTTAAATTAATTTTAAAGATGACTTATGTTCATATGTCAAAATTATAATTATCTTTATAGTAATACTCCCAATATTTAAATAGTTAAGCTTGTTTGTTTTATTATTTGTTATAAATCCCGGTGAATATTTTTTCTTAGGCCGGAGATTGTTTATTTTAAAACAAAAGGAACGTGTTTGTGTTTTGTCTAAGTTTTTGTTGTGACTCTAAAATTGGCTTTGAAAGTGGAAGGAAGGACCCGATTTGGGGGGATCCATCAATTATATTTTTATATGGTTCATGGTAATTCTTATCATCCAAAACTTCTCTAAAAGGAAGTATTAACTTGTGAGGAAGGTTGAGTTAAAGTTTTCAAGGAACATTTTGTGGAAATTTAAGGCCTGGAGTTAAATGTTGATGGAGCTTTGGGTCAACATTTACAAGAACAAGGACATTTTCGGGTGAGATCAAATCCATCTGTAATCATCTTGTTATGGATTTAAATAATTAAGTATAATACTTAAAATTATTAAAGAAGGACAAATAACTTCAGTTCTCAAACCAGAATTATTACCGTTTGTCCACCTCAGAACAATATTTTTGTTTATTAAAGAATCATAGCCTTATTGTTACATGTTATAAGGAATAAATTTTGTTGTTGTTAAAATCCTGTTATTTGCTTAAAGAAATATTCCTATGTCAATAATTATAAATATATATATATATATATATATATATATATATAATGTATTCTTTTATCCTCACAATTCAAGTGAGAGTTTAACAATTTCAAGTATTGCTTAAAAATACTTATATTAATTTAATATATATGAGGCATGCCTTAATAGGTAGGGTTTATTTAAGGATATCATTCACTACAATAATTAAAATCACTCTTTAAATTTAATTGGTTTTTTATTTACATCAATGTACATTGTATTTTTCTTTTGAACTTGCATCCCATGTATAAATATTCTCAGTAGATCCGATGTCCATGGAAAGAGTAATAATCTGCTTCAGGAAGTCTTTGGTTGTAAGTGTCCAACTAAAGTTAAAACATTAGGTAAAGTCCAGTGGTCTTGAGAGAAAGGGTTTTCGTCTTACCGTTGAGCAGTTTAGGGGGATAAATTTGTTTAATGATAAAAATCTACCTACTTCACCAAACAAGAGGGGTTGGTAGTTGGCGCCCAATACAATACAATATTATATTATATATTATAGAAATAAATTTAAATTCATTCGTATAAATCATAAATAAAAAAATTAAAATAAATGAAATAATATATACATATTTTATATTTTTTACATCACAACATATAGATAATCTTCTTTTTATCTAATTTCTAGCTAAAATGATTTGTGGTCCAATTTATTGCGGAGAGAATTCCATTGTAATCGATTAATATTTATTAATTTTTATTAGCTGTCCTGTCTTACGACATGGCCATTTCTAATGTCAATGAACATAGATTGTCAATGAACCTAGTCCGCTAATGCGTCCTGTCCTCTGCCTTCTCCTTGATCTCACAGAATTTTCTTCTTTCCTTAAAGTCATCGAATATTTGAATACTCCTTTTCCCCAAGCTCCTCTTTCCCTCAAATTTCCTTATATGACGTAGTACAGAAGAGAGTTCCTCCTATTTATAAATAATTTAATTTAATGATATTATTTATGGTTTTGAATGAAACAAAAATAGATTGGTAGTGTTGTATTAAATAATGTTTGCTGTAAATTTCACTGGGATATTTTTATTACTGTGTAGTCCTCTCGATAAATATTAATATAATGGGGTAAGGATAAGGAAGGAATAATATTCAACAGGTAATATACCCTTATTATTGTGGAAGGGGAGTGAGGAACGATTTAAGAAAAGCCACCCTCATTATACCCAATCGAGATTCTAGCCCCAATCTCCCCGGTAGGCCTTAGACCATTCGGCCACTGAAATGGATACTTAGATTTTTTTTTTCATATCTAAATTAAATAAAATGTATAATAGATACGACCGTTTAAGTTCTTTAAAGATTGTAAATTAACTCGTTTAGAGGATGGATTTACACGTTTTCGTATCCTCATTTAGAGGCTAGTTGTCTAGGGCCAACATATTTTCTAACGATTCGAATGAAACTTTTAATTTTGTTATGTTATCTCGTACCTAGAGTGAAAGTTAAGACTTAGATAATTTGATCTAGAAAAAATAAAATAAAAAATAAAATTTATAAATTAAAAAAATTAATAAAGTGTTAGATGTAATAAGTATAATTAACAAGCACTAAAAATGGATAGTTAAAAAAAATAATTTTGGTGAAGAAACATAGTGTAAGAAATGAACATTTAAATAAAATTATAATGCATCATCAACTAAATAATAAATCTCAAACGTCTTGATGAATATTCTAAAATATAAGTAGATACATTAAAATATTAATACAAAAATATAAAATACAGTACAATTTGGTACGAACAATGTTCTTAAGTCCAAATTTGTCATGAAATTAAAACATAAAAATTAGGTTAACATCTGCCAAACTGTCAAACAAATTATATGAAGTAGTTATGTAATGTATAATAATCTAAGTCTAATCTGTGTTTTCCCTGTGCCATTACTCCTTTTTGATATCCGGCTCTAGAAAGAGGCTGGATTAACTTCATTCCGACATGTTTCGGTACTATGGTGCTATGATCATGTTACCTACAGGTTTAAAGCTATTTTGTAATAATACGGGTCACAATTCATGCGTTTTAATGTTATACTGATTAGCTTGATATTATTTATAATCAGGTTATATTTGAAACTGCTTACGATGCAAATTTAATGAATTATTTATTTTGCATCATTGCTGTATTGAACATGGTGAATATAGCGATCTGACATCACACGCGCTGCTATTTCACATCTAAAGAACTGGGATGATTAAAATGGGATTAGATCAAGAGTGATCAAATATAGATAAGTTGATTAATAAAAATATGTTTTATCTCGACAAACGCAGGTTCTGACTGTTCGGCGACTATTACGCGAGTGTCCTCATCTCCACTTGTTTACGTAGGTTTTTCTTCTAGAACATTCGAGTAACGAGATGTATTCGTCTCTCGTTTCTCCCCCACTGTCCTTCGAGAAAATTTTGTTTGGGTGGCCGATAGAGAGAGACAGAAGGATGTTGCACTACGTAGATATCTACTGTGATTCTAATGTAAATTAAATACATTTTGAATTTTATTATTATTCGGGATAAGACATGATTATTTCTATTAATAATGATCAAAAGGGATGTTTAAAATATAATTTTTATAACTTATACTAATGTTAATTCAATAATCATTGAGAACAATCTTATAACATACAATGCACGTTTGATATAGTGTATTTTTATCATATTAAGAAAAATTGTTTCTAAAATAACAATTTTAACGGAATTTTTATATATTTTTAACAAGATTGGGGAATCTTGTCTCTCTTTCAAGGTTGATCCTGATCTTTCTCTCTCCAACCCTTAAGGTTTCATCCAAAAACCATCTAGCACTGTAGAGAGGTAGACAGGGGAGGGTGGAGCTCTAGTGTCTACATGGTGTTACATGGGGGTATAGGGGTACATCACAGTGTTACTTAAAACAGATCTTATAGGTATATTTTAATTTTGAAAAAAAAAAAATTATTGTTCATCTTTTAACCGTTGATAAACATGCTTATAGATAACTTTCGATTATGAGAAATTTTAATTGTGAGTCCCTCTTTAAGTTTCACTAAAAAGTCTCCCTATGAATTAACGACATTTACTCTGGATGGGAAAAGCTACGTAACACAGGTTGGGTGGAGGGGGAGTTAAATGTATTCTTGGTGTTACCTGTGGGCTGAGGGAGGTGAAACAAACAAACAAAAAAAAGCATTTCGTAGTTTATGGAATACCCCCATGCCAATTTTATTGGCTTCAATCACTCAAAAAGCCAGGGCAATTGTAATACATTCGTCGACTTCGTAGTAGTTTAGTTGCAGCGTCGGTGGCCTGTGCAGTCTGTGAGCGTGGTAGTCAGGAGCTATAGTACCGTTATGATTTTGGTAGAAAGAACAGTAGTAGCTAATTACTAAAACTACTTTAATATATTCATAGGTCAAGTCTTGTTATTTGCAGCTTTCACTTTTGATAAACATTAGCAATACCTTTAAAATAACACAAATAATAAATCATGGATTAAATAGACAAGCTATTATTCTTGTTGATTACGGTTGTAGTCCCATCTAAATATTATATTTTAAAAATTGAAAATTACATCTACAAACGGAAATAGAACCCAATACCTTACCTTTGACTTACTACTTCAATGCTCTAACCACTGAGATGGAGTCGATGGTGGCTGCGTTATCTGACAGTTCGTCATCTTAATTGATCACTCATATGTAGCTGAAGAAAGACACACATCTATCACAGACTCTGCCTTAATATATGAGTAGGCATGGGATTATTCCTGAATATATGAGTGGTTATAACATTGGCGTACTAGGCCAAAAGTCCTGGGATCGATTCCCGTGTCCAAGTGTCATTTTTCAATTTAAAGAACACAAATAATAAAATGAAATGTTATCAAAGTTGGCCTAAATAAACATGTTTGTATTTTTTCCGCTCTTCTTCCAACCCAAATTAAGGTATTGCATCATGGGTAGGGGTAGGGGTAGATGAACACGGGAGATGCTAAATCGAGAGTGAGATTGACGAACCTCCCTAAGTTATCAAGGTAGTGTTAATCTTGAGTTATGACACTTTGTGATTACGACTTAAGTAATGTTTTATTAAAATGTTTTGTTACATTAATTTGGTACATTATTTTTATTGCTAATTATGTACTGTAAATATTTTTTTTTACCATTTGTTAATGTAATCATATCCTTAAATATTTAGTGTGCATTGAATTTATGGTGAATTAATACTCTACCTAATATTCTATCCAGTTATGTCTTTTAATCAATGTGAGAAGTTCTGGGTTCGAATACTTAATCAATACTCTTAATATGCGGAACAAACGAAACATCTAATTGATGCAGCCACATGGTCTAAATAGTAACTTTTGCAATAGACTAGACCACCGATGATGGGAGATCAAGGTTCGAGCTTCTGTGGGTGAACTGAAGCCTGAGAGGGGTTTTCCCTAAAATATATTTCACATTCCCTCCACACAAATGGGGGTACACTTCCTACTAAATTCAACATTACTCACCCCGAGCTGATTTCAGTATCTATTTCGTTTGCGTGAAAACTGAATGGGTAGTCAGACGGAGTGAAAAATAAAAAATAAAATGCTACTTGACAAGCAATAATTTTACCAAACATACCTTTTTTTCAGCTGTTCTGAAAATGGCATCATGTGAATTAATGCCAAGTGTCAAGGAATTCTTCCCGTCTATAAATAATGATCTCACCAAGGTAACTTGGGCCCATGCTGTCAATAGCAAAGATGATTTCAACAAGGCTCTAACAGGTAAATTACACTTGAGTATCAAAAAAAGATGATTAGCATAAAAAACGGGGAGGGGCACCATTAATCATCGAGTTTATAGGATTCTTGGTGGGAATGATAGAATCACCTCTACTTTGTTGCTTACTATTATCAATTGTCAATTCATTATTATTGTGATTCAACACATTATGACTACTATTGTACCAAGTAATAAAAGTAATACAGTACTTAAGTACTTTCTCGATGACATTAAAACAGGAGATTTAATTTCTGTACTTACAAAATGTAGGCAACCAATCACTATCTTGACTTTATTTAATCCAGTCCAACTCATTAAACCCTATCTCTATCTTGAGCTGGTTCTATACTCACCACCTGATTACACCTTATCCCTATCCTGATCTAGTTCTATTCAGTCCATCTCATTACACCCTATTTCTATCTTAAGCTAGCTATATTCAATCCCACCCATTAGATAATATGCCTTTATTTTAACTAGTTCTATCCAATCAAACTCAATACACCCTATCCCTCCCTATCTTGAGCTAGTACTACTATTCAATCCACCTCATTACACCCTATCTCTATTTTGAGTTAGTTCTACCCAGTACACCTCATTACAACCTATCCTTATCTTGAGCTAGTTTTATCCAGTTTACATAATTACAATCTATCACTATTTTAAGTTAGTTCTACCCAGTACACCTTATTACAACCTATCCTTATCTTGATCTAGTTTTATCCAGTCTACATCATTACACTCTATCACTATTTTAAGTTAGTTCTACCCAGTACACTTTATTACAACCTATCCTTATCTTGAGCTAGTTTTATCCAGTCTACATCATTACACTCTATCACTATTTTAAGTTAGTTCTACCCAGTACACCTCATTACAACCTATCCTTATTTTGAGCTAGTTTTATCGAGTTTACATCATTACAATCTATCACTATTTTAAGTTAGTTCTACCCAGTACACCTTATTACAACCTATCCTTATCTTGAGCTAGTTATATTCAGTCCACCTCATTACACCCTATCCCTTTCTTGAGATAGTTCTATCCAGTCTACATTTTTATGAGCTATGCCTGATTTGTTGAATACATTAATTTAGTTTAAAACTATACGAATTATATAAAACTGTTTTAATAAAGTCACTTACTAAAAAGTTTGAATGCAAGTCATAACTAAGAATGAATATTTTTCTATTACTTTTTTTTGTTTTTTTCATCTTTAGTTTATAGGTTAGTTCGCGAGAGTGTATTATGTATAATATAAAGGTAATTAATTACCTTTGTATTATGTATAATATAAAGGTAATTAATTACCTTCTTAGCTTCCTACTAGTGATTTTAGGACTTCACCCAAACCATCCCTCCAAAAACATTGTCACTTTGCGTTAAAATATCCACGTTTGTTGACGGTAAATAATGATTGTCACAGGAAGCCCGTTATTTGAAAACTAGAATCTAATGTTGCCATAATGACGGTCACACATTGTAGGTCTATTTACATTCTCAGTTCGTTTTATTAATGGTGTAAAGATACATATTACAATAGTAATCCATAATGGAGTGTTAAGGCCGGTACACACAGAACGCTAAGCTAAGCTAAGTTAAGATTTGCTCTGCTAACTCTTTAGAAAAATAGCGGACCATATATTTAAAAAGCTATGCTAAGCTAAGCTATGCCTTGCAACACCGCACTAAGTTTTTTCTAATATCTGGCCGGGCAATTTTTTCATCCCCCTTCTTGAGCCATCGTACGCTGCGCATGCGCATGACGCAGCTTGGGCTCCGTGTTGAACATATGCAGTGTTGGTCTGATGAAACTTAACTCAAGAAGTGTTGAAGTTTTATTTTCAGTTTGTTTCACGTGTCTTGAAATAATATTCTATTTAATTTATATATTTAGTATTTTTATATTAGGCCTAAAATGGAAGCGTTGATTGAGCCAGTCAAAACTGCGCTTCTTAAATTTTCTTCTTATTCCAAAACAGCTGCTAACAGTAGTACATTATCTTCCTTATTACTATCATCTGAACTCAAACAAGACATTTTGGAGAATGCCATCATAACTAAACTTCACTGGAGCAGACCAGAAAGAAACAACACTGAATTCTGGAGGGAAAAGAGAGAACATTACTTAGTTTAGCTTAGTTTAACGTTCTGTGTGTACCGGCCTGGATTATTGGAAGTTATTAACAACCTTTAAAATTAACTTTATAATAAAAAATAAAATAAAACATGTTTCTAAAATAAATAATTTAGTGTCTTTTAATCATTGTTGTTGGTCAAAAGTGAGTTTTCAATAAAAATCTAGGTAGAGACCTATGTATTCTTTTTACTGTTACAAACTTTTCTTCCCGTAAATACTGACAACAACTTACACCGAACAATATAAGAACACAGAATGAGGAGTAGTGAGAGAATGAGCCAGCATTGCCATTATTAGAAAGAAAAAAACACTTTGCGCAACTGTTTGAGCTAGACCTCGGTCTCCTGATTCAAGATTGATAACCACATCATTGATAGAAGAGGAATTGTTTTAATCTCTATTGATTGTGTTAAAAATGAAGCATCATCACAAAATAATGGGTCATTCTATACATTAAATCGTGTATAAAGAGTTGTATGTGGCTCCTGTGTATAATTTTAATTCAAACTTAATTTTTACAATCAATTATAAATTATGTGACTAAAATAAATAAATACATTCGTATTTTATACAATGATAACTTGTTTGAACAATTTTGTTAGTTTAACACAATTATTTTACTATGTATATACTATGATGTGATTTGAGCTCTGTCACATTTGAAAAACATAAGTTTTTTTTTAACAAAAAATTTGCTTTTAACTGTAGATGAATGATATAGTTGGATCAATTATCAACAAAGCCTTAGGTGGAAGTAGAATATTAAAGTAGATTAGTGCATAATAATAGGTAACGATAACATTTAACAGCTGTCAAAAGTGACAGCTTCATAACATGTGTAATTTACATATATATTATACGCATGTACAGTAGATGAAAGTAAATGTATAACTTTTTGAACTGCATTAATTGTACATTCTTTCATTGGAGGCTCTTTGCATGTCCCGATGATATGATGGTGGTTGTGAATATGAGGGTGTGGAACCAGTGGAAACTCTTAAACCTAGCTTAAAGCTAATCATCCTGACGCTGGTGACCTTTGAGCTAGTTCCCCTTTCAGGAAAAATACTCGCTGTAACAGCCGGGAATCGAACCAAGAACCCCTAGTTTGGTAGTCAGGTGCGCTGACCTTAAAACCAAGGGCCCGGCTATCGTTGTTAATTAAATTCTAAAGCTGTCGTCGAACTAATCAGAGATAGATAAGAGTTTGACACTTTTATTTTTTATCAATCAGTGATATATTTTTTTTATTTTACAAAAATTTGAACAGTATTTTTATTTTCATGGTACAATGTGAAAAATGTTTAAAACGCCATTTAAAATTAATTTTTTATATATAACTATTATATATTTTTATCAAAGGAATAAAAAATTATTGTCAACACCTGTATTAAATGTTAATATTGATTGCGATAGAACGCCTGTTTGTTTAAATGTTGTGTTTAATAATATATGGGTTGTTTCAGACAAAGTAATGATGCTAGAAGCTGACGTCGAAATTGGAAGAAAGGGAATATTTTCCTTCAAGAAGTTACCTATAATGGCCCACCCCCCTGCTAGAAGATCTGACATGAGTTTAAAAGAATTTTTGAATAAAGTTGCAGCCGCTAAATCTGTCGGTGCAAAACTAGACTTTAAATCGATGGAAGCTGTTGAAGAATCGATCAATATTATACGAGATATGATTGAAAAAGTATGTTTTAACAATCAACTCATTACTTATAGTTATTATTCAAGACATACTGTCTGATAAAAAGCTACTACGCTGTAATATTAGACAAAAAAAATATTAATCTTAATGACAAAAAGTTTACGTAATGTTTCATCCTTGATAAAGTGCGCGTAATAACTTTTCATATCCGTTTTTAATTCAGAAAACTTTGACTTGGTTTAGGAAGGTTCAGTGCAACTCAGAAACTTTAAAAGTTATTAACTAAAACTATCTATAAGTGTGTAAAGAAATGCCACTATCTACATCGGAATGACTATTTCATTTTTCGAGGGGTAAGAAAGGATAGTGGGTCCGGAACTCCCCATGGGATTTGTTATACACCCCTTAAAGAGGGGTCCTCATATAATACAAATTTAATATTAGGGTTTTCTTTTACTACAGTTTTAATTTTATATTATGTCATCATCTAAATATTAGTTAATCTATTTTAATATTCACCTTCAAGATTTTGCTTGTCAAACTTACGATTGTAAAATTAGCTATGTCAACATTTTAAATGGCTTTATTTTAATGGAGTGAAGTGGGAAACCATTTAGTAGAAATGACCCTCAGTATACTTGTTCCTCGTTTGTTGATGTGCCCAGAAATATAAATTTGAGATTTGATTGATTTATTCATCATATTGTTTTTGTAAGAAAATCAAACCGGAATTCAAGCAAATCAGTTATGTGTACAGTTCGAGTCTGGTTTATGGCATCTATGTACATAATTGTCCACAGCCTTTTTTACACTTGCAAAAAACTGACTTCAAAAGATGATCTGGGGCTGTAAGATATTTCGAAAGCACTGTTAAAAGGTCATCTAGCATGCTTCATCATCGCCAAATTTCAGGAGGTTTCATATTGCCAAATTAAAGTTGCACTAGTTGATACACCCGAAAAATGTGCTGTCAGGCAACCTCATCTGTTTGAGATAAAGAGGACAGGCTTTTATTATCTTGGACGACTCCTTTTCTGAGGCAGATGAAACGATAGTTGTTTAATGACGTATAATTATTTTTTCGCGCCCTATAGAAAATATAATAAAAACTTTATTTCCTGCTTTTGCAATTGCAGCAGGAGATCAGTTCGTCTTTGAAAATATCTGCTGTTTTACAGCGTTCTTTTTATCTATCAATTTGAAAAGTAGTATCTAAATTTTTATGAATATATAAGAAGTTGTATTACACTCTGTAGAGTCATGTATGAACATCACATACTACCTTATATTTCTTAGAAAATTTTATGTACACAAATACAAATATTTTCTTCATTGATACACATACAAGCATATACAAATCAAGGTTTTCATGATGATGTAAGCAAATAATGATGGTACAGATGAGCCACTGCACTCAAAGAAGTAAAGTTGGGCATTCTTCAGGAAAAACGGGTTTTCATTATAAGTTACTATTTTTACCAACGTCCAGGAACCATAACCTTTAATAAAAGTTTTTTTTTTTCAAAAAGAGTTGATGTCGTTTTATAGTAATTTTAATGGTCCGAATTGGAATTTACAAATCATATAAAATGATATTTTTAAAATTAATTTTGTGTATTAAAATTACAATTTCTGAACCAATTGATTATATAAACACACGAGTTATAAACTGTCTTAAATATAGAACAAACACAACACCCAGCAGTTAATTTATCACTGTGAAAGGGGATGACGATTGAAGAGTGCACCCACATTCCACCAATGATAAATTCTTCTACAATGCTGAGAATAAAACCAGGTAACCTTAGCTTGATAAGCATACTCGCTACCAACTGAGCTTACTGCGTTGGATAATAATGTACGTTTGTACAGACACTTAAAAATATAGTTTAAATAATAATCAATTCTTCAAAATATAGTATAGTTTAAAGAATAACAAATTGCGTCATATTTCCAGTTGAAGTTCCCCTTGTGGCTGAACGCAGACATCCTCAAAGGTCCAGTGAACAGCATCCTAAGTCCTCTAGATGCGGACAAATTCCTCTCTCTGTGCACACGTAATCTCCCCGAGGCCACACTCTCCCTCGGATGGACGCTAATCTACGCGGCACCGGTCATCGTTCCAGGCCAGTACGAGGAAGAACACATCATCCAAATGAAAGATGCTCTCACTCGCAACAATGTGACTCAACCGGTGACATTCGCCGTGGACGCGTCGCTAGCCGCTCAGTCTTTGGACACCTTACCGGCTCTTATGGACATCCCTGGAATCACAGACATCACACTCACCGTATTCCTGTCACAGCCGGCCTTTGTTAACATCTCTCAGCTGTCAATGCTGATCAAGACTTTTGGAAAAGACCGGGTGTATGTGGATTTGCCAGAGAGTCCTGGCAAGCTTAACTCAACTTCTCCTTTAACTTTCATAAAACGCGTCTTGAAACTATTGCCAATGATAGCTAATTTGATTTGAGATTTAATTGAATGGTAAAATAACGTAAGATTTTTTAAAAGTTTTTTCAAAATCACATTAAGGACACCAACCGCCTCTATGGTAGAAATCCTCACACTACTTTAATCAAGAGGCGACTCAACACTAGAGTAAAATTCTTCGAATAACTTTAAATTTCATATAATGATCAACTACAAATGTCTGTATTTTTTGTGGAAGGCTGTTTCTAATCTCCTTCACCCTTCACATGGATCATATACTAATATGATTTGCCTAAAAATTTGTTGAATAAATTTTAAATTTTACATCCTCAATTTCTTTAAATTGTCAACTAAATACATAAGCATAGATCACTGTCGGTAACTTCACTCTGTCGTGGATCAAGATTTTAAAATAACAGAGAGCTATTCCAACATTTCAGGAAAGCTTAACATCTGCAAGGCATTTAAACGTTATAGAAGTCGACCAACTAAATATACAGTTTTTAAAAATACTTATTTTCACAGTATTTTTGTTAAAATTATGTACCACGGTGTTTAGGGAACTCAAATCCTTTCTTAAACTAATATTAAGTATGCTTCAGTGGCCGCATGGTCTAAGGCATCACAATCGTAACAGACTAGACTGTCAATGGCAGGGAGATCGAAGTTTGACCCTGGTCGGGTGGTTTCTCCTAAACGGGTTTCCACTTACTTTAAACCATTAGAATAAATAGTGCATAGGCGTATAACCCAAACTAATAAGACACTCTGATAAAATAAATTAATATTTATATAATATGTGTCATGTGTGTCTTCTTCCTCAAAACCTAGTCTAGTAACTTTTAGGAGTTGAAGAAAATTCACAAAACTACGAGACAAAATATGTAAGAGAAGTAATTAAATGTCTTCATTTGTGATATAGTACTAAAAACCTTCCCTGAGTCTCCATTTGGGGGAATCCCCCACCAGTTAATGAAGATGTGTGAATTATTCTGAAGTAATCTTTTTAGAGCTTCCCATTTTAAGCGTGTTGCTTAAAATTTCGGTATTTACGGAACGCAAGTTAAAGATAGTATTTTTACCGTTTTTTTTAAGCAAAATATCCAAAATAGATAAATAAAAAATGTCTTCAGCAAGAACATTAAGTGTAATTTTCTTCACAAGATGATATCAACAGTTGTATACGTGTCAAGGGTGCCTTAGAATTTTATGATAACTTTTTCTTTTCATTTAAAAAGTTGCTCATATAATACCACCATAATCAGGCCATACTAAAAAAATTTGATATCACCATGTGAAGAAAATTTATCTCTATAGTTTTACTGAAGCAATATTTTATATTTATTTTGTCCAAACAAATGTTTTGCCTTAAAAAACAGAAAACAAACAGCTTTTCATTAGAGTTCCCTCTATCCTCACCTTAATCTCTTTAAACATAATTAATTTCACTGGCTATGTTATCTCTTACACTTTAATTTGTACACAGACATTAAATTATGTAAACACAGTTTCTGTCTATCTTTATTCGTTCGCTTGGCAAATAAAGTTCTTATAACATGGACAGTTAGTTGCTAAAATAAAAGTTCCCCTATAAGACAATTTCTTCACCTGTATTTTGTATTATGACTGGAGCCACTGGTAAAGCTGGTTTTTAAATTTTCAGTTTATGTGCTCCATATATTATTAGTCTAAAATAATATAGATGAGAAGGGTAGAATTTTATAAAAGTACCTACATTTAAGGGGGAATGTGGCGCACTATTTAGGGGTAAAAACTAACTCAGTACACTGGACTGACATATTAACTAACTTCCCCGTCACCAGTAAACAAGATAAAACAAGACTGACATCTTTTATTTTAGCACCACGTCCTACTACCTGTTCAGGTTTTAAGCATAACTACGCAATTGTGTTGAAAGGTGATGAAGGTTGTATATGGAGGAAGTGTATCCAAATTTTCATGGTGGGAAAGTGAATTTTTTCTAAACCACTCTAAGTAATCATGACCGGGATTCAAACCTCAATCTCCCTGTCATCACAAATCAAGTATTTTGTTAGAGTGATGTCTTAGACCATGCGGCCGCCAAAGCAGGTGAAGTCTTTATTTATGTTCCCACTGGTGCTGGTATAAATTAATTTTAATTTGGAGAGGCATAACTGCTAAAATAGACTTGCACTGAAAACTTTTATAATAATCATCTAAAGGTGTGGGTGATCATTTTGTTATAAAACCTCTCAGTTCTTGGTCACCGTAGACGGAGAAACTGAGTTCATATCCTGGCTTGATGGTTAAAGGATGGTTTACCAATTCTCTATCTCCATTTTGGTAAAACTTAGATCCTTGCATCATAGTCCATAAGATGATTTATAATTCCTTGGTAATATTTTGGTTTTTGCTATGCTGATTTTAATTAAGGTATTCATTTTAACATTTCGGCAGTAGGACACCCATATACTCCTTCAACGATCGTTCACTTGTTTGTCACTGTAGGTCCATCTTGTAGGAATTAATTCTGAGCAAGTTTCTTGAATACAAAATATTAGTCAAATCCCTATTCAAAGTAAATCATAATTATAACTCGGGAAATAAATGTGTAGCTATGGATGTTGTCCCAAGATTCGAAGTTCATCCATTGGCTATTGGAGCACTATGATAAACTCTTGTAAAATCTATTAAAAGAAACAGTAAGTAGAAATATCAAATACAATTTCACAAAAAATGACTGTGTAAACAAAATGTTAAATAATCCAAAATCAAATCAAATGATTATCTGAAAAAGTAAGATATTGAATCAAGTTAATTATTTTAAATAATTATTGTTTTGACTTGATTGATGTGATCGAGATCAGAATTTGAGACCATAATCTCTGAATAGAATGTTTTAAACATTGAAGTATTTTAGATTTAGATCACTATTTGAACCAACCATTTTCTCAAAGTTAGAATGTAGGCTTACTTTAAGAACATTTTATAGTGAAATCACCAACTGAAAGACAAAAGTGGACAATTTACCATTTGTATATAATATAAAATATCATGGTTTAGATTAGATTTGGTTCGGCTGGTTCTAAAATACACAACTCTTTTAATAAACGGGACTATTGGGTTTAATATATCTAAGCAAACATTCTCTTTTACTAACTTCTTGTTGTGGTACATCTGGCATGGCAACAATCGCTTACCACCTTTTCGCTAGACAGCGCTTTCAATAATGAAGAATTCATAAAAAACAAACATAATTTACAATTCAATTAGAATAAGGATACAAGTGTAAATAAACATGGCATTTAATAGTATAAATGTGTTTTATTTTCATTGAAATATTACCCGCCTATAGTGCGCTGAATAATATCTCTAAATTTACAACCAAATTAACTGAGGTCATATAATACAACAAAGTATTGAAATAATATCACAATATTATTGGAAACAGAATCAAATAAATGGTAAGTAATAGTTATTTATAAGTAATAATTAAAAAAATTGTCAACAAAGACAACATTTTATTGTATACTGATCAAATATAGATAATAGTGGGTACTTTAAACAAAAGTTTTGTCAATTTGAAATTTCTAAGATGGGGAAAATGTATTTTTCTAAGATGGCTGGACAATTTTAACGAACAATATTGCAAAGAAAATTTTAATAATTTTAATATATCTTTCCTGGTATAAATATTGGATAAAATTAACTTGATTACATTTTTATTTATTGATATAAAATATTAGAAAATCAATGGTCTTGAATGAGTAGTAGATAGTTATATGAAGCTTTGATTGAAAAACAAACGTTTTTTATCTCACCCATTGAAAATATCCTTATAGATTCTGGTAGAAAACGGATGAATATGTGAAAAACTTATTTTGGATGGAAATATAAAAGCACATTCATCACCAACAATTCCAGTGATCCACTGAAGGCTTGACTTTCGTTTAAGTTTATCATTTGCCTCTAAGGCTATTTTTTAAATTTTTTTCCCATTTTTAAAGTTGAAAAATGCTGTTTTACATATTACAAGTTCTTAATAAAAGCAGAAGTTTGATTTTCCAAATAAATTTTTCCACCTCCCTCAAACTTCCCGAATAGTTCCAAATAAATGTGTTCCAAAACGGAAAGGAAATATAGATTGTGGGTTAAAAAAATACAGTTATAGAGATTTATTAAATGAAAACAAAATAGTAAATGTTACAATTAAATAAAAAAAAAAAAGCAGAAAAATATGATTGAACAGAAAAATGTAAATAATAACATCTGTCAAAACTGAAGTAAATCATCTGAGAACGTTTTTGTGAATGCAGGAAAATCGTCACTGTCATTCTTCAGTTTAACACTGCTCAAACGGCTGGCATACTTCTCATATTTCAGTATAATAGTTCCTTAAGATGGCGGTATGAATAAAAAAAACCCACCAATCCTACCTAATAAATCTTCAAGGAAAATAACGTCTACATTCTATCCTGTGTTTAAAACAAGTTAGTATCTTAAAGGTAATTATTTGTAAAAGTTCATGGAAAAAATGATATAGTCACAGTTTATATGTATTGCTTCCAAGTAAGAAGTCAACTCTAAATCGAACCGTAAATGGCGTATGTGAATAGTTGAGTTCTTAAAGGTTGCCACACAATATTTACTAAGTTAATACATTGCACTTAAACTAGGTTAAAGGGATTAAATTTGGCAAAGTATTGAGTATATTACAGCTCACAAAAAATAAATAAAGTGGTATTCCTGTAAATGCATGGATATGGCACATAGAGGGTAGGATACATGTGCAAACAAGGTAGAATTAACATTACACACAATTTCCATGATAGTTACTTTTATATTTAAAACGCAATAAAGACTTCAGGAAATACTTTTTTAAATAATTTAAATATGACAAAAAACTCAGTTAACCAAAATCCTCAGTGCATTAGAAAACTCTTATAATTGAAATGGCTGCACCAACTCAATTTGATTTAAAATCTACTGTCCCTCCAGATGTCATATCCATGCACTACTGAACCCTTAAAACGAGGAGGGTCATCAATCAACGAACAAACCATTTTGTGATGACGATTAAATTTCTGTTTTGGTTCAGACAGAGTTCAATAACCATCCTCATTTTAAGGGGTCAGTAGTGTTGAGAGTTGAGGATAGTTAGAATTTCCCAGGCGCTTGAGGACTTTTCGGCAGAAAATTTGCAGCAGTTGTATGTATCCCGAGGGTATCCTGTGTAGATATCCAATAGTAACATCTTATCATCCAACAGCCTGAAATTAAAATGTAATATGTACAATACAATTTACATTTTTACAATGCTAAAAACTTAAACAAAGGCAAACCAATTTTATTTCGATACAGGTTTAAGCTATAGATACATCAACCAATTTAACATTTATTGAGCATACCGTGGTTAAACAGGAAACAATTCGCTACACAATTTGTGTAGTAAATGTGTTTTTAATTAAAAAATAATAATTAGAAATTATTTAACTCTTTGTATATCAATATTTCACTAGAAATTATAAATAAATATTGAAATATTATCAACATAAAGGAAAATGTATTGTGTATTTATTTTGATTATGGTTTTCATGTGATCAAATAAGAATGTAAATTTGTAAGAAAGAAGACCAAAGCCTATTAACATTTTACATAATGTAACTAGTGTTAAATCTTTTTATGAAAATGAATTGAAGATGAGATGGGCGTGAAAGAACTGCATATATAAGATTTGGGGTGTGCAATGTGGTTTCATGCCATTTAGAGGTTGCATGGACCAGATACTTGAATTGAAACAACTAATTGAAAAATGTATGGGAGTAAGTAAAGAAAATGTATTGTAAGTTTGTTGATTCGGAGAAAATGTGTAAGAGTATGAATTGAATGTATGGTTTGTAAATCAAATTATGGCGCTCTATAGTGGAAGAAAAGCTTGTGTTAGGGTGGCTTTGAGCGAATGTTTTGACATTGCACAGGGTGTTTGCCAATGTTGCGTTATGTATCCATGGTTGTTTAATGTATTCAAGGATAAGTGTGCAGGGGATAGTTAGGAGGACGTGGTTGGTGTGCAAATGAACAATGTTTATGTGGCGATAAGGCTGTATTTATGTCTGATATGAAAGTGACTTGCAGAATGCATTAAATCTTATGAATGTGGTGACATACAGAATGAATCTTCATATAAATGTTTCCAAAACTAAAGTGAAAGTTTATGAAAGGAACGAATCAGGAAATTTGTTGGTTTGCACACGTTGAGAAGATGAGTCTGGATCTTAAAATCTTAAAATCCCAAGAGGCGTCACAATAAAGTCCACGCGAGTAGTTAGTTCGGAGTCCTAAAAGGTTTCAATTCCTGTCAAATTCATAATAAATCTGGATATTAAAAAAGTTATCAAAGCATGAAGCGACAAATTTTCTTCGAAAATTTTCCAATATAATAATAAAAATAACAATAAAAAATAATAATAAAAAATAAAGTGTCACCACTGAAGTGTGATTAGGACATTTTATCCTTTATGTCAGATGTTTCTTCATACATTTAAATAAATTAAATTTATATATATGCGTTGTAAACATTAAAATACTGTAATGATTTCTTGAATCGATTATAAATTTAGTAAATATATCTTCGTTTCTAATACCTGAATGAAAAAAAATCAATTTTTTTCACCTACCTAATAAAAGCTGTATAATTTGGCTTAACGTCTTTTGACATTAATAATTTCAACTATGCACATTAAAACTATTACTCCCAGTGTTTTATATTATCAGTTGTACCTCCACGTATTTATTTATTTCCAAACAAGGCATTCAACAATGATAATTATTGTGTAGTGCACTTTAGTTTCCCATCAAGACAATCTTAAATAGCTCGGAAGTGATTGTAAATGGACTAGTTAATGTTAGGTTAGAAAATAATTACACATTTATCTTTTAAAATTGCCTCAAATTATTTTGATTTTTCCCTCTTAAGAATATTTGAGTGCCATACATCTATTGTTTAACTGAATTTATAAAAAAAAATAGCCTTGGGCGTTCCAAATTTAAAAATAAATGCATGAGAATATTTTGAAAGGCAGGAAAAATTTAAATTATTATGTTAAAACAAAATACACTCACAGTTGGAATCTGAACCTCAGCCTTCCGGATCTGAGTATAAAGTAGTTTAATATTGTAATAATAAGGGGTCCCACTTTAAAGTATATAATTAGTCAATATCTCATGGCAATGGCAGGAAATACCAAGAAAAGTGTATCGGATCCTAGTGTGATAGTCAGGACTTCGATTCATGAACCAGACACAGTGAAGCCGACATATCACAACAGAAAATATATTATATTTATTTATTTTGTTTTCAATTTTTTTTAGGAATATAAGCCACTCTCCATAAGAATACAGTTCCTAAACTAGTAGTTCTGTGAGCTAAGGACAATACTCCTTCGATTTAAAACACGCTAAGTACTGTCATATTCTTATCATTACTGTAATTTAAGATTTCGCTTTGGATTTCAAATTGAAATACTATCTCCTATAATTTCTCATTAGATTCCAAGTAGCCATAATAGTACCATTGGTGAGCAAGTTAGACAAAAGACAACTTGATACTTTACTCAATAGCACATAAGATTAATTGAGAATAAGCGTTATTCACGAGGTCTGGGAAGTCATTCTAAAAATAAAAGATCTCAATAACTAAAAAAAAAATTTTTTTTTAGGTATTTTAATGATTCCTTTGAAATTATGATAATTTCAAATCCCTTCAGAATAGCTACTTAACAAAATAAATGGTACGGCGCACCGCACAGACTTTCTCTCTCTTTCTATAAACTCGTAAGATTTCTGAACGGAATAATGTACATGTACATTGTATCATCACCATTCCACATAAGAACACGCATAAAATAATATACAATGATATAGAATCAATGAGAAAAGAGGCGCATCTTTGTCCACCTAAGAACATTTCAAACAGTTAAAGTTTTAACATTTTATAAGGTGTTGCAGATCTTCAAGTCATCACATTGATATTTAATTATTCATTTATACATTTTGACCAATAAAAAATGTAAATATTGACTATTGAGTCTAAAATGGAGATAGATCATTGCTGTGCAAACATTTCTCCTAAGAGATTTAAGGAAAAATAACATCCTTTTTTTAGATACTTATATTTAATTACTCTATGGCATTGGACAATTATTGCGTTAAGAGTTAAGTAATATATGTTTACAACTAAAGCTCACAAAATTGTATTAATATATTTGCAAATATCTCAGAAACTGCTGCTTTTATAAAAATATATGTCAAATAAAAGTTTTTTATTTCTAATAGTCCTACAATTTTGCAATGATAAGTTGTTTAGTTTCTCCAATAGTTGTGGAGATACGGAAATTAACGCTTCTGTAAGGTACCCTAAAAATCATTTTCATAGGAAAATGAAAATAGCCAGTTTATTTATAATCTTAATCAACGCCTAGATACGAATTTTAATCAAAATCGTTTGAGTAGATTTTGAGAAAACCAAATATTTCTCTTTTCGCCCTTCAGTAAACTACCCTTAATTTTAAGTTTTTATAGAGACACAGACAGACGGCATTGCAAAGACTATTTTTTAGGGTTTGGGGGGTCATGAGACGTCGACATCCATCTACATTTCACGTTAGTTTTTTTTTACGGTCGCAATACTTAAAATTTTAATGTCCAAAAAGTTAAAAAAATTCATATAATTGCGTATAGATTGAAAGTTATTGATTTTATAAAAATATTTTTCGGATAAAATATCTGTATTATAAATATATATACATATTTGTAATGCTAAGTAATTTCATATCTCAAATAGTTTCGGAGCTATTATAAAAAATGTTAATTTACGCATCTGACCGGAGCCCTTAAAGCGATTTTGCCGAAATATTGAGAGTAGCAATTTTGTTTGGATTATTTATTAATGTTCATAAATGAAATTTAATCAAAATCGTTAGAGCCGATTTTGAGAAAATCGACTTTTTCTCTTTTTGCCCTTCAGTAAACTACCCTTAATTTTAAGTTTTAATAGACACACAGACAGACGGCATTGCAAAGACTATTTTTTAGGGTTAGGGGGGTCATGAGACGTCGAAATCCATCAACATTTCAGGTTAGTTTTTTTTACGATCGCAATACTTAAGCTTTAATGTCCAAAAAGCTAAAAATATATATATAATTGCGTATAGATTAAAAATTATTGATTTTATAAAAATATGTTTCGAATAAAATATTTGTATTATAAATATATATACATATTTGTAATGCTAAGTAATTTCATATCTCAAATAGTTTCGGAGCTATTATAAAAAATGTTAATTTACGCATCAGACCGGAGCCCTTAAAGCGATTTTGCCGAAATATTGAGAGTAGCCATTTTGTTTGGATTATTTATTAATGTTCATAAATGAAATTTAATCAAAATCGTTATAGCCGATTTTGAGAAAATCGACTTTTTCTGTTTTTTCCCTTCAGTAAACTACCCTTAATTTTAGGGGTAGATATCCAATTCCAAAAACCCCTAGGGGAAACCCTATGAAAACCCAAGATATCAAGTTTCAGCTCAATCGGTAAAATAGTTTAGGTTCTAGTTGGAGGTACAGACAGACAGACAGACAGACAGACGGAAATTCAAAAACCACTTTTTCGGATTCAGGAAGTCATGAAACGTCAAAATTCATCAAAATCTCGAGTTCGATTTTTTTGACGATCACCATACTTTCTCTACCCATAAGATAGAGAGAAATTAAAAATATATCAGGGGAAAAGGACGAGACTATCAAAAAGTTACGACTTATTAACTAATATAAAGAAAAAATATTTGAATGAAAATAATATATATTTATTATGAAACATAACAATATTAGTGAATATATATATTGATATTAGGAATAACAATCAAAAGAAAAAATAGGTAAATATATACATAAATTGGGTTAAGCCCACAATAGTAAAGTAGTCATCACAAATGGGTTAAGCCCGCAAAGGTGAAATAGTCTTCATGACACGTGTTCCAAAAAGGACTATATGAATACCAAAAAGTTTACAACACGACCCCTATTGGGTCTCTATGGCAATCCGCCATACAGCTAAGTTTAACTCGGCCATCTTTGGGCAATAGTTCAACAAACAACAAACTGGAATCTTTTGTAACAAATAATTGGAATATCTCACATTGACTTGGGTATCATTGCTATCAAAAATACCTATTGTGCAAAAGGCACAGTCTACAAAACAAAATGTAAAACAAGTACGTACAAAAATATACGGCCGGAAGGGCAAATGAGACGCCTCGGCTTTCATAGGCCACACGCCATGCGTGGCCTTGCAAATTCATATAAAGTTACTTTTGTTTACAGTAAAAATTACCTTCTGTGCCAGATGGGCTATTAAACATGATTCCTGTAGTCTATCATTATAAACATTTAAATTAATCATGGTAAAGACTTGCGTCCTGAGGGGACTTTATTTCTCTTTAAAAAACAATACCTAAATTTAGTCCATGATTACATTTTGATTTTTTAGTATATAGTTTTGAAAATAAATAACGTGGGTCCAAAGGGGGATTTTGAAATTACAAAGTCCGAAAATAGAATTTATACATTAATATCATCCTAGATGTCTTTCGACACCGCCGAACCAAGAAGTGAAGTTTAAACTAAACGACAACGGTATATAAATGATTTAATTCTGAGAGGGGAGGAACAAAGAGGGAAAACAGAATTCAGTAGAACACCGACACGGACCAGAGGGAAGGGGTGGTAATTCATGGATAGGAACAAACTATAAACTTGGAGAAGAGACTCGAACATTCCTTCTTTTCTTTTTATGTGGCCTCTTCTACGTCACACATTCCCATGATGCATAGGGTGATTTTGTGTCTAACTCGACACGCCTTTATTCCTTATGTTCTGTTGTTGTAACGTTTATTGGCATAAACGTTACAAATACTACAAATTGATGTAACCTAGACACACCATTTTTGATTTATTTTTAGTGTCGCAAAAAAAATAATTAATAATTTCACAGTTATCTATTTTCAAGTGTTGATATTTTGTATACTTTCTTTGGTCTAATGGAACATATCCAAAACAGTGGATCCCAGGATACCAACAACATTCCCCGATTTCCCACCCAGGGTGGGTTGAAAAATGCTATTTTAGTCTAACCTAGCCCAACCTAACCTGACCTAAATTTGTTCTCCCTTTCCCTAAAAATTAATTTTACTACGGTCATACTTTGAACAATAGCTTATGTTTTGCTGAACGGCTTATACTGAACTGTTGTCTACTGGCGATTTATTGTATTCATTTCCAATTAATGATATACTGTGAAGTGCACAATCCACCTGTTTACAATTCCTTCTAGTCGAATTAACGGTGACCATTCCACCTTCTTGTCTAATCGACTGTGCCCAAATCACCTTTTACAATTCCTTCTAGTCGAATTAACGGTGCCCTTTCCACCTGTTAACAAATTCTTCTTGTCGAATTGACTGTGCCCAAATCACCTTAAATAAACCCTTCTTGTCTAATTGACTGTGCCCAAGCCACCTGTTTACAATTCCTTCTTGTTGAATTGACTGTGCCCAATCCATCTGTTATAGGTGGAAAAATATGGGTTTCTCCCTTACAGTGATGTGAATTTACACACGGCTTACCTTGAGAAACATGGTTAGGACAGTGGTTATGACATAGTTTTGACATGAGTAAGACAATGGTTATGACAGTGGTTATGACAGTGGCTAGGACATTGGCTATACCATAATTATGACTGTGGTTACGACATAGTTAAGGCAGTGGTTATGACATGGTTACGGCAGTGGTTATGTGATGATTACAACAGTCGCTATGACATGGTTAAGGCAGTGGTTATGACATGGTTACGGCAATGGTTATGTGATTATTACAACAGTGGCTATGGCATAATTACAATATTTAAATGAAACGTAAATTCATTAACATGAGAAATTCATTTAAGCTGCTGTGACATCACAGGTAGACAAAGCAACGTCCTTAATAAACACAATAATAATTGTAGTAACCGTTTGGCCATTCATTGAAACCATCCTAGACTAACCTTTTACAATTTATATTGTAGTGTCATATAAGTGTGATGAATACTCAAGTGACTATTCGACACATCACTTCCGACGTTAACGTGAAGGTGGTCACATCTTGGAGTCATAGTGTTTGAGTTTTTACACTTTACATCAGACTTAAAACCAAGAGTTTTAACAGTGATAAATTAACAACCGGGGAATAGATTTTTGTGTATTTTCTAAGTTTAAGTTATATTTATAAGTCGTGTGTTGATATTATAATCAGCTGGTTCAGAAAGTGGACGTTAAATACCTCCAATATAACAATAAATGTCAAGAAGAGTGTAAAGGTCATAGGCTGGGTAATTAATACATTCGAGCCACTCTGTACTTTATTAGGGAATGTAATTAAGAGTTCGAACATCCATCAGGCTATCAGAAACCAAACTTTTTCCACTTTCTCTACCTCTTGGCAATCTATTTCTATTAATTGTAATATTAACATTAGCAAAATATTTAATTAATATAGTAGCTTCTATTTCATATTTATTTAACTGGAAATAAATGTGCTAGTAATGGGATTAAAGTCCAATTTAATAATGAGTTGAGACAACAGCACATTAATATTTTTAATTCGAAGATCAAAAGATACAATAAAAATTAACAAATTTAATACATTTATAAATGTATTAATATTCATAAAAACTTTGTTATGTTTTGAAATTGAAATCATTTTCTCAAGGTAAAATATTGAAGACAAATAACAACCGCATCATACATTTCCATAGCATTGAATTGATTTCACAACTTTTGACTTGTGTCTTATCTTGTATTACTGTTAGCATATGTATCTTTTTTTCCACCATGATTCAAATTTTTTCGCGTACCACCAAACATCTTGGGGCTAAAACAATGCACTTGGGATAAGCGCAACCCACGTTGGAAACCGATGCATCATGCTAACCTCCTAGGGCGTAAAGGTCCTTGGGTGAGTTCCAAAAGAATTTAATTTGATTAGTTTAGAAAATATAATTATTCAAATTAAATAAGCTAATAATCATTTCTAAACATATATATAAAATATCTAAATATTATAGCTTACATTAAGTATATATTAATTAAAAGCTTCTAAAAATATTAAGTGAAAAGGAAATTTTGCCTCTTTTTTTATTTATAACTTTTATCTTTATTTTCTCGGAATTTTGGTACCTTATAATAAATTTTATTCTGCTTCACTCATAGGCTGCGGTCTATTTACGCTTTATTTGTGTTTTACAGACTATATCTGTATTGTAAATTTTATTTCTTACCTAGGGCATATGAAACCCCCGCGGTGGTACAGGCCAGGTGCACTGAAGACAATTTGTTCCAATACAATATATAATACTATTTTTCCTGACTTTTTTTTCCTATCACGTTGGGGTTTACCAGAATTTAGCAATGTCAACACAGTTTCTGAGAAAGATATCCTTTAACAAAGGGTGCCATTAGGTTAGATAATTTTAATGTTACTGAAAGAAAGTGATTTACTAAAAGCTATGGTGACATGGAGGTCTAGGGTTAAGGTGTCAGACTTCTGTGCTGGTGGCCCTGGTTCAATCCCCGGTCCCGGCACAGATTTATCTGATTGACAAACCCTTCCTTCAGCACTGACAAGACGTGTATTAATCACAACTTGTGAATGGGTGGAATGCCATGCCTCCACCGTGGTTCGGATTCCACGTTAAACTGTAGGTCCTCCATTTCATCTCACAATCACCCTACCATTGCACATTAGCGTAAGTGCGTATAACACGAACCGGTAGTAAGACACTGTAGTAATAGTAATAATAATAAAAATAAAAGTTACATCAACACGTTATTATTTAAATAAATGGTACGGCACACCGCACAGACTTTCTCTCTCTTTCTATAAACTCGTAAGATTTCTGAACGGAATAATGTACATTGTATCATCACCACTCCACATAAGAACACGCATAAAATAATATACAATGATATAGAATCAATGAGAAAAGAGACGCATCTTTGTCCACCTAAGAACATTTCAAACAGTTTAATGTCTTCCACAAGGGTCAACAAATCGTATTAAAATTTCGATTTCTGGTTAAAATTTTAACATTTTAAAAGGTGTTGCAGATCTTCAAGTCATCGCATTGATATTTAATTATTCATTTATACATTTTGACTAATAAAAAATGTAAATATTGACTATTGAGTCTAAAATGGAGATAGATCATTGCTATGCAAACATTTCTCCTAAGAGATTTAAGGAAAAATAACATACTTTTTTTAGATACTTACTTATATTTAATTACTATATGGCATTGGAGTATTATTGCGTTAAGACTTAAGTAGTATATGTTTACAACTAAAGCTCACAAAATTGTATTAATATATTTGCAAATATCTCAGAAACTGCTGTTTTTATAAAAATATATGTCAAATAAAAGTTTTTTATTTCTAATAGTCCTACAATTTTGCAATGATAAGTTGTTTAGTTTCTCCAATAGTTGTGGAGATACGGAAATTAACGCTTCTGTAATGTACCCTAAAAATCATTTTCATAGGAAAATGAAAATAGCCAGTTTATTTATAATCTTAATCAACGCCTAGATACGAATTTTAATCAAAATCGTTTAAGCAGATTTTGAGAAAACCAAATTTTTCTCTTTTCGTCCTTCAGTAAACTACCCTTAATTTTAAGTTTTTATAGACACACAGAGAGACGGCATTGCAAAGACTATTTTTTAGGGTTCGGGGGGTCATAGGACGTCGACATCCATCAACATTTCAGGTTAGTTTTTTTTTACGGTCGCAATACTTAAACTTTAATGTCCAAAAAGTTAAAAAAATTCATATAATTGCGTATATATTGAAAGTTATTGATTTTATAAAAATATGTTTCGAATAAAATATCTGTATTATAAATATATATACATATTTGTAATGCTAAGTAATTTCATATCTCAAATAGTTTCGGAGCTATTTAAAAAAATGTTAATTTACGCATCAGACCGGAGCCCTTAAAGCCATTTTGCCGAAATATTGAGGGTAGCCATTTTGTATGGAATATTTATTAATGTTTATAAATGAAATTTAATCAAAATCGTTAGAGCCGATTTTGAGAAAATCGACTTTTTCTCTTTTTGCCATTCAGTAAACTACCCTTAATTTTAAGTTTTAATAGACACACAGACAGACTGCATTGCAAAGACTATTTTTAAGGGTTCGGGGGGTCATGAGACGTCGACATCCATCAATATTTCAGGTTAGTTTTTCTTACGGTCGCAATACTTAAGCTTTAATGTCCAAAAAGTTAAAAATATATATATAATTGCGTATATATTGAAAGTTATTGATTTTATAAAAATATGTTTCGCATAAAATATTTGTATTATAAATATATATACATATTTGTAATGCTAAGTAATTTAATATCTCAAATAGTTTCGGAGCTATTATAAAAAATGTTAATTTACGCATCAGACCGGAGCCCTTAAAACGATTTTGCCGAAATATTGAGAGTAGCCATTTTGTTTGGAATATTTATTTATGTTCATAAATGAAATTTAATCAAAATCGTTAGTGCCGATTTTGAGAAAATCGACTTTTTCTCTTTTTGCCCTTCTGTAAACTACCCTTAATTTTAGGGGTAGATATCCAATTCCAAAAACCCCTCGGGGCAACCCTATGAAAACCCTAGATATCAAGTTTCAGCTCAATCGGTGAAATAGTTTAGGCTCTAGTTGGAGGTACAGACAAACAGACAGACAGACAGACAGACAGACAGACAGACGGAAATTCAAAAACCACTTTTTCGGATTCAGGAAGTCATGAAACGTCAAAATTCATCAAAATCTCGAGTTCGATTTTTTTTACGATCACAATACTTTCTCTACCTGTAAGATAGAGAGAAAGTAAAAATACGATTGCAAATATTATGTGTATAGGTAGGTTACAGTTTTCCTTACCTCACTTAAAATTTAGTACCGCAAGTTAAAACTCTTGAAAACATGTGGTCTCATAAAACATTGAACAATGGTCGTATTTCGTGGCAAACTAGCCCTTTGTATTTCTATTTATTATTTGGTAAGTACATTGACGATTGCTTAGAAATATATCTAAAATACTAACTAAACCAATCCAAATATATAAGTCATAGTACAATGGACTAGTTTCAACATGATTTGGAAATATGTTTTGTGTTTATTAATTTTTCAGCAATTAAGTTTTAAATGATTTTATATTGTTTAATAAGTTCTTCCTTATGAAGTGGGGGCAAAGTAAGATAGAAAAGTATGTTTATAATCTTAGTGAATAATAAATAAAATAATATCAAACACGACATAACATATAGATAAGATTATTTGGATATAATTTCTAGATAAAATGATTTGTGTGACAATTTAGTGCGGAGTAAATTCCTTGGTAACCGAATACTATATATAATTTTTATTAGGTGTTCTACCATACGACAGGCCCATTCCTATTGTCAAATGAACCTGGTTCGACAGTGCATCCTCTTCTCTACCACCTCCTTGAGCTCACAGAATTTTCTTCTTTCCTTAAAGTCATCGAATATTTGAATACTCATTTTTACCAAGCTCCTCTTTCCCTCAACTTTCCTTATATGACGTAGTACACAAGAGAGTTCCTCCTATTTATAAAAAAAAATAATTTAATGATATTAATTATGGTTTTAAATGAAACAAAAATAGTTTGGTAGTGTTATATTAAATAATGTTTCTGTAAATTTCACTGGGATAATTTTATTATTGTGTAGGCCCCTGTATAATAATTACTTTAATGAGGTAAGGATGAGGAAGAAAGCATTTTAAAGAGGTATTCTCTACTCATTATAGTGGAAGGAGAGTGGGGAACCATTTAGGAAAAGTCACCCTCATTATACACAACCGAGATTCTAGATACAATCCCCGTCTTCGGGTGGCCTTAGACTATTCGGCCACTAAAATGGGTAATTGGATTTTTATTTTTCTTATCTAAATTATATAAAATATATAATAGATACGACCGTTTATGTTCTTTAAATATGTGTGATTGTAAATTGACTACTTTGGTGGAGGGGCCGGGTGGATATACACGTCTTCGTATCCTCGTCTAGGTGCCAGTTAGCTTGGGCCGACATATTTTTAACGATTCGAACGTAACTTGGAATTTTGTAATGTTATCTCCTAACTTCATATTGAAAGCTATTTTTGTAATAATATGGGTCACAATTCGTGCGTTTTAATGTTACATTGATTAGCTCAATATTATTTATAATCATGTTATTTTTGAAACTGCTTACGATGCAAATTTAATGAATTATTTATTTTGCATCATTGCTGTGTTGAACATGGTGAATATGCGATCTGATATAACACGCGCTGCTATTTCATATCTAAAGAACTGGGATGATTAAAATGGGATTGGATCAAGAGTGATCAAATCTAGTGACCGATATGAATAATTACGGTCCTCTCTCAGATAAGTTGATTAATAAAAATATGTTTTATCTCTACTAACGCAGGTCCTGACTGCTCGACGACTATTACGCGAGTGTCCTCATCTCCGCTTGTTTACGAAGGTTTTGCTTCTAGAACATTCGAGTAACGAGATGTATTCGTCTCTTGTTTCTTCCCCCTTTTCCTTCGAGGAGATTTTGATTGGGTGGCCGATATTGAGAGACAGAAGATGTTGCACTACGTAGATATCTACTGTGATTCTAATGTAAATTAAATACATTTGAATATTACTACGCTGGATAATATCTGATTAAATCTTTTAATAATAATCAAAAGGGATGTGTAAAATATAATTTTTATAATTTATATCTATGCTCATTCAATAACCACATTGAGAACAATCTCATAACATACAATGCACGTTTGATATAGTGGATTTTTATCATTTTAAGAAAAATTGTTTCTAAAATAACAACTTTATCGGAGTTTTGTATACTCTTAACAAGATCGGGGATCTTTTCTCTTTTTGAAGGTTGACCCGGATTTTTTTCTGTCCAATCCTTAAGGGTTCATTTAAAAACCACCTAGCACTGTAGAGAGGTAGACTGGGGAGTGTGGAATCTCTAGTGTCTACATGGTGCTACATGGGGGTATGTTACTTAACACAGATCTTATATTTATATTCTAATTTTGAAAAAAATAAATATATTTTTCATCTTTTAACCGTTGATAAACATATTTATAGATAGCTTTCGATTCTGAGAAATTTTAATTGTGAGTCTCTCTTTAATAGTCACTAGAAAGTTTCCCTATGAATTAATGACATTTACTCTGGATGGGAAAAGATACGTAACAAAAGTTGGGTAGAGAGGGAGTTAAATATATTCTGGGTATTACCTGTGGGCTGAGGGTGGTAAAAAAACTGATTTGTTGTTTATGGATGACTGTCATGTCCATTTTATTTGCTTCAACCACTCAATGACTTGGGGAAACTGTAATAATGGATGACGAAAGCAATAATAAAATAAAAATTGGGCAGTTGAATGCTATGCGGAGTAAGACCGTTATGGAAGAGATTTGAAAAATGGCTGGGACTTGAGTTTGGACATCATTTGCGTGCAGGAGCCGTACATTACGGTAAGTGAAAATATTCTGCAGATGCCACAAAGGTGAGAATTATCACTAGTGGTTCGTCGCCCATGAGCGTGATAGTAATCTTCAATCCACATATAACGGTTACAAGATTAGATCAATACTGCAATGAGAAAGTCACTTGCGTCGAGATAAGAACAGATAAAGGTGCATTCATCCTGATCAACATGTACTTCCAGTACAGGGAAGATATTGAAAAATAACTGGAGCAAATAGACGTTATATATGACGTCTATATAGGTGTCCCGGTGGTATTCCTCGCAGATGCAAATGCGAAGTCACCCATGTGGTTCAGCTATGTGTTGGAAGAGAGGTAGATGTAGGGCACATGAGAGAGGAGAGAAATTAGAAGAGATAATAGTGGCGAGAAGGCTAGAAGTGCTGAATATGAAAGGGAATACACCCACCTATGCGGGGAGAGCGGGAGCAAGCTCAAATGTAGATGTCACGCTATGCATCCAGGAAGCGATTGGGATTGTTAAGAACTGGAAAGTACTGGACGGGTTGACAATTAGTTACCATAGCTTGATCACTTTTGATATTGAAGGAGATCTAGGGCTGCAGGTTGAAGTCGGAATAAGACCTAAATTCAACATCCACAAAGCCGATTGGGAGAGATTAAAGAGAGAATTGCAGCTACCAACAGAGATAGAAAACGGAGGAAATGTAAATGTGAAAGCAAAGGAGTTTAAGAGAGCTGTACAAAGGGGAACGAGAGTGGCCATCCCGATATTTAAAGGACAAATTAAGGATAAGTAATAAACCCTGGAATGAGAGGCTCAGGAAATTTGGAAGGAAATGAAGGTAGTGAGGAGGAGATACCAGAACTGTCATGATTCATGGAGTCGTGGAATGTTACTGGATATCTATAGAAGGAAGAAAGAAGAGTATGAACCTGCCTGAGGCTGGATAAGAGGGAAAGCTGGGAGTGATACGTTCAGGAGTTGAGAATTAATACTTGGGGCATACCATTTCTGATAGTGACCGGAAAGGCAAGGCCCCCAGCTGTGATCTTGACGCTGAAGACACAGAATGGGGACATGATTTTTGCTGGGAAGAATTGTTAAGGTTGTTGTTTGAAACGATGCTTCCAGACGATAGTGTGGAAGACGACGAGGAACAAGAAACTGCAAGAATGGACATGACAAGGAACTAAGACAACAAAGCAGAGACAGATCCAATATCCAGGGAAGAGATTATAAGGTTGGTGGCCAAAATGAAGAGTAAGAAGGCACCTGGACCTGATGGAATCAGAGTTGAGTTCCTTCAGGAAATCAGCGGACAGGTAGCACCCTTTCTAACGTGATGTTGCCGTCTGTACGAAAGAGATATCCCATAGGACCAATTGTGTATCAACACAACTGCTCACCTGTTCATACTTCTCGGTTATTGCAGCGGTGGTTTGCAGATCATGGGGAGGACATTGATGTTATTCCATGGCTTCCATGTGCCTGTGATATGAACCCAATCGAAAATGTATGGTCAGAAATGAGTAGGATACTACGTGAACGTAATCTAGATATCAGGAATTCTAATCAACTTTGAGATGAAGTTGAAGTTGTTTGGGAAGAGCTCTCTGAAAGTTCATGCTTCAAGACTTATTAATTCGATGCCTAGAAGACTGGCAAGTGTTGTGGAAGGAAATGTATTTTGGACACTTTATTGATATGTTAAATACTCACCAAACTTTAGCTTCTGGTTTAATGGCTGTTGGACTATGTGTATTGACTGGATACAAATCATACTTAACCTCTTGGTTTAACCACCTGGATCACCATCTGTCGTCACTATCTTGTCTTAACCATATGTATCACCGTCTAAGGTCACTATCTTGCCTTAACCACCTGGATGACCGTCTAAAGTCACTATCTTGGCTTAAGAATCTAGATCATCATATGCCGTCACTATTTAGGCTTAATCCCTGGATAAATATCTGTCGTCACTATCTTAGTGTAACGTTACAAGGATGTAATTTTACATCTAAGCCCTACTCCTACCCGATGCTGCTGAACAGTCATACGTAGTAATACTACCCGCTCCAAGAAAATATCATCCGATGAATACTACCCGCTCCTAGAAACGTCAGTAAATAGTCAATTCACCTAAAATAGTAAGCTTCTCTATTGTAGTTCCTAATATAACCAAGCCATAATAAAAACAATATATTTCTATACAATCCCCTTTCAACTTCTACAAGTAATTCTGTTAGCGTACGTACCCTCTGATATGCTGGCCTGGACAAGCAAGAAAACTATCTGGCTGCAAAACATCCTAAATCGGCGAGTGGGGCAACTTTGCTGAGTGCACCCGCACTAGATGTGAATACCGGACCGACTCGATAGTAACCGGCGAGCGCATTTTTGCTAATCATGAGCCAGGTTGAGACAGACGTAGCTGGCCTCTTCCGGATAATCTCTACAATCGTCTACCGGCCTCTGACGTCGCTGACCAATCAATCATAGAAGATTAAAAATACGATGCAAGAAACCGTTGGCTGGAGCGGCACAACCAACCAGAGACCTTCACGCTGGATTACCCAAGGATATGGCGTGATTACCACCCCCTTTACTTCCCCGACCAAGTTGTGAACTTGCCCCCCTTTTGTGCTACGCAGTTAGATAACTATATATCATGTAACTTTGTAAAATAACCATGACTTTTGAAACCGTCACCATGAGGGCCGGACCTCTGTATAATTCATCACCAATTACTTTTGGATCCGTCACCATGAGGGAAAGACCTCTGTATATTACTTCAATCATCGACTTTTGAACTTTCACCATGAGGGCCGGACTCTGTTTAATTTATCAACCAATGACTTTTGAACTCGTCACCATGAGGGACAGACCTCTGTATAATACATCATCCAAGGACTTTTGAATCTGCCAGCGTCGAGATGGATCTCCACTATCATATTGTGAAACTTCAAAACTCATCACCATGTTGGACGGACGGTGCTAATTGTTCTATATCGTCTGGAGACGATATCTTGGAACAATGGACTCTGTGAAAGGGAAGTTATCACACTTTGTAAATATTCGTCGTTAGGATTTTGGAACTTTATCTGTTGAACTTAATAATAGCATTATTTTGGATATTAATGGGGCTATATGATGATAGTGTTGTTGTTGTATAGTCGTGTTAGATTCTTAAAGGAGTTAACGAATCTATTATATTGCTTATTTGGTTTTCCATTGTATTCTAATATTTGTCTAAAGTAAATTGGACTGTTCATGGTTTATTCTCAAACGTTCATCAATCTCAAATCAATAGTTTAACTTAGTTCGAGTTCGATTGATGACGGTTCAAACAGTCCCGCGTAAGTTATCATTAGGTTTGATATGGGTAACTCACGTGTTATATAACGTCATTTGTAAAGTTTATTGTATATTTGTTTAGAGTACTGATGTATTTTCTGTTTACATAATGTTAGATTATTTAATTACATTGACAGTATAACTGTGGGGCTTACTATTAAATATAACTAAAGAAAGTTATTATGATTATTCAGTCCACATTGTTAGGACACTTTCGTAACCATTTAGATTGGCTCATTAAGCCTTTTACAACTGATAGTATTATTATTTATTTTGTTTATTTTGAAAGAGTTGAAATAGACTCAAAATGGTAAAGATAATTATTATGTTTTCCAGCGATCAATATTTTCCAATTCTACTAGGATGGTCAAGGCCACCTTATTTATTGTCTGCTGTTTTGATAAAATTATATTGCTATTTATTTACTTCTCACTGCGCTTGCTTTCTTATTTATTATTTCATGTTCATTCGATTATACCCTCTTTTCCTTGTAGTGTTTTTTACAGTGGCCTATTACTACGAGGTAGATAGAGCGGGTGTAACATTAGCTTAACCACCTGGATCACCAGCTTACGTCAGTATCTGGGATTTACCACCTGGAACACCATTTGTCGTCACTATCTTGACTTAACCCCCTGAATCACCAGCTTCCATCAGTATCTTTGCTTAACCGTCTGGATCACCATCTGTCGTTACTATTTGGCTTAACCACCTGGATTAGAAGTTTCCATCACTATATTGGCTTAACCACCTGGATCACTATCTGTCGTCACCATCATGGCTATACCACCTGTATCAGCAGCTTTCATCAGTATCTTGGCTTAACCACCTGGATCACCATCTGTCGTCACTTTACATTAGAATATGAATGGATATAACTAAATAAATAGATCAACAAAGGAGCATCAGGTGTGAAGCACCCAGGTACACTCTATAACCTCACATATAGGTAATATGTGTAAATAAGAAAGCTTTTAACTAGTAAAGCAGGAAACAAACTAATTTATCAAATGGCATTATGGGCAGCAACTCCACCGTATAATAACTTGGTGGGGAATCAAATCTAATTACAAATTAATCATAGATTATTTACCTCCAGTCAACTGACTGAAGACTTCCAGCTACTGCTGTCAACAAAAATTATAAAAACTATGCTACAAAAAATTTATCCTAATTTAAGGAGCTAGGAGGGAGATAATTAGCATGAGCTAATTAGCGTGATTAACTCCATTGAGAGTTAGACAGTTAGGCATTATAACGTTATAACTTCTTAGAAGCAAAACTATTATTTTACAACCAGTACGAGGGAACCACCAGGAAAAATTTATCCTATTGATACTATGGCCGGACTCTTCCTAATTATTACTGCCTGAGCAATCAATAGTATCTTTATTCTGCTACTCTATTAACGGGACAATATTACTAACCAAAATAGTGATCATTTTTACAACGCTGAAGGCTCCACAAGAGGACAGCGCACAATAAATAAAACCCCGCGGGTTACTACTATGGACAAGTAGCACTTCCACAGATTGCGCACCGCCAGCCGTTACACAGATAATCAGAGACCAGTCTCAGTTACAAACACAATCAGTTCGTGAAACATAGCAATAGATAACCTGGTATAGTCCATTATTAAATTATATCTTTAAAACTAGTAGCAGCATGGTCATATAGTCTAAGGAGTCGAATCATGACCCAAATATTTGGACTAAGTTTAATGGACATGGAAATGTAGTGACCAAAGCAATAAACTATGCCAAATGGACATAGGGAAACAAGTCAGTAATACTGACATACAACAACTAAGTCATCAGGACATCAAAACAATATAGCTTAAGGCTCAAAAAATATTACTACATCCCTCAATACTTATAGTATCCGCTGAGGCTAGCTTTGAGGCTTTGAGGCGAAACAGACGCACCAGCCATCGTGGTCTTCAGTACGTATTCCTAGCTAATGCTCGTGTCTATCTTACAGCAGTTTCTCCGTCAAGTGATTATTTTAGAATAGATAGATGTGAACCAAGGACAGGCTTTTTATACAATGGGACTAATCAAATTTGGCATAATTTCTTGTGTATGAAAAGGGAAGGAGGTATCCATTAGACATCACGCTAGACGACACTAGCTATTAGACAAAGAAAGTATACAAAATATCAACACTTGAAAATAGATAACTGTGAAATTACTTAATTCTTTTTTGGCAACACTGTAAAAATAATTAAAAAATGCGTGTCTAGGTTACACAAATTGTAGTTTTGTTCACGAAATACTAACCATTACTGTATGTACCGTTGCACAGGTAAAATCCGAATCTACTAATAATACATTATTTCTGTGGAGGATCTTTCAATTTCCGATGAGATGAGAGAAAGATGGTAGAGAATATGACGGTGCAAGATAATATAATAATGAATAATATTTAGCACCGCGTCTTACTACCGTTCGGGTTATACGCTTAAGTACTAATTACTCTAATGGATTAGGAATTGGGAGGGTTGAATTTAGAGGAAGTGAACCCGAATTTGCGTGGAGGGAGAGTGAAAACCATTTAGGAAAAACCACCCCCAGTTCACTGGACCGAGATTCGAACCTGGATCTCCCGTCCGCGGCGGTCGAGCTCAACACGACTAGCGCGTTAGCCAACTACGCCACCGAGGCGGGTCGACGGTGCAAAGTCAATTAACATCTTAACCTAACTCAAATCTAAAAAGCCAATCTCTGGTGAGCAGATGAATTATTCCTCTCTTGAAAATAATCCCTCAGTACCAACTGGAATTGAACCTGCGACTCTTAGTGAGTAACCATTGGCTCTGATCACTATACATGAGACCGGTGAGACGATACTGTAATATCGTATTTTCTTTGCTGTATTCTAATCCTACAAACTACTGTCTCAGTTGAAATATAACAACAAGCTAAGGGTATCGTTTTCGATTCCTGCAATGCCGTAATATTTATTATGGCTAATTGTGGTTTACTCTCTCATAGGTTGAATCACGGCTGAGGGCTGGATTATGTGTGTTTTAGATTTGAGTTATTTCTAAGTCGTGTGCTGATATATCAGTCGGTTCAGAAATTGCACATTAAATACCTCAATAAATTAATACACATATAAAATATACAGTAGAACCAACAATCAATGTAGTTCTAAAAGAATATAAAAATCCGTCAAAAAAAAATCGCGTTTCCTTAGGTTCAAGCGCAGTCTTATTTGTGAAATGGGGATGGGTTGTATATAGGATATAGATTTTTAGCTAAAGAAGGAATTTAGTTACAATTTTTATTCTGTCTGGTAATGATGGAGATGTGGTTCCCCTTTATGATTTCTCACACTCTCTCCCCACGCAAATACGGGTATAATTATATTTCCTTCAAAGGACACCAGCCCCATACTTACCATATTATCCTAATTAATGTACATGCGTATAACCCAATGAATATTAAGTTGAGGTGAAAACAATTAGTGTTAGTAATTAAACTAAAGTAAGTTCAACCAAATTATGGCACTGTTGTGTGATTGACGATTCTAAAATATTAAAAACCAAAAGGTTGGTGTAACATTCATATGAAATTATATTACCAAAATTCACATCCAATTGTTGTATGCATTTCATTCTATTGTTGTTGTCACATTATTTTCCCCCACGTATTGTTGTTCCCTTGTCATACATATTGTTAGTAGCTGCCGACAAGAATGCTGGTTTCACAGGCTGAACCGGGAGAGATCTTAGTTGTTAGAATGAATTTGAGTCTATTTTTGACTAGGTCCAACTGAGGTAATTTTCCCAACATGATCCAGAGGTTATTTGATTGAGTCTCACGTTTATTTCTATGATTTTTTCCTACCCTGAAATATCTTGGTTGTTGTTTTTGTTAAATAGATATGCTGATTTTGCACCGAGAGTAATGTTTTAATTTTAAATACGAGCTATTCAATTTTTATTTTCTCTTATATTTTATTAATTTATTACTCATATAATGACGTCACTGGACTTAAAGGAAACATAGTAGATTCCTTTTAACATTTAACTGCATAATTTTTAATTTTTTTACAAAGCTTAGAAGGCACTTGAAAAGGAGTTGGCAAACCCTTTGATCAAGGCATCTACTCCAGGGAAGAAAAATCCTTCACTAACTATTAATAAACCATAGGCTTATATTGTCGGTTTCATTGGTAACAATTTATTAGACCATTTGAATGTTATTTTAATAGTAAGTTTAGATTTCATATGAAAACTTAGTGTCCTTTCACATATTTAAACCTAGTTTTTTTTTAACAAACTACATAACACATAATTTCCTTGAAAAAAGGTTTTCTCACTAAACACATAACTTTGAAGTTGATGCATAATAACACCTAATAATCTTAGGATAATTTGTTGGATGAGAGTAAGTAATAATACTCTTTCATAAAAGGCAGAATTATAAATTGTCATCAGTCAATCAGCTTCGTTATTTCTATTTTCTAATGTTGACTTAAAAAAATCTTCAAGGCCTCTCTTTAATTTTATTTCTCTAAATATATTTTAATCAATAAAAAAGACGATCGACCAAACCAGCAGCCGTGATCAACCGGTAAATCGTGATCGACTGTTTGGCCACCTCTGCTCTAGAAGATTTTTACAGTATAATTCATGACTTTGGTAGTCTCGTACATAGTCCGATCAAGGCTATGACCAGAAATTAATTTCGGGGTGTGTTCTACATGCAGTGACTAGTAGTGAATTCCCCTAAACTAAAGAAACCAGGGTGTCTTTACATTTAATTTATCACAAAGCCATTTATTTATTTTTTAAACAAAATGGAGGTTGTATGTGCAATTCATTTTATAAGACTTCATTTGGCTACTAGTCCAGGCAATGAGGAATAAAAAATAAACAAATAATAGTTTATAACGGGCTTTACTCCCAATATTTGATACAGCAATGAATTCACAACATGATGGGAGAGAAAAAAATCAAGGATTTTAAACATCAAACAATATATTAATAATAGTGTATTTTTGTTCTTAACACAAAAGTGAGAATATAAGTATTTTTTAATTCTCTCATAAGGGGGTGAAATTAAGTGCTTGAACCCTAAAAATAGTGGTCTTTTATTCTAAAATCTACTTAACACTCAAGTGCACTTAATTATACCAACAATGATTATACCATAAACAACCCTACATTTTGAGTTTAATGTGAACGTGTAAAACTATATCATTTTCAATTATTTCGGTTTAGGTGATTGGTATAAGAAACTGACTGGATCAATATTACTTAAAGAATGTAGTTATTTTAAGTATAGTTATCCTATAAAATTATAAGTTATTTGATGATTATTGTTGGTGTTTTGAATCAGAAGATATGCCTTCCTTTGAAGTTTAAATAAGATCCTTGACTAATTTTTTTTCCCAAATTCAAATACACTCGGTCTTTCCCAAAATCATTTATCAGACTCCTTATCTTCGAGACGACATCTAAATAATCATCGGCGCCAGTGAGTCCACCATACATGTAGAGTGCGCTGTCCGTGATTCCAGGCACATCCTTAAGAGCCGGCAACGTGTCTAGAGATAAAGCGGCTCTCCGAATCTCGACAGGAAATGCAACCGTCTGAGTCACATTGTTGCGAGTTAGAGTGTCTTTCATTTTGGTGATTAGATCTGCCTCATATTCCTTTGGTTTTGGGGGAGTTTTATAACCCCGAATATTAAAATCAATGGAGATTGTGGCTTCGGGGAAATTATGTGTAGACAGAGAGAGGAACTCGTCAATTTCTTTATTATTCATGTTGCTCGTTTCTACATTCAACCACAGCGGGAACGTCAACTGAAAACACGAGAAAAAACATTATTCTTTTAAGTATATTTTGAAGTTTTTTGTTTTATTTTATTTATGTTTATTTTTTTCATTATATAATTTATAAGATCTTACATATATATAATTTAGTTTTGGAAAAACAACATTGCTATTTTTACCTATCTCTATTCTTGCTGAAGACTCACCAATGGTTACGTCAGTGAGTTGCGTTAAGCTAGCAATCTAATGGATTTCTGAGGATGAGGTTGAGGTTTGAATCTCGAACCAGTGGTCCTATCCCCCAGATGTTGCGTGTTTATCTCCCTATGGTGAAACTCGCCATGCTCAATTTGAACTCGTAATTTCATTTCCGTAAAGTAGCTATTCTTGAGTTTAAAATCTCGCAATTGGTGTTGGGTCTTCTAATATCGTATTAAGCGAAAAATTCCGAGCTTCCGGTGTCGAAAACTGTGATTTGACATCTACTTATAGCTGTGTGAACGCAGCCTTCAGTCATTTAAACAATAGAATAAAAACATTTTTGTCTTCACCATCTTCGTTTTATCTCGGTTTTATTTTTTGTTGTTGTTTTAGTTTAGCTCGATAAAGTCTAAATAAAGATGGATAAAAAGAAAATAAGTAAAGCACAAAACAGATACACAATATATAATATATATAAAGATGATAAAAGAAATTAAGTAAAGACAAACCAGATTAACAATATATATATATATATAAAATACTTTATGTTTGTTTGATTCGCTAAATGTTTAAATAAAATGCTATTACTAGTATAACTTATTACATCATGTATGATCTATCTTAATAACTTTAATAAATACCTAAAAAGCGAAAATTAAATAACATACAGCATTTGGATGGGCTGCCTTTCTATTTGCATAAAACTGTTTATTAAACCTGAACAATTTAATAAATTGCCTATAACTCAGATCAAAACCATCTTCGTGTTCACGAAATATACGTGGCATTCTATTAAATTCATTTCGAATTCTTCAATTTCTTTATTATCAAATAGTCTATCTATATTTCCGCCATTTTACATTTTGTCCAAAATCAAATACTTTCGAATTATCTGTTTCGAGATTGACGATTCCAAGAGGTGGAACCGCAGTGAGATCTATCCGAATGAAAAAAAAAAATAAGTTTGTGACGAAATTTTTTTCAAGAATAGCTGAATATAAAAAATTTCAAGAGCTTGTCACGTGAACGCCCGATCTCGTAATGGAACAAACTTTAAACATCTCGGGGATAGGCCCGCAGGTGCACTACATGTGGGCTTTCAACATGAGATTACTAAATTAAAAATTAAGTGGTCCTTAATTAATTAAATGTACCAATTATTTAAATGTCTATAGCAGTGATATTCAAATATTTTCTTCCATTTAACCCCCTAACCTCCCTCGCCAAAGATATAATTTATCTAAAACTTTATAGCCCCAATGACTTTGTTGCATTATGCAAACTAAACATGTTCTATGATCTACATATAAAATAATTAAAATAAACTACATCCAAAACAATTTATTTAATAATAGTTTTAATTGAGAAGAACACATATATATGTATAGATAGGTATATATATTACAGTTTATCTACCACTAAGGATCTCTTTGTGTATCCCTGTCTATTGCACAAATTGGTTTCCTTCAAAATATAATGTGTTTTGCTTAAGAAAGCAGGTTTTTTATAGTAATTTATTTGTCTAGATTTACTTGAACATATAGTTTTTAAACTGTAAATCAAAAGGCGTTTTCTTGATCAATTTAAAAAAAAAAAATATATGTATATCAATACATTAAATGATGTATCTATATTTTTTCTTGATAAATTGTAAATCCTAATTTTATTTACTCAATTTCGATATTAAATAAAGTAATTTCAGTAACAATTTAGAAATTAGCGTTTGGGGCATTAGAAAGAAGGCTGCAAAGCCCTTTTGAAATGTTAAATAGTAGCTTAGCTCGAAACATACGAAGAAAACTCATAGTCATGTTTTCTTTCTACTGTTAATTTTTAAATATCCACAAAGTGCATCTATGTAAAGGAACAGGTGTAGAATATTATTAAAATGAAGAGTTTCTGTATATGATTTTTTGTCATGAGCATTGAGCGATATCCATCCCACGCTGAGGTCTTATATTTAAAATATAGTAGCTTTTGTGCACAAATATGTGAACTTCTACACCAGAATTTTAAAACGTTGTCTTTATTTTTAAAGGTCATCAAGGAAACGGGTAGGAAGAAATAAAATAATAATTAAAAAAAAATAAGCACGTTGCCAGGGTAACCAAATGATCTACTGCGTGGTTACGTCATGTGATTTTGTGTATTTCTGGTAGTATTGATTATTTGATAAAATAGAGGAATATTTGTTTATTAATTTATTTCAAGGAAGATAGCACAACTAAAAAGCTTTGTTAATTTTCTTTTGAACAAAAAAGTTTTAGCGACACCAAATTTAATAAACCACCAACGATCTTTATAGCTGTAGAGAGGAACAATTATTCATCCCTTGCAATTTAATAAAAATATGATCCCATTAATTTTAACTCAGACTTTTACCCACTAGATATAGATTTGTTTAAGTTGGCCTCGTGTCTAACGTGCTCAAACAATCGTTAGAAGGATTTGTAGCTTTTTTTCTAGTGGAGAATATAAACATATTCTTAAAACTTTTTGAATCTGGTTTTTGGGTCAATGTAAGTGTGAAATTAAAGGGTTTACAAGTTAATTTTTCCAAGGGGGTCGAGTTCTGCTAAAAAATAATCCTATAACTGTTATGCAATTCAATCAAATTTTACCAGATTATCGAACTTAAAGATCTTAAAAACATTACAAATTATCCCTTTGACACAAAACAGTTTTATACCAATAAGCCCATCAGTAAAATACTTCTGTAAAGTTGTTTAAAGGAAGAAGAGGTGTAAAGAAAAAGTAAAAATATTATGTATTTATATTTTTATTTATTTTTTATTTATTTATTTTATTTATGAATTTAGGAATTAGTTTAATTTTATATAATCTATAATATATAATAATATGTATTTTATTGGGCGCCAACTACCAACCCCTTTTATTTTGTGAGATAGGTAGATTTTTAATTATTGAATAAGTTTATCCCCATAAACTGCTCAGCGGTAATACGAAAACCCTTTCTCTCAAGACCCCTGGACTTTACCTAAAGTTTTGGACTTAAGTTGGACACTTACAACCGAAGACTTCCTGATGCAGATTCTGATTCTTGCTCTGACCAATCCAATCTACTGAGTATCGCTATACATGGGATGCAAGTTCAAAAGAAAATACAAGGTACATTGATGTAAATTACAATAAAGCAATTAAATTTAAATAGTGATTTTAATTATTGTAGTGAATGATATCCTTAAATAAACCCTACCTACTAAGGCATGCCTCCCAAATTATAAGATTAATATAAGTATTGCAAGCAATACTTGAAATTGTTAAACTCTCACTTGAATTGTGAGTATAAAAAATATACATATTTCTTTAAGCAAATAACAATATTTTAACAACAACAAAATTTATTCTTTATAACATGTAACAATAAGGCTATGATTCTTTAATAAACAGAATACTATTGTTCTGAGGTGGACAAAAGGTATTAATTCTGGTTTGGAAACTGACATTATTTGTCCTTCTTTAGTAATTTTAAGGATTATGCTTAATTATTCACATCCATAACAGGATGTTTACAGATGGATTTGATCTCACCCGAAAATGTCCTTGCTCTGGTAAAAATGTTGAATCAAAGCTCCGTCAATATTTAACTCTCCGGCCTTAAATTTCCACAAAAAAATCTTCCTTGAGTGCTTCTACTCAACCTTCTTCACAAGTTTATACCTCTTTTAGAAGTTTTAGATGATTAGAATTACCATGAACCTTTCAAAATATATAATTGAAGGATCCCCAGATCGGATCCTTCCTTCCACTTTCGAAGCCAATTTCAGAGTCACAACAAAATTTTAGACAAAATACAAACACGTTTTTTTTTTTGTTTATAAATAAACAATCACCGGCCTAAGAGAAAACATTCACCGGGATTTATAAGCAAGAATAAAACAAACAATCTTAATTATTTAGATATTGGGGGTATTACTATAAAGATAATGATAAATTTTTACATAGGAACATAATTCATCTTTAAAATTAGTTTAAACTTGGCACCAAACAAAAAAACAAAACGAGAATAATAATTTCTTCCGCTAGGGGCAATTTGGTTCAAGAGACAGCCAGATGCATAAGTGTCCAAGAACATAAAAATAAACAAATCGAATAGTTCCGAAATAAACCACTCCTGGAGCAGATAGCGTTAAAATCACCTACCAACAAAATTAATAAACATGGCGGGTTGGCAGTTTATGAAAAAAAAAATAAAGAAAGATGATTTAATGTAGTGAAATAAAGGTAAGTATATTATGTATAACATATATTTTAATTGTAAATGAATAAATAATGAATATTCAAAACTTTAGGAGTTTTTAATGAAATTTAAAACAAATAAACACTAAAATTGTCAACGATATATTATCCTTTGAAGAATTTAGTCAATGTATTATTAGATTTCTATTATAAGTAACTCTTTTAACCCAAAATAACCATAGAGAGGTTGTTAATGGGGTCAAAAAAGGGTGTGTCGGCATATAATTTATGGTCTGGTTATGTCATTCTAGGAACATCTAACATTGCTAATCCAACCACAGATTTTGGTGGTAATAAGGACGGCTGGAAATACGATTATTGGTAATATATTTTCATTTACTGAGTTACCTGATTTATTTATATTTATATTATGGATTAATTTAATCTAGATTTATTATTAAAACTGTCTGGTAGCTTTTCTAAAAATTATTGATCAGCTATTTTAAATAGATTGAAATTTATGAAATATTTTTGTCTTACTTCAAAATGTTTCATAGATTCTAAGATTATATTTGCTGTCAAAGAAAAGGAGTATTTGATATTCTGATTGGATTTTTTGAGGTTGACCATAACCCTATCCTTAATTAATTATACTCTTGAAGAATGTTTTATCATCACTTTTCATAAATATGTTAACATAGTTTTTATTAATTTAAATTTAAATAAATATGTGGCTGATCATGGGTGGAAGAGATCTGTACCGCTCTGGTGAATGATGGATATCTCACCTATTTGTGTTAGTTTAAATGTGGTATGATCATTTTTTTAAATGTAATATTCACCTATAAAATCCCATCTTGAAAACATCCTGTTGTAATACTAAGTTCATCAACACTTCAAATATCAAAGTTTATGGTACATTCATATGGTATTGCAGTACAACTGGCATTTCTTTTAATGAAACAATTTATTGAATCAGAATAAAGGAGTTCAATTTTTCGTTTTTTAACAACTGTATTATTTTACTTTGCCCTCATCATAAATAAAACATTATATTGACCTATTACTTCAAATTTCTAATGGGCATCCCTTTCAATAACTATCTTTTTGAACCGTTGATGAAGGCAAAAGTAACCAAAGTATAGCAACCAATAAAAGAGAACAGACACATTACGGCTTTTAAAGATAGCATTTTTTATTGCGGCAGCTGGACAAATAGTTATAGCAGCGTATTGAACAAAATCAATTATAGCCAGTCAAGTCCCTCAACATAGTTTTTTATTTATCTCATTAAATGATATTGTGAAATTTGCTACATAATTTCCTAAAAGAGGGAACTGAAAAAAAAAAACTGGTCAAGATTTATGGGACATATAAATGGTAACATGTAAAGGGAACGATTTATAGTGGCAGAAATGTAAAGTGTGAAATATGAATCTTTTTAAATTGTAAAAGCAAAATTGTTTTATGCTAGCTTTCCACCTTTATGTATACCTTCCTTATAAAAAATATACCCTAAATAGTAGAAAGAGTTTTCCTTTAAATATTATAAATACATTTATGTTTATATTCCTTAGAGCTTTCAATATTCAACAAAGTTAAATACTTGTTTAAGATTCACAGACATTTTGATATTTCAATAAACGACAATATCTCTTAACAATGCGCAGTCTATATACACATTAAAATGTTCCAGAACCTTATATATACACTTTGTCTTTATGAGGTGGCCCAGTGGTTAAAAAATTTTATAATCATGGAAATTGATAAAAATAAAGGAAAAGTAAAACTAATTTAAGAAGAATAAATTTAAGAAAAAAGACTACCCAGATAAAGAGGAAAAATGTGGTAAGAATCCATTACACATTTTTATTGAATAAAATTCTTGTAGAATAGAATATTTATCTTAATTTTGAGAAAGATAAGGTGGAATGGAAGATTTTCGATGTTGCTGTTTTTAGCACTGTGCCTTACTACATGTTCATGATCTACGAGTTTTTAGGTGCACTATAACTTTGTCCAAAGTGGTAAGAGCCCCTGTTGTATAGGATTATCAAATGTCACTCCAAGAGAGCTACTGGCAATTTATATTTACTAAAATGCAAAATGTATTTGTTGGATGGGAAAGGATTAAGAACAGTTTGGTGAGAGCTGCAGAGGAGATATGTGGGGGACAATAATAATAGGAAGAAAAAGGAGAAACCCTTGTGGAAATACAGTAGAAGAAAACAGTGGAGGCTAAGAATAAAACATTCAGAAGAAGTTTTAAAAATAGGAATGAGGAAAGAAAAAAGAATAAATGGACATATAGAAACAGCGAAACGAGTTGTACAGGAAGTAAGGAAGAATTGGATGCAAAAATGGACCCAAATTCTGGAACATAGCTAGGATTAAAGCGGAGGAGGGGGAAAAGACTTGAAGTTAAAATTATGGATTAATAAGGAAGAACATTGAAGAGAGGAGAAGAAAAATAAGAACTATGGGGGAGCTATTTCGATAAGCTGCTCAACCTAGAAAAGGAGAGTCATGAGAATGAAAGAGAGAAGCAGGAAGAAATAACAAAATAAGAGAAAAGAGATCCCAAATTTAAAGAGGTGGAGGACGCATTTAAGAGGATGAAATAAGGAAAAGCACCGGGTGTAAACGAATTAACGGAGGAAATGTTAAGAGCTGCAGGGGAAGTAGATATAAAATAGTTATACATGTTGAAAAAAATGGTTTGGAAGGAAAAAAAGTTACAAGAATACTGTAAAAAGGAAGTTATAATCAATACCTCTTTTAAAGAAAGATATGAAAATGTGTGCAAATTATATGATGATAAAGCTGATGAGCCATTGTACAAAATTATATGAGAATACATGGGAAAAGACAACAATAAATAAAATTAAAGTAAGGTGGAGAGAGGAACAGCACGGATTTAGAGAACAGAGGTGTACACCATACTTAATCTCTTCATGCGACAGCTGATGGAAAAAGTTATGAATATGGGAAAGACTTGGAAATTGTATTAATGTATGTGTAGAAAGCATATGATAGCGTGAATAGAAATACAATTTTGACAATTAGTAATGGTTATGGAAATTGTCATGAACAAAGTGGCAGGAAAACTTGGTAAGGAAAGAATGTAGGACATTATGTTTGCTGATGACTTGATGGTATGTGTGGATATGAAAGTACAGTAATAATTATATGCATGTAATTATGAAATAAAAGAATTTGGAATAAAGCATAAGCAAGGAAAAATGTTAAGTGATGTGATGCAAGGAGTGATATAAGATCTTGTAAAGCTATAAAGTTGGGTAAGGTTGGCTAAGTCAGAACATAAAACACTTTGGATGTTTGATTTAGGCAAAAGTTGGAAGTAAAAAGGATGTAATGAGAAGAGGACAGCAGGGAAATTTATTTTATTGGTGTGTAAGAAACCTACTATGAAAAGAAAATTGCCTTTGAAGTGTAAGGAAGTGTTGTACAGGGCATAGTTTGTACCCATTGACACACATGCAGCAGAAACATGAACATTGAAAGTAAGATAGAATAGGAATGTGGAAGCCATGGGAATGAATTTTGTGAGAAACATTATATCAGTCACGAAGAGAAACAAGATTAATATTGAAGTTATTCGTGAAAGAGGGGGGTGGGGGAAGAGTACAGGGAGTACATGAGATAGATGAGGAAGCAAGACGGTAAAGTCTGGCATGTAATGAGGATGGAAATAATAAGGCTGACAAAGATAATGTTGGAAATAAATTATGTGGGAAATATACCACAAGGGACGCTAAGAAAGAATTGGGATTGTAACAGAAAGTGTTCTAGTAAGAGAAGAAGAATGGTAAGAATTAAAGAAGGAACGGTTGAAGGCTACAGTGAGATGGAGGCATTTTACTAAACTGACCAGGCCACAGGCTAAAAACAGTTGATGATGATGAATAGATTTTCTATTTTTGTTTAGATACTTTTGTTGTATCTGAGAGGCACTGAGCCTCTTTATGAAGAGCAGTCAAGGCAGCGTTTTATATAGATTTTCTTTGATATCTTTCAGGATTAAAACGGCAGCTAGAATCTACACACTGTCTATCATAGCTGAAAATTACATAACAAAGTAAGCTCTCTATATCTAGTAGGCTACTACTGTTGTGTGAATTTTCAATAAACTTATTTGTTTAAATAATAACTGAAAAAAATATTGCTTAGCAGGTAAAACATACCTTAGTTTTCATAGATTGTAGGACCTTGATTGTTTCTCTAACCTCTGATATAAATACAAAGTTTAGTTTAACACCAAAAGATTTTGCAGCTACAACTTTATTCAATAATACATTTAGAGTAATGTCATGACCCCTATATTGGTTTTTTATCCAAGGGATTTCACTCGGTTTATTAAGTTTGACGTGACCTTCTATCATCATCTTTTTTTCTGAAACAATCCAATATGACACATTCAAGTAAACAGGAATTCGTTCTCTCGCAATCAATATTAACATTTTAAATAGGATATCCGCTAATTTTGAAACAATACACTTTGAAAAAGGTATTAATTCCTGTGTCAAGCTGTTATTTTTAAAAATAGACAATAATTCAATCTTCCCCTTCCGTAGTACTTAAGCTTATATCCCTAAGGGGCAGTAGGTGACGCAGTAGTCACATTGATTTATTTATATCAATTACTGAGTCAACAGCGTTCCCTGGAACCTATTATGGTTTTAAGCCTAAGTACTATATTATATATATTTATATACATACACAGTCGGACTTCCATATATCAAAGTCATTAGTTTTATAAAAAAATTATTGAATAGAAACTTTGATGTATGTATGTGCTATATTATTTTTTTTACATAATATTGTGTAATCCATTGTATTTTGAAATATTTATTAATCAATAAAATCATTATAATTGAATGTTGGCGCCAAAATAAGCTTGAACAAAGCTTTTATTCACGATCCTGTCACATCTAAAAACTATTTTTTCTCGCTTAATTTACTTATACCACCATCATCATAGGGGATAAATCCCTATTTGTTTAAAAAATATTCGATACATAGAATTGTTCGATGTATAGAAACAGTTTTCTATGTAATATCATGGGGATTCACCAAAACATTGATTCATTGAGAATCTCAATATAAGGATTTTCGATGCATGGAGATCCCAATGTATATATTTAAATGACTCTTCTATTATTTAGCCATACCAAAAATTACAATACCAATTTTTTCAAAGAAAAGATTAACCTTGCTTGATTAAAAGTAATAATGTCAAGTTTATATCTTATTTCTGACTGTAACTTGGGCCTCTGGTTTTTCTGAATATTTTAGGACTGAACTGAATGTATACTCTGTGTATACAATATTTTATTAGCGTCAATTACAATAGAGCCAACATGATTTTTATTTAGAGAAATATTTTGGCTGTTTTTATTCTATTTTTGTGCGTAGGAATGACAATACAAAAATTCGCATCACTCTTCCAGCTTTGTATATAATTATATATACATATTGATATCTGTGTTTATAAATACTACATGTATCTTATTACGATTTAATAAAGGGATATGGCCCTAATCAGTCATATGATCTTCAGTACAGAATTTGCATGAAAGTTTAAGAGGTATAGTACATATTATATACATACTCATCACGTCATTACCTTAAGGGGTAGGCAAGAAATTGTACATGTATCTAAAAATAACTATGTATTTAATTGATCCTCACTAACATTCTCCACACTTCCCTATCCTCGAATATTCCCTTCGCTTCAACAACATCCATACTCTGAGTCATACATGCTCTTTTACTCTTAAAATTCTTGATGTTTTTCTTTTTCACGCATTAGTTTACAACAACGTCTCACATGACCTACCCCTTCCTATTGATCCACTCACTTTTTCATCATATATTTTCCTCGTCACTCCGTCAACATTGTTAATAGAAAAATCAAATATTTTTCGGACCTCCTCACTATCGGCAATGATTTCTTGGTCAGTATTGTTGTTTTAGTTGCATTCAGGCTCACACAATATCTATTTCTGTTATGGAGAAACAGCTCTAACATGAGCTAATTCTCTGTTTTTTATATTGAGAGTGTTTATATATTATATGTTGTGTAACAATGAGTCTGTAATATTTTCTAACTCGTGAGGACAAATAAGGTGTTACTTGTATAAATAAATAGCAGCTCCGGTTAGAGGGCCAGAGGGCCCGTACTGACCACATGACCCTCTCTAACTGCAAATGTTGTCTCCTCCATCATTAACAGCAGAGCCAGCTTGGTCGTTATAATTTGCTCCTGTGCTGACAGCAAGGAGTTTTGCCAACCATTGTATTTTTATAATTCCAAAGGAAATGTCATTATTACCCAGGCAATTTCTGTTAGGTGCTGATAGGTTTATAATGAAAGCTCAGAAGAAGTAGATCCTTAGTACCACTTAATGTGAATATTATTTTTATTATATCTGTAAGATTGGTAACAATTACCAAAACTAGTCTCCTTATATGAGATGTACTAGCTGCACAATAAATTTGAAGGTATTGCTAACTGAGAAACTCAAGAAAAGTAAGACTTTTAATGTACCTATAGTGTGGAATCCTCGTTGATGATTATTATTTATGGACGAAAATAGTATTAGGAGTTTACAAAAGTATACAGTTTCAAATGTCAGAACATAATATCTGTGACACTTTCTTCCACGTAGGGGTGAGCTGTCGGTAACAACTCCCACAAAAGTATGAGATGAAAGAACCAGTTATGAAGACTGTGCAGACAAATGTGTTGCAAAGTATACTGAACCAGCAACTTCTAACGATTTGTATTAGCAACCGGAAACTGACGACGCGTCACTTTTAATTAAGTAATAACATTTGAATGACTAAGTTGTGGCCGAAATTTAATCATAGAGCAAGATGAAACCTTAGTTTCCCGGTTACAACAATGAAAATCATTCGAAGCAGGAACTTGCTAAAAATAAAGCTGTCTCGTCATAGCAGTGTATTGCATTCCTAGTATTTTATTAATAGGACAATATGAGGAGGATATTATTAGTTTTATAAAAGTTTGACATTGAAAACAATTCTTTTGAATGATCCATATTTATTGATTCATCGAAATTAAGTTTAATCCTACATCCTAGCCTAGTCGTTAACGTGTTTGTCTACTGAGCTAAGTGTCCCGGGTTCGATTCCCATCATAGGTGAAAATGTATCATTCCTTTAAATCTGGGTTAACCCTTTCAGAGTGATGAACAAATAGCTGGGGACTGAATGTGCCTGTGTTAGTCCTAAGTTAGATTATTAGGCATATGAAACTACACCAGCCAGGCAAGTCGGTAGTGGAAAATGTTTGGCTTGATTAGAAAATCGACTAAGACCATGCACTGGAAACATTAATGGATGTAAAGTAAAAGAAATTATATTTGAAAGTAGTTCTGCTACATAGTGGAAATAAATATCCATCACCTCCTTTATATCATGGTTCTGGCTTGAAAAACCCATGGAATTATTTCGATGTTTCTGAGTGTATTAAAGTATCAATACTACTCTTGGAAAAAATGTGGTGATAGTAAGGTTATTGGAATACTTGAAGGTCTTTAAACAGGTTTTAAGAAATATTGTTGTTTAATATATTTGTGGGACAGTCAGGTAACATAAAACAATAGATGTTGGAATAATGGGACAAGAGAAGCGAATATTGGAGGAAGCAATGTAAATAATGTTAAACTAGAGAAACCAGAAAATGCTATTTCTTCTCCATTACATTTAAAGCTTAGATGATTGAAGAATTAACTTGAGAACTTGATTTAAATAAGAATCGGATTCATCCATTTTGCATAGTTTTTCTAAACATAACATAAGCTAACTTTAAATAAGACATTTTCATTAGGTTCACAATACTTCTGAAATATAATATATCTGATACAAAGCTACTAATATACTAGACTGAATCTTGGCCTACGTTTAAAGCGGAAGTACTTAGATTTACTTTAAACAAGAAAGAAGACAACTTATTCATCGCTGGTGTCAACTTTACTACAGTGTTATAAATACAAGGGATGGTGAAACTTTATTAAATTTCATTTTATACATTCACATATTCTTTTCTCCTGATAATTTGGAAGCTGTACATGATGAGAAAGGGAAAGCTTTCATTGAGAAATATCCATAATGGAAAATCATTAAAAGGGTCAATGGGAAACCTTCATGATGGAATATAACCGTATGTTTCTTAAAGAGAAATGCAAAACGGATTATAAGAGAAAAAATATCTGTGGCAATCATTTATTTCTATTTTGCAACGATGCTGAGTTCTCACCTTACTCAATAGAGATTTAAAACAATTATTTTTGTCTCATTTAAGTGCTTAGCACTTGAATCAGAGGCCTTGATTTTGTCCTAACCAGCTGATCAGATTTTTAAAATTTTTGTTATTTTTGCAAATTCACACACATTCACTATCAACCCTTATTTTACTTAACAATTGAGCCACTAGTGTCAGTAATTAACAGTTTGTATGGACATAAAATTGTGTTGTATTCTTCTTCTTCATTTCCCAGTTAGGTTTGCACCTGTCAGCCGGACTAGCATCCTCCTCCAGTTCATATGTCAGTCATGCTCCCACTTCTCTCAGCTGCTGAATGTTTGGCATCCCTTCTTTCTTGAGGATCTCCTCCACGCCATCTCTCCACATCTAAATCTGCCATAGGGATCTATATTTCCATGCCGAATAAAATATTAGGGTATATCCATGAGAGGCCTAGCTAGCGGGTGGATAAAATAAAATGCTCGAGAAACTCTAGGATCAACCTCGGAAAAGGCTATTTATTGTGTTTGCAGTAAAAATATAATTTCTTTCCGACAGCATGCTTGTTAAGTTTTATTTAATATCCCAATATGATTTACCTTTTTTTGCCTTATTGATATCAGTAGCGATAGAGACCTCGGGTGCCCAGGTTACCTTGGTCAGATCATTCTGGATAGAAGGGAAGAACTCCTTGACGCTTGGCAAAACTTCGCAAGATGCTATTTTCATAAGAGCTGCAAAAGATGTTAGTTCGAATTAATTATGTCTAGCTGAGGAATACATGGTCAACTTTGAATTAGATTTTTTAAAGTGGAAAAATTATTGGGAATAAATCCATTCAAGTTACTTATATAGAGTATATTCATAGTATGCAATAAAATTAAACTAAGTTCATCTAAACATTGTACCCTATTTTTTCTCTCTTGAAAGATATAGTAAAATAATTCTTATTAATAAAGTAAAATCTCGTATTCTTTACTAAAGTGTTTTATATTAAATGGGCATCTATCTATTATTAACTTTTAACCCTATTATGTCATTTAAAAATTAGTACAAAAAATAGACGATTAATGAAAAATGGGCTAGTTCAGTTCTAACATGAGTGCAATAATTAGGAACTCTTGGTCATGTTGTGGAAGAAATAACACCTTTTGGACCTCATCAACAATGGACCTACCTTGTGTATATCAATACTAGTCTCCAAAGTCAGCATCACAGGGAACTGCTTACAGGTGAGACATAGCTAAATAGGTGGTTACTCTTTAAATGATAGCAACACAAAATACAATAAATTGATAATTATTAATGACTTAGAAATAAATGTAAAACACAACTAGGGTGGTTTCCTCAATGATGTTAGTCAGTGAAAACTAAAACCATAAATACTAAATAAGTTCATTGTATTTCATTAAAGTCATGGCGCTGGCCAAAAAGTTTCATTTCCAGACTCAATTGTTGAAACAAAATATTAAGTTTAAGAGAAAAATTATAAGTTGGCGAATTATGTTAAAATAAATGTTAATCCTTGGATTTGAGGCAATAAATGTTAAAAGTTGACTGAAATCTAGTCGAACTTCTAGTAAAATACTTAGGTGAATCACAATTTAAAAAAAATTATGGTTGGTGTCATCACATGTTAGTGGAGTCATTAAATCGTCGGTGTTGAAAATGTTAGTGTATCTGATAAACTACAAGTCATAACATGGTCTGAGTGTTATTAAAACTATCCCAAGTCGTTGTAATATCTTTTATGACTACTAGAGCACTTTTTTGTGAAATTATCACTAATAAAACTTGCAATTATCACTTTACTTTATTCAAATGAATTTACACAATTCTGCTTTGTTGAGGATCAAGGATGCAAAACCTGGCTTCTAATAACATATCCCGCCTTTTAGCATATCTCGTTAAGGCCCCTAAAACCTCGCAGAAAAAGTGGTATTTAGGTTAGTTCGAAATTTGAAATATTTGTCTATAAATATGGTGTTAAATTAAGTATAATAAAGGAATATCTGGGGAGAAATAAATAATAACTAAACAGATTGAAACAAATTAAAACTATAACTAGATGGATGCAGGATTTGATATCTAACAGATTGACATTATGATCATTATTTGTAAGCCAACTCTATTTATTTATTTTTTTCTTCCCAAACCTTTTAAAATTGATAATGTACGAGAACGAATGACGTGGCTGTGTCGTCACACACACCCTATTCAAGTAGTTGATTTCTCTCTTCCAACAAGAAAAGTCTTGTATCAAAACAATGATAGAATTGTTTGCCATGGACTTGGGATATATATAAAATAAAATGCAATTTAATATAAAGATAGAATATATATGGCAAATAATATGAAATTTGTTTTAAAGGGAGTTAAAATGTTTATTTCTATCTGTCAGAATTAAAATGCGGGCTTAATAATATTATTTTAAATGTGTTAAGCGAACTTTCTTTCATTTTATGGTGATAAATTGAATCATTTTGTCACGTAAGATAACACAGCGCGTTATTCTCCGGATGAACTTTGAAGGACATCATTTAACTAAACCGAAATAAAATAATAAATTGTGAAGTATTCACAAATTAGAAAAATATAGGTAGGTAGGGTGGCAAATCAAATTACAATACTTACTTCGTAAACTTTTGAATTCCACATTTTATTTGTGTGCTTTTATAACTGAATCTTTAAGATCTTCTTGCAGTGATTGGCATTAGAGCTAAACGATTAGGACCCCAATTTCAAGAATCAATGAACTCAAAGTTGAAGGCTATGAAAAAAAAAATCATGGGGAGGGAGGGGGGAGAGAGCTGAATTCTGTGAACTGCTAGGGAAGGAGTAAAAGCTGTTAGGTGGTGATCCTTGAGTGTCAATCATTTCCTAAATCTCCCCCTTGTCGAGTGAGTGAAGAAGGTACCAGTCAGTTTTTATGAGTCATTATCTCCCCAAGTAAAGAAAGAAAAGACATAATAGCTTGATCTTAAATGCAGACAACTTCAAAATATTACTATAATTATTATTGTTTACAATGAGTTTTAATATCGAACACATTTTACAGAATTGCTAATAAATGAATATTTTAATTATTAATGCCCGCTCATTGCAACATGGTTAAGGGATCCTCTCGCAATAGATTAGTTTGCCAAGGCGGTGAGTCTGGCCTGATTCCAGTCAATGTATGACGTGTTTATACTAAATGATTTTTACTCTTCCTCTCACACATTAGAGTAATTTAGGAAGCCTACGTAGGTGTATAACTCGTACGGGAGTAGATGTGTGCTATGAACTACTCATAAAAATGGTAAATTCGATCAGAGTTTTATTACTACTTAACTATTAGCCTTTTACCTAAAGTGTTGGCTCAGTTACAGCGAATCGACTGATGGGATACCTGACACGGGAAACGGACATGGTTATAGTCCAGTCAAGTAGGGATATACTTGAAATAGTGTTGAAGTTCGATGTTTTCCTCATAGATGGTTTTCAACCATCAATGTTTTGTAGCGATGTCCAAGAGAGCGATATGTTTATGTGTTTGTTTTATTATTTATTATTATTATTATTATTATTATTATTATTATTATTATTATTATTAGCACCCTCTACTACCGTTGGGTTAACATTACGCTAATTGTATGGTAGATTGTACAGGAGGACCACAGTTTAACGTGAATCCGAACACGTGGAGGCCTGGCATTCCTACATCACAAGTTGTGATTAATACACATCTTGTCAGAGGTGAAGGAAGGTTTGGCATCAGATAATCTGTCCGGACTCGGATTGAACCCCGAACCCCTGCAAGAGTCCGACACTTCCCCTAGACCTCAGGTCATATTAATGTGTTTGTTTTAAAAATAGTATTTTTTTATTATTAGTTTTTAATACAATTTTTTGAATTGATATAATATGAGTTTAATCTTCATTTATTACAAATTAATACAATTCAGTTAGAATTTCAATTGGTTTGGAAAATATTAACGAAATTTTAGCTCTATAACATCGATAATTTAAGACGAGGTTCTTTTTCATCTATGTTACTTTATTACTAGGAATATTAATTTTTTTCCCTCAATGTTCATCCAAATTATAGTTCTATTTGAGTGCACTAGAATTGCTTCATATTTCTTTTTTGAAGAGATAAGCGATCCCATTCATGTAAATAAGCATCTGTGGAAACATGTAATAATCATTTAGTCATGTTTTCCGATGATGGGGAGGTTGGGGCTCGAATATTAGTTACGTGTGTGAGGGTGGTTTTTACCTAAATGGTTTCCCACTCTCCTTCCATGCAAATGTGGAAAATTTCCTGAATAATTCTACCATACTCCTCCTAATCCTAACAGTATTAAAACGCAGTTGATTTTGGGATTATTAAAAATAAGAACAAAATTGTGATCAAATTATAATGAGCATTTTTTGGCTTCAAGATTTGATGATCTTTTCGCAATTTTACAACTATCGAGACATTTTAAAACTTCCATTTTTTTTCTCCATAGGCATAACTACAGAAGGGCCGAAGTAGAACCCCCTTTTGTCACTTCAAATATTGTATACAATGGAGCCGGCACACACACAAATCCACACAAATGTAAGAAATAATTACTTAGTGTGAAAAGGATGTATATATTATACAATGAAAAAATAGCTTAAATAACTTCTAAAGGCTTCTGATTTGATCACTCCTAATAAAATATAAGGATACTGAATTTAAAAAAATCCAGGAGTGGACTAGTCTAAATAGCTTCCATGGATAGAAGCTTGGAATTTATTCTTATAAAGCTACTTTGGGTCAGTGCGTAGGAACCGAGGGTAAGGCACATTGCTACTGGGATGAATTTGTCCCCTGGAAAGAATCACGCCCTCTTAATATATTTAAAATCACCCGACTATATCGAATATTAAGCTGAAAATTGCCTTAAATAAATACTAATGATTTTTAGATGCTTAAATTTTCAAAAATTGTCTGGAGAAGAGCATCCAAATAGCTTCTAGAGTCATGTTACTGTAAGAAAAAATCGTTGAGGAAAATTGTAAATAGCTTCTAGGGCCATCTAAATAAAAAAATCTGGGTGGGCGACTCCAGATAAGTCTTAGAATGTTGTAATTTGAAAAATACTCTGCGATAAAAACTACTTATAGTTTTAGAAAACCTTTAATTTTTAAAAACTGGCCAGTAGAAGATGATTTCAAATATCTGCTAGAGGCATCTAATTAAAAAAAAATCCAGAATAGGTCTTTTAAGATAGCAACCAAGCACATCCAATTTTAAAAATTTTGCCGAGCAAAGAATACTTCAAATAGATTTTAAAGGCATCTCATTTTTGAAAAAAATTCAGGTGAAGGGCAATATAAATAACTTCTAAAAACAACATAATTTATAAACATTTCAGGGTAAGACCCCTTAAAATCGCTTTTAGAAAAGATAAATAAAAAACTCTTGGTGAGGACATTTTAAAATAGCTTCTAGACTCTATAGGCATCAACATTTTGAAAAATTTTGAAAGGAGAAATATTTTAATAGATTCTAGGAGAATCAAAATTTAAAAAAAAATTTAGAGAGAGTACTACTTTAAGAGTTTTAAAAAATATATTATTTCTGAAAATATAGGTAAGGACCACTCCAAATTAGTAAAAGCAAAGAGGGGAATGAGGTGTAGGGAAAGTTATTGCCTCTTCTGGAATAAATTAATTGTATTTACACACCTTTTGATTTTCTCGAAATATAAGCTGAAAAACTTACATCAAACTACAAATATCTTCTAAGGGTTTTCAATTTTTTTTTATGTGCCAGGTAGAGAACCACTATAAATAGTTTCTAGAGATATTGAGTTTGAAAAAAATTCTTGGAATGCATGCAAATAGATTATAGATGCAAACTTTTTTTAATCAGACAAAAACAATCCCAAATAGCTTCTAAAAGTATCGAAATTAAAAAAATATCCAGGTGAGTATGATTCCAAATAGCATTAAAACATCAAGAATATTTAAAAAACACTTAAAGAAAACCACTTTAAAATCTTCTAGAGGTATCTAGTTGTCAAACAAAAAATAAGATCAAGATTACTTAAAATTGTTTTAAGGGGTATCACAATTCCAAATATTTTAATGGGAGGAAAACTTTAATTAGATTTTAGGGAATCTTAATTATTTTAAATTCAATAAGTGAACTAATCAAAATAGCTTCTGAAAGCATTTAATTTAAAAAAAATTTGCTGAAGGAGGACCACTCCAAACAACTTATAGAAGTATTCAAATTTCTGGAGAAGAATACTAATAAAAAAAATTACCATATTCAAAAATTGTGAGAGGATCACTCCAAATAGCTTTTAGGGACATCCAGTTTTCAAATGTTTATCGGAGAAGGGTGGGAAGTCAAGTCCCCCCATTTTTTTTCTTGCACCCCTTCCCGAGCCCCCTACACAAATAAGTTTCTTTCACCACAGCTCAGGATCAACAGAAGACTTTTTAAGATTCTCAGTTGAGTATCTAGACTGCTATTATCATTTAGAGCGCAACGCTCTGATAATACTTTTCTTCGCTGAGACTTACAGCAAAACTTTTAAGATATTTGAGGAAATTAATTACAAATTCTATCAATTTAACAGAGGCCAGTATTTTGATGCTAAGATGACAGCTAGGAAAAAAAAATTTCAAAATAAATAAAACATGAAATTCATATAGATGTGTCAATTCCATATTTCAAGGTATTGTCGAACGATTAAAAAAAGTTACAAACCGAAGATCATATGTTTAAATTTGATATTGACATAGACTGATTTCAGTTTTATCAAGGTTTTTTGTTTTAAGGGAAAAAAAAATAAGTTTTTTAAATATGCGTACTTTAGTACAATTTCAGGATTGGTTTTCAGACTCGTTGGTTTGGAAAATGGAAATTTTCGCAATTTATCAAGGCAACCAAAGACTTTAGCGGCTCCTGTCACAAGTACCGCTTGTGAATGAGATTTTTATAAACTTATTCAGGCCAAATAAACTATAATTAATCAGGACCACCTGGATAATTTGATGCTTCAATATATTTAACAATTTGGATGTTGATCTAATGATTGAAAAACTCAAAATATTTATGTGAATAGGGGTATTAAGTGTAAAAAGGGTCAAAATTAATCTGATCAAAAAGGATGAAAAGAGGATTAAAAAGGGTTAAAGTATAAAAAGGAATAAAGAATTAAAATGGCTATAAGGGAAAAAGGGAAAACTCCAAATATTTAAAAAAAAATTCAAGCCGGATAGGGCCAAAATGGTAAAAGCGATAAAAGATAAATAAATGGTAAAAGTGTCAAAAGATCAAAAAAGGTAAGTAAATATTTTCAAATAGGATATAAAATTTAAATATGTAAAAAGAGACGGTAAGGAAAAAAGGACAAAAACTCAAAAAGGGTAAAATGGACAAAAAGCGCCAAAATTGCAAAAATTGCTAAAGCGGTAAATATGACAAGAGGGGTAGAAGCAATAAAAGGGTAAAAGTACCAAATGGGCCAAAATAATCAAAAGGCATAGAGAGAAAAAAGGAAAATGTGCCAAAAGGCAGAAAAATTAAATAAGGAAAAAGAACAAAGGGTTATAAGAGGTAAAAGTGCCAAAAAGAAAAAAGTGTAAGAATGCCAAAAGGTTCCAAAATTGAATATGTCAAAAAGGACTAAAAGGGCAAAAAGCACATTTATGCAATAAACGTAAATGGAAGGAATAGAGTAGATGGGAATAAAGGGGTATACAATTTAATATTTTTATTAGATCTTCTTTTTACCCTTTCTACTCTTTCTGACCCTTTTGCACTTACAAATTTTTAACCTTTCCACCCTAAAATCAAAGCCTTTTCCCCTTTTTTTTTGGGTTTGCTGGCCTGTCTGCACTTTTTACCCTTTTAAACTTTTTTACACCTTTTGTCCTTTTTACTTACACTCTTCAACTTTATTTTAAAAACAAATTAATAAGCTATACTTTTTTACACATTTATTTAAATTTTTTGCTCTTCTTTACCCAATGCCAGAAAAGTTTTATATACGGGAAATAAAATTTTTTTTCTCGTACTCCCGTTCCTGGTCCATAAGAAATCTACACGCGATTACATATTCAATATTCGTAATCACACGACAGTTTCAACCAATGAGATAGTAAATACTTCGTCCAATCAAAAAATTCAAAAGAAAATTGTCTAAGCAAGAAGCGAGTGTCAAGAAGTCAGCTGTTCATAATTTAAGATCTAAAGAAACCAAAACCACTTTGTTGAGAAAACTTTCATTACATACTAAAATGTAGTTTAAGTACAATCACAAGAAATATATTTATAGCTCGTGTTTAACTATCAAACTTAAAATAAATGTTTGCAATAGCCTGAAAATATAAAACGGATTAATTATTATTTATGATGAAAACAAAACAATCAATTTTAATATTTTTAATAATAGGGTTGTTGAACTTACAAAAGCAAAGCCAATATTTCTGAGAACTTTGTATTTCTCAGAAAACTCTTTCCTAGAAGCCGCGTTACCCTGCTTGACTCTCGTTTTTCCAGTTCGTGATGACATAATCTCTTTATTACATTTGCTATGGGATTTTAATTCCTTTGTGACCAAGTGCAACACTTTCCACACTGCTGGAACGGACTCTGTTGTTACTAGTTTGCTCGAGTCTTTAGCTTTTCTAATGTTGGGTGCTCCTAATCGGAATTTGGCGTCTCGGTCGAATATTGTTGTATTTGATAAGTCTGTATAAGTCTTTTTACTTTCTCGCTATCTTACAGGTAGAGAAAGTATTGTGATCGTCAAAAAATCGTACTCAAGATTTTGATGTATCTCGACGTTTCATGACTCCCCGAAACAGAAAAAGTTTTTTTTAATTCCCGTCTGTCTGTCTGTACCTCCAACTAGAGCCTAAACTATTTTACCGATCGGACTAAAAATTGGTATCTAGTGTTTTCATAGTATTGCCACGAGGCGTTTTTGGAATTGGATATCCAACCCTAAACTTAAGGGTAGTTTACTGAAGGGAAATAAGAGATAAAGTCGATTTTCTCAAAATCGGCTATAACGATTTTAATTAAATTTCATTTCTAACATTTATAAATATTACAAACAAAATGGTCACTCTCAATATTTCGTCAAAATGATTTAAGGGCTCCGGTCTGATGCCGAACTTACTTACTTGCTTAACTTTTTTATAATATCTCCAAAGCTCTTTGAGATAAAAAAATAATTATTACAAATATGTAGATATATTTATTATACACATATTTTATTCAAAGCATATTTTTATAAAACCAATAACTTTCAAGCTACACGCAAATATTTATATTTTTTAACTTCTCGAACACAAAAGATAAAGTATTGAGACCGAAAAAAACTTAACCTGAAATGTTGATGGATGAACATACATGACCACCCGAACCCTAAAAAGTGGTGCTTGCAATTCCTTCTTTCTGTACGTTTGTTTAAACTTAAAATTAAGAGTAGTTTAATAAAGGCCAAAAAGAGAAAATAATCAATTTTCTCAAAACGGCTATAACGCTTTTGATTAAAATTCGGATCTAGGCGTTGATTAAGATTAAAAATTAACTGGCTATTTTCATTTTCCATGATAATGACTTTAGGGTACTTTCCAGAAGCAGATTCTTCCATATATCCGCAACTATTTGAGATACTAAATAACTTATCATTGCAAAATTGTAGTACTATTAAAAATAACAAATTTCATATGAAATATATTTTTACAAAATCAACAGTTTCTGAGATATTAGCAAATATAGTAATAAAATCTTGTGAGGTTTATTTGTAAAGAGATATTACTTAGTTTTAAATCAATAATTCTCCAATGCCATATAGTAATTAAAAATAAGTAAGTCCCTCAAAATGTACGTTATTTTTCCTTAAACCTCTTAGGAGAGATGTTTGTACAACACTGATCTATCTCCTTCATTTTAGACTCAATAATTAATATTTATATTTTTTTGTTCAAAATTTACAAATGAGAAATTTAATCGCAATGCGATGACATGAATATGTGCAACACCTAATAAATTATCAAAATATTAACCGAAAGTCAAAACTCTAATGCGAATTATTGGCTCTTGTTGACCCAAAAATGATTTTTTTAACGGGCCAAACATACAAATGAGAATATTAATTCTTTAAAAATAAAATTAAAAAATTTAAAACTAGTAATAAAAAATGTTTTACATAAATTTCGTGTAATTAATTCTTGGGTTTGCTATTATATATCGTTTCACGTATGTTACGAATTTTGAGTTAATATCTTCATTTTTAAACGATATCGTGAGAAAGTCTGTGTGGAGCTACGTACCATTTATTTCTATTCTGTTCTAGACCTAATGAGTAATTTTAATTTGCCAAAGAAGCACTACTCACCAACTAATGTAAATTCGAAACAATAAACAAATTAAACTACAATTATCTTTATATTTAAAGTTGAAATATATTCAATATTCCACAACTACACTTTGTATTGTATTTTCTATCCGTCTTGGAACTTCTCTGGGGCCAGGTGATAGTTACCTATGCTTCTATATATTAACTTTATAAATCATAGCTAATTATTTCTGTGTTATTCAGTTATTTGTCAAAAAAATTTAGTGTTGTTGATATTTGTGTAATTCTGTTGTCTATGAAAATATAGTCTATGTACTCTGTCTTATAATCAATAAAACTAAACTCTTTGTATTTGAAGTTGAGGTTTTCTCTTGGAGTCAAATTTAAATACAAACAAATGGCATTCCATTCACTCATACTTTATAACCATAGAGAATAACCATTCGAGTGGTTAAAGATAAAATAGATGAAAATTATCAATTTTTTTAACTTCACTGCTTGGTCCTCTAAATACATAAATCATTGTTCAGTAACTTAAATCTTTTCTTGAATGGTGTTACATAGAATATTTATAAATAATCCTAATCAATTCAGTGGAGATTTAATAAATATGGTAGCGCATTCATAGTTACAGAAACTCTCCTGTAGGATCTATATTTATAATGTGTTTGTAATACTTAATTGCTGAACAAATAAATAAGGATACACTTTTAAAATAAAGCCAAATCGGGCTCTGAAGACAATGACATTCGTTTACTTATACTAGGTTTTATTATTTTGAATATTTCTATACAATCATGGATGTACTTACCAAGTATGACGTAGATACACATAATACTTGTTTGCCATGGAATACGACTACATTTTATGGTTGTTCCTCCATTCAATATCTTATAAGAGCACATGTTTGCAAGACGCTCAACCACTGGTACTCTGCGTTAAGTGAGGTAGGAGGGCTTTACTAATATCTTATATAAACAAATACGACGGTTTCACAATCGCAAAATTGTTGTTAAGAAAATGCACCTTCAAATGGAACATTAGTTAGTAGCCACTTAAAAAAATTATTTAAGATAATGGCACATTTCCCATAAGGCTTATTATCTTTAACTTTACCTTACATCCATTAATATTTCCTAACTGTGACCTGGGTCTTTTTTTTATTTCAAGTCATATATTTACCATTACCGGCCTGTCGTTGCTTCATGTAAAATATAAGCTAACCGAAGAGTAGGACGGACACAACATCCAGTCCCTCCCGTTAATTTTCATCACTGTGAACCTGTAAACCCACATTTCACTACTGACAAATATTTTGGCCATGCCGGGAATCGAAGATGGGACTTTTAGCTCTGTAGACAGACACCCTATAAACTGAGCTAAGGTGTCAGATCAATTACTATAAATGAATGTAGAAAAAAAAATTTAATTTAATAATTTTGGAACTGTCCATCTGTCTGCAGGGTTGTTTGTTCTGCGATAACTGACAAATGCGTAGAGGTATTTTAAAGAAATTTAACAGGAACATTTCTTTAACCTAGTTCGAATGAAATATCTATCTGATTTTCAATCTTATTATATGTTCAAATACTACCCACTTCGGTGGCGTAGTTAGCTAACGCGCTAGTTTCGTATTGAGCTAGACCCTAAGGAAGGGGAGATCGAGGTTCGAATCTCGTTCGGGTGAACTAAGTGTGCTCTTTCCTAAATGGTTTTTCACTCTCCTTCCATGCAAATGCAGGTTCATTTATTCTATATTCAACCTTCCCAATTCTAGCCCACTAATTAATTAATACTTGAGCGTAAAACCATAACTATTATTAAGACTTGGTGCTAAGTACTATTATAATTGATTCAATATTGAGCTCGCTTGGACAGTTTTTTGTTAAATAGCTTTTGTGAATTTGAATTTATAATAAATTTTAAGCAATAAATCAATTATTTAAGGCATATGTTTTAGATGCTGATATATTATATTTCGAGACTGACTTCCCAAACCTTGTGAACAGTTATTCTCAATTAATATTATGTACTATTGAATATAGTATCAAGTTGTCTTTTGTCTAACTTGCTCACCAATGGAATATTATGGCTACTTCGAATGTAAGGAAAAATTATAAGAGACAGTATTTCAATTTGAAATCTTAAATTTGCAGTAATGATAAGAATATGACAGTTCTGGGCATGTTTTAAATCAAGGAAGTGTTTTTCTTAGCTCACAGAACTACTGGTTTAGAAGCTATATATTCTTATGGAGAGCAAATGGTAATCCTTAAAGATTTAGAAACCAAACTAAATAAAAGTAATATATTTTGTATAGTGACTCATTGCTTCAGTGCATCTGGTTTGGGAATCGAAGTCCTGACTATTACATGATAATCCGATACACTTTTAATGAAGTTTCTTGCCTTTGCCACGATATCTTGGATAAGTATACACTTTAAAGTGGGACCTCTTACTATTCCAATATTAAACTACTTTCAACTCAGATCCGGAAGGCTGAGGTTCAGATTCCAACTCTGGGTGTATTTTGTTTTAACAAAAGCATTTGAAATTTTTGCTTCTTGAAAAAAATTGCTCATGCATTTATTAAAATTGGCACGCCTAAGACTGTGTTTTTAATTGGATAATACATTTAAACATTAGATTTTGGCAATCAAGTATTCTCAAGGGGTGGGGGGAAACCAAATAAGTGGGGCAAATTTAAAGAGAAATGTGTAATTATATTCTAACTGACATTAATTAGTCCATTTTCAATAATTTTTGCGTTATTTGAGATTAGCCTGATGGAAAATTGAAGTGCACTACACAACAATTGTTATTTTTGAGTGCCTTGTTTGGAAATAAATAAATACTCGGTGGTGCAACAAATAATAGTAAACACTTAGAGTAATAGTTGTAATGTACAGTCCATTCTTTAATTGGAGGCTCTTTCACTATCCCGATGATAATGATGGTGGTAGTGAATATGAGGGTGTCGAAACATTTAAAACATTTAAACCTGACTCAAGTCTAATCATTCTGAGGCTGGTGACATTCAGATTTATTTCCTTTTTTGGGAAAAATTCTTGTGGTATCAGCTGGAATTGAACTACGAGCCCCTAAGTTGGTATCCAGGTGGCTGAACCAAGAGCCAGGCTATTGTTGTTAATTAAATCCTAGAGCTATCAAACTAATCAGAGATAGATAAGAATTTGACACATTTCTTTTTTTATCACTGAGTGATATACATATTATTTTCAACAAAAATTGGAACTTTTTTTTTTCATGGTACAATTTGAAAAAAGAATTTAAATCGCAGTTTAAGATTATTTGATATATATAGCTAATCTATATATTTTTATCAAAGGAATAAACAATTATGGTCAACACCTGTATTAAATGTTAATATTGATTGCGATAGAACGCCTGTTTGTTTAAATGTTGTGTTTAATAATATACGGGTTTTGTTTCAATCAAAGTAATAATGCTAGAAGCAGATGTCGATATGGGAAGAAATGGAAAACTTTCCTTCAAGAAGATACCTATAATGGTCCACCCCCCTGCCAAAAGATCTGACGTGAGTTTAAAGAATTTTTGAATAAAGTTGCAGTCGCTAATTCTATCGGTTCAAAACTAGACTTTAAATAGATGGAGGCTGTTGAAGAATTGATCAATATTATACGAGATATGATTGAAAATGTATGTTTTAACAAGCAACTCATGACTTATGTTATTATTCAAGACATACATGGTGATCAAAAAGCTACTCCATTGTAATATTATACAAACAATATTAATCTTAATGCCAACATTTTTTCATAATGTTTCATTCTTGACAAACTGCAGGTAGCTTTTACTATCCGTTTTTAATTCGGAAAACTTTGACTTGGCTTAAAGAGGATCAGTGAAAATCAGAAACTCCAAAAGTTATTAATTAAAACTATCTATCAGTGTGTAAATAATTGCCACTACCTATGTCGGAGTGACTATTCTATTTTTCGATCACCCCATTAAAGTTATACGCATATTATCAAGGGGAAAAAAGGGGGGTTTAGAACTCCCAATGGATCTTTTAGACACTCTTAAAGGGTGAGTCATCATATAATACAAAATTAATGTTAGGGTTTTTTCTTTGACTACAGATTTAATTTTATATTATGCTATCAACTAAATATTAGTTAACTAGTAGTTTAATATTCAACTTCAAGATTTAGCTGGCGAGTCTTACGATTGTAAAATTAGCTCTGTCTTCATTTTAAATGCCTTTATTTCCCTATATTCAATATGGTATTGAAAAACAAATTACATTTCCAGGATAGGATATAGCCGGGTAAATACGGTCCAAGAAAAGAGGGAAGACATTTTTACTACTAGCTCTAAGATCTTACTTATGGAATCCAAACAAGAGGAAAGAATTAAATAAAAGTAAAACTCAAATATATGGAGTTTGTAGCTTATATATGTAGTTTTATTACGTTTTCCCTAACCATTTTGTCAACACACTTCCATACTAAAAACATAAATTTATAGCTATGAAAAGTTTGAAATCATACACAAAATTTTAACAGCATTTCTAGTTATTACAAGGTGTGTTAGGAAAAGAATATTGGTGGTAAAATAGTAGTGGCCTACTACTAATAATATATTAGTGTTAATTATATTAAAATATGTCAAATTTTATTTAAAAAAAACTAGATATACGTTGACACATGCTTAGTAAATGAACCACCAGCAGAAACTATTCCCTAATAGATACCAAAGGAGATAGGTATTTATTTCCCCCGCGTTTAACCACTTATTTGATTATACGTATAAATAGGCTACTTATTACACTATTGTTGTAAGAATAGCGAGGAAATGCACTCGCATTTTCATGGGGTGAATTGGGAAACCATTTAGTAGAAATGACCCTCAGTATACTTGTTCCTCGTTTTTTGATGTGCCCAGAAATATAAATCGGAGATTTGATTGATTTATTCATCATATTGTTTTTGTAAGCAAGTCACACTCACCGTATTCCTGTCACAGCTGGCCTTTGTTAACATCTCCCAGCTGACAATGCTGATAAGACTTTTGGAGAAAGACCGGGTGTATGTGGATTTGCCAGAGAGTCCTGGCAAGCTTAACTCAACTTCTCCTTTAACTTTCATAAAACGCGTCTTGAAACTATTGCCAATGATAGCTAATTTGATTTGAGATTTAATTGAATGGATAAAATAACGTAAGATTTTTTAAAAGTTTTTTTAAAATCACATTAAGAACACCGACCGTCTCTATGGTAGAAATCCTTACACTACTATAATCAAGAGGCGACTCAAAACTACAAGACTAATCTTCGAATAACTTTAAATTTCAAATAGTGATCAAATACAAAAGTCAGTTGTTTTTTTTGCGGAAGGCTGTACCTAATATCTTACATCCTTCACATTTATTATATACTATTATTATTTCCCGAAAACGTTTTTGAATAGATTTAAATATTACATCCTCAAATTTTTGTAAAATAAAAATAAAAATATAGATCACTGTCGGTAACTTCACTCTGTCGTGGATCAAGATTTTAAAATAACAGACAGCTATTCCAACATTTCAGGAAAGTTGAACATCTGCAAGGCATTTAAACGTTATAGAAGTCGACCCACTAAAAATACAGTTTTTATAAATACTTATTTTCACAGTCCTTGTGTTAGAACAATGTACAATTTTTAATGTATTGTTTGTTATTAAGTCCATGAATCTTTAATTTTGCTTTTTCTCAAGTTGAAAATCTATAAACGGAGTTGTTTAGGGAACTCAAATCCTATCTTTAACCAATATTAAGCCTGCTTCGGTGGCCGCATGGTCTAAGGCATCACGTTCATAACAAACTAGACTGCCAATGGGAGGGAGAACGAAGTTCAACCCCCGTCGGGAGGTTTCTCCTGAATGGGTTTCCACTTACTCTAAACCATTATCAAAATTAGTGCATAGGCGTATAACCCAAACTAATAAGACACTATGCTAAAAAAAAACTTAGTATTTATATCATAAGTGTCATGTGTGTCTTCTTCCTCAAAGCATAGTCTAGTAACTTTTAGGAGATTGAAGAAAATTCACAAAACTACGACAAAAAATATGTTACAGAAATAATTAAACGGGTTCATTTGTAATATAGAACTAAAAAACTTTCCTGAATCTCGAGTTGGGGGAATCCTCCACTAGCTAATGAAGGTATAAAACATCTTTAATGAATATATGTGTACAACCCTGTACGACGTAATTTCCTGTGTGAATTAGTCTGAAATAATCTTTTTAGAGCTTCCCATTTTAAGCGTGTTGCTTAAATTTGGGTATTTACGGAACCAAAGATAAAGATAGTATTTTTTTTAACAACATAGCCAAAATAGATTAGTAAAAAATGTCTTCAATACGAACATTAAGTGTTATTTTCTTGACAAGATGATATCAACAGTTGTTGAATATGTGTCATGGGTGCCTAAGAATTTTATGATAACTTTTTCTTTTCATTTAAAAAGTTGCTCATCTAATACCACCATGTTAAGGCCATACTCAAACAATTTGATATCACCATGTGAAGAAAATTTATCTCTATAGTTTTACTGAAGCAATATTTTATATTTATTTTGTCCAAACAAATGTTTTGCTATAAAAACTGAAAACACAACAAATCTTCATTTAAGTTTCCTACATCCTCACCTTAATCTTATTAGATATAAATAATTTCACTGGCTATGTTATCTCTTACACTTTAATTTGTACACAGGCATTAAATTATGTAAACACAGTTTCTATTTATCTTTATTCGTTCGCTTGGCAAATAAAGTTCTTATTACATGGACAGTTAGTTGCTAAAATAAAAGCTCCCCTATCAATCAATTTCTTCACCTGTATTGTGCATTATGACTGGAACCACTGGTAAATCTGGTTTTTAAATTTTCAATTTATGTGCTCCATATATTATTAGTCTAAAATAATATAGATGGGAAGGGTAGAATTTTAGAAAAGTACCCACATTTAAGGGGGAATGTGGCGCACCATTTAGGGGTAAAAACTAACTCAGTACACTGGACTGACATATTAACTAACTTCCCCGTCACCAGTAAACAAGATAAAACAAGACTGACATCTTTTATTTTAGCACCACGTCCTACTACCTGTTCAGATTTTAAGCATAACTACGCTAATGTGTTGAAAGGTGAAGAAGATTGAATTTGGAGGAAGTGTATCCGAATTTTCTTGGTGGGAAAGTGAATTTTTTCTAAACCACTCTTAGTAATCATGTCCGGGATTCAAACCTATATCTCCCTGTCATCATAAATCAAGTATTTTGATAGAGTGATGTCTTAGACCATGCGGCCGCCATAGCAGGCGACGAATTTATTTATGTTCCCACTGGTGCTGGTATAAATTAATTTTAATTTGGAGAGGCATAACTGCTAAAATAGACTTGCACTGAAAACCTTTATAATAATCATCTAAAGGTGTAGGTGATCATTTTATTATAGAACCTCTCTGCTCTTGGTCACCGTAGACGGAGAAACTGAGTTCATATCCTGGCTTGATGGTTAAAGGATGGTTTACCAATTCTCTATCTCCATTTTGGTAAAACTTAGATCCTTGCATCATAGTCCATAAGATGATTTATAATTCCTTAGTAATATTTTGGTTGTTGCTATGCTGATTTTAATTAAGGTATTCATTTTAACATTTCGGCACTAGGACACCCATATACTCCTTCAATGATCGTTCACTTGTTTGTCACTGTAGGTCCATCTTGTAGGAATTAATTCTGAGCAAGTTTCTTGAATACAAAATATTAGTAAAATCCCTATTCGAAGTCAATCATAATTATTATAACTCGGGAAATCAATGTGTGGTTATGGATGTGGTCTCAAGGTTTGCAATCCATTATTGGCTATTGGGCTAATAAGATAATATCTTGTAAAATCTATTAAAAGAAACAGTGAGTAGAAATCTCAAATAAAAATTCACAACAAATGACTGTGTAATCAAAATGTTTAATAATCTAAAAATAAATCAAATATTAATTATTTGAAAAAGTAAGATATTGTATCAAGTACATATTTAAAATAACTATTGTTTTGAGTTGATTGATGTGACCAAGATAACAATTTGAAACCATCATCTCTGAATAGAGATGCTTTAAACAATGAAGCATTTTAGATTTAGATCACTATTCGAACCAACCATTTCCTCAAAGTTAAAATGTAGGCTCACTTTAAGAAATGTTTTAGAGTGAAATCACCAACTTAGAGAGAAAAGTGGACAGTTTATCATTTATATATAATATACAATTTCATAGTTTAAATTAAATTTGCTTCGTCTGGTTCTAAAATACACAACTCTTTTAATAAACGGTACTATTGGATTTAATATATTTAAGTAAACAACTCATTTTCCTAACTTATTTTGGTGGTACATCTGAGCATGGCAACGATCTCTTAACACCTTAACGCTGAACAGCACTTTCAATAATGAAAAATATTTAAAAAAAAACCACACCCTAGTTGATAATTAAACTATATTTATGAAACAAATGTAAATAAAAAATCAAACAAATGGTAAATAATAACTATGATATGTGTAATAATTAAAAAAATTCTCAACAATTTTTTTTATGGTAGATTGATAAAATATAAATAAAACTAGGTTCTTAAAACAAAAGTTTTGTCAATTTGACATTGCTGAGATGGGGAAAATGTATTTGTCCAGGATGGTTGAACAAAACTTAACAATATTGACAAGAAAATTTAAATAATTTTAATACATCACTCCTGGTATGAATATTGGATAAAATTAACTTGATTACTTTACTTTATTTATTGATGTGCAATAGATTAGATAGTCGATGGTCTTGAATTAGTATCATGATAGTTATATGTAGCTTTGATAGAAAAAAACACAACTGTTTTATTCTCACCCATTGAAAATGTCCTTAAAGTTTCTGGTAGAAAGCGGATGAAAATTTGAAAAACTTATTTTGAATAGAAATATAAAAGCACTCTCTTCAACTTTCTTTCCAGTGAACCACAGAAAGCTAGACTTTCTTTTAGGTTGATCATTTGCCTCCAAATTATAAAGTTGAAAAATGCCGTTTTATATATTCTCAGGATCTTAAAAAAAGTAGATGGTCTTGATGTTCCAAATAAATTGTTCCATCTCCCTTAACCTTTCAGAAAAATTCCAAATAAAAGTCCCAAAACGGAAATTAAAGAGAGACTGAAGGGTAAACAATACAGTTATTAGAGATATACAAAATGACAACAAAATAGGAAATAATAAAATTAAAACCAATTAAATAACATAAATTATGGGCGAAAAGAAACATCTGTAACAGCATAATTATTGTAAGGTTGTTCTGGCAGGATGTTAACCTGAACTTGTACATTTCCTTGGAAGTCAAGAGTGTTGGGTTACCATCCTGTTGAGAATAGCAAATAGCTCATATAGCTTGCATCCTGTTGACGAGTGAGAGGAGTGACCGATGGACCTTCCTGGCGGGTGAAATATCGAGATCAGCGAGTTGTGTGAGAACCAAGAGGTTGTTGAATGTTGGACGCCATGCGGTGTGCATGTGTGTCGGTCGCGTGTACGACTGAGTAGTGATAATATAAATGTGATCTGTTGAGTTACCCCGCCGGAGGGTCGATCGTGGGTCTGCAGGAGGGTTACGAGACCGTTATCGCGCCGGCTCCCTCGTCACGGGATATTTAATAGATTCCCATGTAGTAGTTTAGTCTCTTACTATCTTAATAAATATAATTCCTTGGACTACTTGCGAGTTTCACTCCCCACGACCATCCATTGCAACCCCTACCGCTCGGGGTCCATCCTGACCATGTAAGTCCCTACGGTGCCCCGGTAGCGCGTAGAAGGGTTGGCTACCGGGCACCCAGACAAAACTAGTAACCTTACCCAGTTCTGTCAGAAGTGTTACAACGTGATGACAGAGTGGGGGGTTACAAAGTGATGTCAAAGTAAGGGATCTTACACATCTAAAAATAGCACCTGTCAAAACTTATGAAAATCAGCTGAGAATGTTTGTTTGTGAATGCAGGAAAGTCGTCACTGTAATTCTTCAGTTTAACACTGCTCAGCCGGGGGGCGGGGGGGAGGGGGGCATAATTCCCATAATTCATTATAATAGTTCCTCAAGATGGCGCGGCGGTATGAGTCAATAAACTTACCTCTTATATATATTAAATCCTCTAGGAAAATAACGTTTACACTCAGTCCAGTGTTTAAAACAAATTAATATCTCGAGGGTAATTAATTAATAGAGTTCAGGTAACAATTAAATTGTCCCAGATTGTATCATCCCTGCTCCCAAGTAAGAAATTGCCACTTATGTACCACCGTATATGACGTCTGTGGATAGTTAGCTTCTTAAAAATTACCAACCAATATTTATTAAGTTTTTACATTAAACTTAAACTATATTAAAGGCATTAAATTTTGCAAAGTATTGAATACACAATAGTTCACAAAAAATAAATAAAGTTGTATTCATGTAAATGCATGGATATTACTAGAGGGTAGGCGACATCTGCAAACGAGCTAAAATTAATACTAAACATTAAACACACTTTCCAGGATAACTACTTTTATATTTCAAACCCCATAAAGACTTCAGTAAATACGTTTTTTTAAATAATTTAAATATGACATACCTCTTTTAAACATAATCTTCAGTTCAATAGAAAACTCTCATTATTGAAATGGCTGCACCAACTCAATTTGAGTTAAAATTGGAACTTCCCTCGTTTTTCTCGTAACCTTTGTATATAAAAGAGAAAAAAATATATATTACAATAAAATGATAAGAAATTATCTAAAGACATATTCTTATACATTTAAAAATATTGAGATTAACTATAATGATAAATAAATATTTCCAAACATGTTTAAATCTTTATAAACTGTGAAACTGATTATAAGATGCAATTGTGATGAGAGTATGAAGAAATGAAGAGAGAAGTTTATTTATTTTTGCTCCCACTGTATCATGGACCATGGTAACATGCATCAGTTGGCTTCCTTTACAATAATTTAAATTATTTTCCAGAGTTTTCAAACTAATATTTCTAATCCGTTAGTCAATTATTTGTTTCTATGTCATACCCAATTAGGATATATTTTAAGCTAATTAATGTAATAATTTGTTGGAACATTGATCAATTGGGCAACTAAAATAGGATTAAGTGGTGCAGAAACCTTTATGAAATATAAACAGATTTATGTACAGCGAACAATATTAACATTTTCCTTTATTATTAGGGAAATATTTTTATAGGTATTGGTAGTATCTATCAAAAGTGAGAGCTTTAGATCACATGACTGAAAGTAGATCTAGTAATTACTTTTCTAGTTATTAAATAAGTTTCTATCTATTAAAATTAAACTGTAGGTATAATGAAAGGGGTTAGCTTACAACATGGATAATGTATTGTATAATCATGTAACATTCATGAGAGTATTATAAATACATGAAATATTTACTAAAACCCATAAATTTAAACATTTAAAAATAGGTGTGAGACAATAGCATACCTAAATTATATCATGATATAGTTTTAAAATATAATTTATACTGTATATATTTTAATCCTTTTCATTTGTATTAAACAATTAATTAAATAATTACTGAAATTACTATAATGTAAATCTGAACGAGTATTATAAATAAGGAATTGTCAAGTTCTAAAATCGGTTTAAAAAACATAATTAGAACATGTTATAAAATATATTTTAGAAAATACAAACTTTGTAGTACATTAAGTAAAGAGGCTTAAGTGTGTCTGAATAAACACGACGGAAATGTAGATTATAAAGCACACACAATAGTAAAATTATTCATAAACCTTCACAAACAATACTAATATTTTACTAACACATTAAATCTTTCTCAGGAAGTAAAAACCAACCTTCTAATCAATCTTATACTGCTTGAAAAATATGACATGAAGCGTTGAATTATTAAAGTGTAATTGTATTTAGTTTTAATTGTATATTCTACATTTTACTATGTTTATGTCAGGACTTTGTTTTTGGGCAGCATTTAAAAATATTGTTTTATTGGTATTGTTACTATACTAAAATATGATAGATGGATAATGGGACATATGAAAGTAGATGTAACTTTTGTAAAAGTCAGATTCCGCCATTGTTATAATAAACAATAACGGTTGGCTTGCAAAGTAGCTATTAAAAGATATACAAAAATTTGTAAATATGTTAATATATTAATACTACAAATTTAAAATCTAATTTTTCTAAAAAATTCGGCAATATCATTTCTTTAATAGGCAGCAGAGCTAAATATCACCAGATTCCAAGACTTGCCTACTGGGTTCCATGAGAGGAATGTAATGGTCGCCTTAGAAAATGGCAAAATTGTGCAACGCACACACCACAACAATTACTATGCTGGCCATACACAGCTCTTAATTAAAATGTTGTATGTACAATATAATTACCTTTTACTATGCTCAAAAATTAAATGAACTTAAATCTATTTTAACTCGATACAATTTTAAGCTATAGATAAATCAACCAATTTAATATTTATTGATCATGACAGAGTTAAACAAGAAACAACATACCAAACAATTCATGTAGACATTTGTATCTTACTATATAATAATTAGAAATGATTTAGCTCTTTCTATATTAAAAATTCACTAGAATTATAAAGAAAGGTCAAGAAAGTATTAGTTAATATGTAAGCTAGATCCTAAGCTTAATAATTACTGAATTAGCTCTGAAATTTTACACATAAACTTAAAGGAAAATGTATTGTGTATTTATTTTATAATTGTTTTTATGTTATCAACTAAGAATGTAAATTAGTAAGAAAGAAGACATTAGTCTCCTAATATTTTACATACTGTAACTATTATTACATCTTTTTATAAATATAAATTGCAACGTGGGAGGGCGCGTGAAAAAAACCGCAAACAAGATTTGGGGTGTGCAATGTGGTTTCATGACATGTATAGGTTGCGTGACCAGATACTTGAATTGAAACAACTAATTGAGAAATGTATGGGAGTAAGTAAGAAAATGTATGGTAAGTTTGTTGATTTAGAAAAAAATTGAGAGAGTATGATGTGGATGCATGGTTAGTAAATGCAAATATGGCGCTGTATAATGGAAGTAAAGTGTGTGCTAGGGTGGATGAAACTTTTAGTTCATGGTTTGACATTAAACAGGGTGTTTGACAAGGTTGTGTTATGTCTTCATGGTTGTTTAATGTATTTGTGGATAAATCTTGCTTGAGAGGACATGGTTGGTGTGCTAATAAACAATGTATTTGTGAGAGTGCTACTATATGTAGAGAATTCCTTATTAATGGCTGAGAATGAAAGTGAGTTGCAGAATCAATTAATTGTATGGATGTGGTGACAGACAGAATGGTTCTTAGTTTATATGTCTTCAAAACTACGGTGATAGTATATGAAAAGATCGAATCAGGAAATGATTGAAAGCTTAGTATAGATGAAAAACACGTTAGAACAAATGAACGATTTTGTGTACTCGGGAAGAATAATTGGTAAAAATGGAAGGATAAAAGGTGAAATTGATGTCCGGGTGAATGCCCTTTGGAAAGTGGTCGGATGTATGTGGACTACTCGAAATAATGAAGTATTGAAAGCGGCAAATATGGCAGCGTATACAATTCTGCCAACGCCAACATTGTACGCATGTGAAGCTTGGTTGTGTCGGGAAAAACACAAGAGCAAGTTGAATGCGGATGGAATTAGATGTTTAAGACATGTATGTAGAAAAACTCGTATGGACAGTCAGTGATGAATGGGTGCTAAAGGAGTGCGGTATAAAAGGGAATCCAATATATCACTGTTAAAGAAGCGTCTTACGTTGGTTTGTGCGTGTTGAGAAGATGAGTATGGATCGAGTGACGAAGCAAATATATAATGGAAGAGTGTGGGAATCAAAGGAAGAGGTAGGTTATATAAGACGTGGTCAAATGTTGTATACAAATGTGTGGAAAATACAAACATTTAGAGTTTTAAGAATAAAAGAGCGTTTAGGCCTGTGTATGGATGTTGAAGCGATGGAAGAATGCAAGGATAGGGAAGTTATTAGAAATATAGTGAGGATGGATTAACTACAGAGCTAATTTTAGGTACAAACACTGTTTCTTGTCTGCCTAGTGAGGAAATGGCATGATTTAAAGGTATGTATGTATGTTATTATAGTAGTCCACACCTAACTTGAAGTTGAACCCTAGCCTAAAAGAATAAGTCCAAGAGACACGCATCTGCAACTTTAGATATTTTTAAAATTTTTAAGCCAGCTAACTTGTATTTATAGACTAGGGGAGGGTAGCTGCATTCTCACAATTTTTATAAACTTGTATTTATTGGTCAATGCACATAATTACTACATCCTCAAAGCCGCATCCTAACATGGGTGTACATCATATTAATTTATATATGTTTTAGAATATTTTCAGAACATTTTTTGTACTAGAAGTTTTTTTACTCTAAAGCTTTTGTTACCACCGTGTCTTTCTCTCCATTCATGTTATACGAATATGTGTTAATAACTCTAATGTAAAAGGAAGCATTTTAGAGGTAATCTATCTGCATTTGCATGGAAGGGGACTGACTAAAGATTCAAATTTGCATTTAAAAATGTGTGTCTGCCTTATTATTTTATATAGGTTTTAGAAAATAAGCAAAACATATTTTTTGGTGGATAAATGTAGCTTTATATAAAGGTTGGGGATGTCTTTTTTAATGGTCTTTTAAAGTTAGTAACACCTGAATGTTTCTCTATGTGAATGGGTGCAGAGATAATGACTCACAATCTTTTATTTTTCCTAAAGATAAATCTTGTTATATAAAAATGTAGATTATAGAAATAATGGAAGATTCTGCTTGCTGAGAAAGGAGGGGAAGGCTACAAATCTCCCATTATCATATTTATGTGGTGGACGTTTAAGGTGGTAAATAGGCTGACACATTTAAGTTATTGTAAGATTGGCAGGGGCCAACTTTCAAACATGCTTATACTTGGAACAATATATATATATATATATATATATATATCTGATTATATTAGAGAGGGAGGGGTGAATATGTTTATCTTCTATAATCAGAATCCGGTTGATGTCAAGGTAAGGGAAAGGGCAGGGGAGGAATTTTGTTTCCACCCCCATTTCCCCACTTAAGTTTCATACATTCAGTATCGGTATTAAGCTGTGGGCTAATTCTATACACAATAATTTCTTCCAGTCATTTCCATGTCCGCATTCGATCAATATCCTTTCATGCTCCCACAGTAATTACACACACAATAATTAAATTAACTCCTGCCTGTTCGAACCATTAGGAGGAGGTTTATTTTAATCTACTTGCTTTGTGGGCTTTACAGGTATTGAATAAATCGCTTTAGCGGAAATGGCTTTTCTTAAAAACTAAAATAATTTTTAATAAACCTGGTATACGGGATTTTCTTTGCTATAAAATCACAAAAAGTGCCTTGCATTAAAAAATAAGTAATAATAATAATAATAATAATATAATAATAATAATAATAATAAATAATAATAATAAAGTGTCACCACTGAAGGCTGATTTAGGATGTTTTTATACTTTATAGCCAGTTTGAACTGTATAGACCTAGATTAAAATAAATCAATCTTTTTTAATCTGTGTTGTAAACATTAAAATACACTAGTGATATATATATATATATAGCATGGATTATAACTTTAATAAATATTTTTCCATTTCTAGTTGAGACTATTCCTTAATGAAGAAAATAAGAAGCACTTCAAAAATATATTTTTTCACTTTCCTAAATAAAGTTTTATATTTTAGCTTAAGGTCATTTGAAAATAATAATTTAAATTATGAAAATTAAAACAATTACTCCCAGTGTTTAATATTATCAGTTGTACTTCCAACTATGCATTTATTTTCAAACAAGGCACTCAACAATAATTATTTTTGTGCAGTGCACTTCAGTTTTCCATTAAGCTAACCTCAAATATCTCGGAAGTCATTGTAAATGTAGTGTTGTGTTAGAAAATAATTATATATTTCTCGTTTGAAATTGCCAACAATTATTTTTATTTTTCTTCCCCTTGAGAATAATTTAGTGCCAGCCAGCTATTGCTTACTGTACTAATTAATGAAAAAACATAACCTTAGGCGTGCAAACTTTAAGATAATGCATAAGCATCTTTTAGAGGCAGGAAACATTCTAAATACATATGCTAGAACAAAATAGACCCACAGTTGGAGTCTGAACACCAGCCTCCCAGATCCGAGTTGAGAATAATTTTGGAGTGTAATAGTAAGAGGTCCCGCTTTAGTCTATACTTATCCAAGATCTCGTGGCAATGACAAATATTTTAAGAAAAGGATATTGGATTCTCATGTGATAGTCATGACTTCGATTCCCGAACCAGATTTACAGAACCATATGTTACAGCACAAAATATATTACTTCTATTTAATTTGGTTTCTAACTATTTAGAAATTACCAGCTACTCTCCATAATAATACAGTTTGGAAACATTAATGGAAATAAGTTAAAGATAGAAAAAAAAAACCTTAGTTTTAATGTGCCATTATTATATATAGTTTTGTTAAGTGGCTAATAACTAATGATCCATTTGTGGGTACATTATCTTAATATCCACAATTTCGCCATTGTTTAACCGTCGTATTTTTTCTATATAAGATTTTATTAATGGCCTCCTTCCCTCACTTAACGCAGAGTACCACTGGTTGAGAATCTTGCAAACATGTGCTCTTATAAGATATTGAATGAAGGAACAACCACGAAATGTAGTCGTATTCATGGCAAACAAGTGTTATGTGTTTCTACTTCATACTTGGTAAGTACATCCATGATTGTATAGAATATTCAAAATAATAAAATTCAACATAAGTAAATGAATGTCATTGTTTCTATAGCTCGCTTCGATATGGTTCTAAGTTTTTTAATATTAAGTGTTCAGCAATTAATTTTTAGAAACCTATTATCTATAGAAAAGATAATTTTTATGACAGTGATTGCTCTTAAATATTTATTAAAACATGAATTAATTGATTAGGATTAGTTTTTTATTCTGTGTAGATTATTTAGAGAAAATATTTAAGCTGTTGATCAATGAGTTATGTATCTAAAGCCGCGCATAAACGGTAACACCGAGAGGCGACACTTGCGTCAAGCAGTGACATTAAAAAATTGATATTTCAGATATTATATATTAAGCCACTCGAACAATTATCCTCCATAGTTATAAAGTACTCTTGAGTAGACTTCCATTTGTTTCTATTTAATTTAAACGCCAAGAGAAAACATCAACTTTAAATACAAATAGTTGATTTTAATCTTATTGACTAAAAGAACAAGTACATACATTTTCATGAAGAACAAAATAACTCTTAATACCAACAACATCTATATAATTTTAAATTTTGATGAATAACAGAATAACACAGAAGGAATTAAATGTGATTTGGGAAGTTAATTAGCAGCATGGGTAGCTTCACTTGGCCCCAGAGAAGTTCCAAGACAAATAGAAAATACAATACAAAGAGTAATTATGACCTACGGGAGACAATAATCCGTGGTGGGCAGAGAAAAGGGGACAAGTCAATAATTTGCTAAAATGAACTGTGTGTTCCATTCTACTAAAAAGGCATCTTTCTAAGTGCAGCCAAAAACGAATAAGTCAAATACACGATTCATGATCCATAGATATTTCTATTAGTATTATGTCTTAAACTTTAAAATATTTGTTCAGGAAAACACAAATATTCCCTATATTACCTTTTGCCTTATTTTAGGGAATGACATTTTGTACATTCAGAAGGAAATAAGTCGTCTTGTTCCCTTTTCCTTGAAGACAATATATTAAGCCAAAACAATATATTGACATTGTCAATAATATTTTTACAGTAAGTGTATATCTATTTATTTGAGCATAAGACAAATTATGGAAACGCTTGACTAGTCAATAAACAGTTGTTTTTCACAGTACCAACCTAACAGTTTAGTATGATGGTTAGGATCGTGACTAGTAGTTTACTGAGCTTTTCTTTATCATATTTAAATAAATGAAGGGAACAGGGTTAAAACAATGAATGTCAAAAAAATGAAAGTATATGATCGTGGTGCCATTTCTTGAGGAATGATTTAAACAAATTCTTAATATGTCAGATTAAAAACAATGATTGTTTACCCAGAAAATGGTTGTTAAGGAAAAGTGTAGAGGATAAAAATAATGAATGTCAAAGCGATTGTGTGGGAAATAAATGAATGTCAATGTGGTTTGATTTAATATAAGTTAATATTAATGGTATTTCTTATTAGATCAAAAATTAAGTATTTATTTGAGAAAGTTATTTTTGCTCCTAGGAGTGGTGAAAAAGACCTAAATTTATTGATTTTGGTTTATTTGTGTTTTCGCTAGTACTTTGTTTTTATATCAGGTTGTTTGTTTTAATATAGTAATGTAGGAACTGTAAACCTTGTTTTTGTGACTGATTGTACAATAATGTTCTTGTGATTGTGATCTCAATAATCTTTGCTGTTTATACTTTTAATTATGAGTGAACTGGACAACAATGGTTATATTTCTAGCAAAACCTCAAATAAGAGACCACGGTTGTATCCGAATAGTCTATTTATGCGCTGTAAACTTGATACTTATCCTTGAGAGTTACATTGGAAATCACGTGATCAAGTGTAGATCTGTCCGAATAGTCACGAAGGATGCCGATGCATCCCTCTTCATGTCCTCTGATCAAAGAATAGAGGCAATACGTAGTATATACGTCCAAGTTCAGCCTTTTTGCGGAGTTTGACCGGAAAATGTTCTATTATTGTCTTATTTGACAGTCAATTGTCAATAATAAAGGCAATGGTTGTTTTATTACATTTTCTTGATTCCTAGTTTCAATCATTGCCATTAATAATAAATTGATGATTTGAAAAATTTGAATAATAAATCAACGTCTAACATTTATTATTGCCAAAACTATCAAATTGTTTCTCGGCATGATGTACGGTAAACAAACGATGCAAAGAATAATATCAAATGAAATGGCGCAAATTTTACGACCAACAATTATTTTAAACATGCCAATTCTAGTACGCTGGAATAGATTTCCTTAGGGCTAATAGATGGGGTTTACATAGTTTCTTATATCATTTATAGAGAGCAGTACTTATGACCCATGGATGTAGTTAGGTCAATGGCGCTCGAACAGTTTGACGCAGTCTTCGTTTGGGAAGTGCGTGGCGAGTGTGAATTTATCAAGACTGCATCTCATGGATTCTTGACAAGGATCCTTGGACTATTCGGATACAGCCCACGTTTCACGTTGAAAGAATACCAAACTTAACAATTTTTTTCTCCACATTATTTAGATAAAATTAATAATATATGTGTAAAATAAGCTTAAAGCTAAAAAATAATAGTCTAAGACTAATAAAAAATTCTTAAAAATTATAGGAAACTAAATAAAAAATTTGTTCTATTGTATTATCATCGGCTTATTATTCATTATTTTATTCTTAGCAGGCTGGACATTCAGTGTATACAACTTGTTTGGCAAGACAATTATTATGTTTGATCTGTTTATTTGGTAGCTTGTTTAAGAATTAAAAATAAAAGGAACGATAACGATTTCAATTACAATATCCAATATTTTTGATATTATTTAGTAATTATTATACTTTAAGTTTCTATATAGAGAATAATATCATATGATTTAAATACAAGTTCTAGTAATGTTAGAAACTTTTAAACTGCATTTACTTAAAATCATAAACAATTACATTCATTGTTTTCTCCCTATACCCTTCATAATATGTATGACCTACAATGAGTGCAAGAGCCTATTTCATGAAGCAAATTATAGCATTCATATATAAAGTGGACAAAAGTAAGTATTTATTAAGATTTTTTTTGAAATATATAATAAATTATCCAAGATGGATAAATGAGACAAACCTCACTTGTAAAATTATTTCCTAATTTTCTTATTTTAATAATTTATATAATTTACCACAACACTCGACCAAAATCCTGATAAAAGTCTTTTCTGATTTTAAATTTCAATTTTAAATTAGACTTATTATAAAATCAAACTGGTGGTTGGGTGACCTGGTGGTCTAGGGGTAAGGTGTTGGACTTCTGTGCTGAGGTCCGGGGTTCAATCCTCGGTCCCGGCACAGATTTATCTGATTACCAAACCCTTCCTTCACCTCTGACAAGATGTGTATTAATCACAACTTGTGAATGTGAGGAATGCCAGGCCTCCACCGTGGTTCGGATCCCACGTTAAACTGTAGGTCCTCCATTTCATCTCACAATAACCCTACCATTACACATTAGCGTAAGTGCGTATAACCCGAACGGGTAGTAAGACGCGGTGCTAATAATAATAATAAACTGGTGGTTAGGCCTATTAATCTACTACAAATAAACAAAGTGCTATGGACAAAACATTGCAAGCTGCTTATTTGCATTAATTTAATATTCCCTTATTTGTAAATAGATTCAAATAACTATTTTATTAGTCCCTATGACTATTATAGCCTATCCAATATTACTATAGTTGTAAGTCAGATAAACTACTGGCAAATAGCCTTCATACAATAATAACGTAAAACTTTTATTAGACCACAGTTTTATTATTTTAATCGATTATACACAGAATACCAATTCAGAAATGTTTAATTCAATTTGACCAACATAATGCTTTTCACACTGATTTAAACATATTCTAAGAAAGTGCAAACAGAATTGTGGTCAAAGCATAGTATGCTCATACCTTTCAGGCTATATTCTTGGTTCAGAATGAATATTGATTTATTAATGTATGTATTAATATAAAATCAAAATAACCTTAACGTGATTAAGATTGATCGCAAAAATAATAAACTAGATTCTAAGATTACATTTTAATACATACTGATGTGTTAACCCACTCTTTGAGAGGAACCATTCCGGGACCTTCCACTGGTGAGACATTTAACCTGAAAGCTTCAGATGAGTAGGCAAGTATCAGTGCCCAATTATTAATTACAGTTCATAACATCTCAGTGAAAGGTGAGCCGAGGTCTATATTAGAGGAGCCTATTTTGTTACTACCACCAGTTTTAAGCCAAAATGTGTCTAATAATGCTCTAAAGAAGTAGCCATACTTTATGTAAATTTATCATAATGTGTGATGATGACGATTTTAACCAAGATTTTAATATGAATTATAATGATTTGAATGAAACAAATGATTCAAATTATCACTCTAAATCCTATGGAGTATTACGGAAGCATAAAAGGAAAAAATGAGCGTAATCACCCTGAAAGTGAGCATCATGAAGCAGCTATTTCAGAAACAAATAACCCTACTGTATTATATAGAGGTAACGACGATCAAATTCAACCTACTGAAGAAGACGTAGACTCTAACACTAATAAGCAACATTCTTTAAATAATCGTTTGGAAAGAAAAGCCAAAAGAAATTCCAGAGATGCTTATTTAACGGCAAAAGGTAAATTTGTCCACCAAAAAGCATAATAGCCTTTAAAGAAATTATTGTGAAAAAGTGCAAAGAAAAAATTACAGAAGAAAACAGAAAGATAATTTTCAATGTATATAGAGGTTAAAAAATCTATAATGATAGTATCTTATGTTGCTGGGCTTATATATTGCAACAAGAAGAAGACTGAGAGAAAAAGGACAGACAAATCCGAGGAAATGAAAAATAGATGGTGTACTCATATTTACACATTTGAAGTCAATGGAGAAAGATGTGCAGTATGCAAAAAGTGATTCATGGCCATTTTGGATGAAACTCCAAAATTTGTTTACAATGTTATGAAAACAAATCAATAGTACAGCTGTGTTTACTCAGAAAGACAAATGTGGGATGCATGCGCTGAAAAACAATACCTCCTGTTCTGTTAAAGATAAAATTAAGAATCATATATTTTCATTCCCAAATTACGAAATCCACTACTACAGATGGGATTCTGCCCAAAAGTATTTCTCTGGAGATTTGAATTTAAATACAATGTTAGATCTATACTTGGAGAAGCTAGTAAATCCACCCGAATAAGAATTATAAGATTAAAATAATTCTAGTTTTGTATTTCCACCCTGTACTTTAACTTTAATTTAGGAAAATCTTTCCTTACGCGCAGCAATCAATTTGATTCTCGCTTTCGGCCTTGAATATAGCTCAGCCGAGTAAGAACATATGCATCATTATCAACTGTTTACAGCCTGTGGCTGAATCAGCTTAGTAATATGCCTCCATCTTCCTGTGTCCTTCCACCCCTCTTCCTTCTTTAATTTCTTCCATTCTTCTTCTCTCACTAGAACACTTTTGATAACTGCTGTTACAATCTCTTTCTTGGCCACCCATGCTGAATTTTTCCAACATGCTTCATTTCCAACATTTTCTTCTGCGTTCGCTCTTTTTCCATCCTCATCACATGCCCATTCCATCTCAGGTTTGCTTCCTATACTATTTCATGTACTCCTTTTACCCCTACTTTTACCCCGGTAACTTCATTACTAATCTTGTTTCTACTATTGACAGATAACATGCTCCTCACAAAATTCAATCCCATAGACTCAACTTTCCTAATCACTCTTATATCCAAGTTTTTGTTGCATATGTGACCATCAGTACAAATCACAATCTGTACAATACTTCATTACACTTCAAGGGCACTTCTCTTCTCCATAGTGGGTCTCTTACACAAATATAGAACATCTTACCCTGATGTCCTTTTCTCATTAAATCTTTCTAAATCCACCGTTCTCCTCGATCACGCTTCAAAGATATTTTACATTCTGTACTTTTATCAGCTTTATTCCATCCAAATTTATAGATTTATTAGGCCTTACCTTAATCTTTGTCTTTACCATCCCTTCACAATTTTTAATGCTAAATGTCATCCCACAATCACTTCCTTATTCCAGTTTTGTAGTTGTTCCTGTAATTACTCTTCCTTCTCCCCTATACCATCAAGTCACCATCTTTAATTTATTTCTCCCAATTGTCCATGACCATTACCATTACAAATAGTTATGGTGAAATGGCACTCCCCCTTTTCACGCTCTTTTTTATTTGGAACCCCTTCGTCCTTCCACTCTCCGTCTTAACACAACTTATGTTATTCTCCTCCATCACTTTCTAAACTTAATATCTATTCACGCTATCATACGCCTTTTCCACATCCATAAATACCATTACCAAATCCTTTCCATATTCATATCTTATTTCGATCATCTGTCGTATGGCAAGGATTATGTCTATTGTAGACCTCTGTTTCCTAAATCCGTGCTGTTTCTCTTTCCACCTTCCTTTCATTTTATTTCTTATTTTCTTTTTCTGAATCTTCTCAATATTTTTGTACAGGTAAGAACAAACAAATAAAATAAAACACAATTATAACAATCAACCAAAATTCTAACACTAGAAATAAATATAAAAGAATAACAAAAACTATACTTAAGCGTTTACTTATAACAACAGTTGCTTTAAGAAAATGTCTGATAATTATTCAGCAACGAAAGATCAAATAAAAAAAATATGCGTGAACCAAAAGTTCATAAAATAAATATAAACTTAGTAAAAAGTGCCAACAAACAGAAACCAGATGGATATACACAAACCACATACCAAGGACCCGTGAAACATAATCGATGGCACGAAGGACCAAAATTGCTCGCCAACAATAACACTCGGTTCAAGGCCACACATTAAACTCAAAACTCACGTTAAGGTTTTCTCAGTAATGTATAATAAACACATTCTAAAATCAAGCATGAAGCACATACGAGCCGCAATAGACCAGGACCGTACACGTAAATACTCAGAAGTTCACAAACATAAAATAATTACTTTTACAAGTCAGCTCATTATAATTACTTTGAATTCCTTCCTCTGTGTATTACTATTTTGGAGTTGGTAATCTTTTTTAATACCAACCTCTCTCTGAACACTCGGTTTACTCTGAAATATAAAAATCCTACCTTGGTGAATTAAAGTAAATGGCGGTATTTTATGAGCTACAAATAATTGGAAGCATGCATACCTTGAGTTATTACATAATGGCCATACCTACTAAGTTTACCTTTTTAGATCAGAGAACTGTAAGCTCAAAATCTTTCAGGAGGAAAATAAAATTGGGTACAATGTTTAGATTAATTTTTGTTTAAATTTGTAATCTACTTTGAAACAACCTTTAATAATTATCTTGATTTGATTTATTCTCAATAATCTGTCCATGTTTTATTTTTATATAATTCAAAGTTGGCAATGCATTAATAAACTTGACACATAAAGACCTTATGGTCTAGGGGAAAAGTGTCAGACTTCTGTTCTGGGTGTCCGAGGTTCAATCCTCGGTCCCAGCACAGATTTATATGTTTGCCAAACCCTTTCTTCACCTTTGAGAAGAAGTTTTATTATCACAACTTGTGGATGTATGGAATACCAGGACTCCTACGTGGTTCGGATCCCATGTTAATATATATGTCCTTTTTTCTTCTTAAAATCACCCTACCATTACACATTAGCATAGGTGTGTATAAACCTAATGGGTAGTAACATGCGGGGCTAATAATAATAATATAATAATAATAATAATAATAATAATAATAATAATAATTTCAATTTACTTTATTATAGTACTGGCCAACAGTCGTAATATCTATAATAGGCCAGCACTGAAAAGTACACAGGTACCTTACAAATACATATATTTACACGAGGAAATATGATAAACAAAAATGGCTAAATAATGGTACATACTGATGAATAGCTACAAAAAAGTTATTAATAATGATAATAATAAAAAATAGAATTATTAACAAATAACTAGAGAGTGGTTAAAAGCAGTAAAAATATGCAAAAAATAAAATAAAATAGATCAGTATATTGTAAATTTAAATATTATAGGCAGAACCTCTACATGATAAATTATTGATATGGGATTTCCGTAAAAAACACTCTCTGAGTTTAGCTTTCCTTTTATAATAGAAATCGAATTCGACAAAACTAGAATTGGCGCTATGGATACAACGACCTATAGGGCTTACCTCACAAGAGCTATTGAGAAAAAATAATTTTGGATTACGAGAAGCCCGAGAAGGGATATGAACGCCTATAGATTTGGTCTTAGATTTATTAATAGACATTCCATTTTCAAAGTCCATTGTAGAATACCATTTACATCTTTTGTAAATTGATACAATCTGCAATTGATTTGATAGTTTTAAATAATTTTACATCATCAGCAAAGAGTAAATAACTAGATGAGCTCAAATATTTACCAATGTCATCAATAAACACATTAAAGAGAAGAGGACCTAAATTAGAACCCTATGGTATACCACAGGGTGATGAAAATATATTTGAGGTGTGAGAATCAATTTTAATAGTGAATGATCTTTCATGCAAATAACTGCTGAACCAATTTACATATGAGTGAGAAAGTACAAAATTGCCAAGTTTAGAGAGAATAATACTATGCTGACAAAAGTCAAATGCCTTACTTTGGTCAAAATAAATAGCATTAACCTGACATTGGCAGAGACTTGAGGGGCAACATACCCAAGAAATTCTACTAAATTATTGACGGTAGATTTATTTTTTATAAAGCCATGTTGATTATCTGAAAGTTTATTTTTAAGGTGGTGGAAAGTATGCTCATGTATGATTTTCTCGAATAGTTTGGAGAAAGTGTTTAAGAGAGAAATTGGTCTATAATTACAAACATTTGTTTTTACCCCTTTTTATAGATAGGTATGACAACAGATTGTTTCCATGTACGAGGAAAAGTTTCATTTGACAGGCTAATGTTAAAGATATAGGCTAACAAAGGGCTGAAAAGGGTTGGCACAGCCTTTAGTAATAAAACTTGGAATTCCATCTGTCCCGGCACATCTAGAAGAACTCAATTTTTTTATAGCATTAGCAACATCCAAGGGTGTAATGTAGCAGGATACAAGGGCACACTAGTTTCAATAACGGGGCAGAGTAAGACAGGAAAAGCTGAATTATAAACGGAATGAAAGTAGGTCCCAAACTCATTAGCAATTAATAAAGGATCCGCTATAATCTTGCCATTAATTTCTAGGTTAGACGGGAAAACTTTATTCACACGATTATTTTTAACAAATTTCCAAAATTCTAGGTTTGCATTTAATACTGAGTCCATCCAATTTGCTCTGTCTATAATCAAAGTAATTTTAACTAATTTACGAAAGTGAGAAAAATGTGAATAGAATGTTAGTTTAAACTTTTTGAAAAAATGGGTTTTTTTCCTAATATAATATTTAAGAGTAGAAGAAAACCAATTCGGATATTTAGATGAATTAAGAATAGTTATTTGAGGAATATGCGTTTTTATTATCCTTTGGACTAAGTTGGTAAAATTGTCTATAGCCAAATTAACATCCGCAGTAGAATAAACACAAGACCAGTCAGCAGGAGCCAGGTCACTGTAAAGATTAGGTAATCACCACTTGCATAGTCAATACATGTATTAGGGGTGTCATTAATTTTGTAGCAATAGGTACATCACGTGAAATCAATCTGGGCGGATGAGCTAAATCAATATTCACTAATTAATAAGAGTTTTGAGTTAGTAAGGGGTGGTGAAAATTAGTAAAAACAAGTTCAAGGAGGTTAGTTTCATTATCAGCTTCATTAAGTTGTTCTAATCCTAAAATGTTAGTCGAAGCAAGAAGTTGAGTAGCTTTTAATTTAATGTAGAAATGCGAAATGCTCTGAGCATGATGATATTTCCAATCAATTTGGGGGCAGTTAAAATCACCGAGTATTATTATTCTATAAGGGTAGTTAGCCAAAACACCTTCAAGAAATGTAAAGTAATTGTTAAATGCTTCAACTGTTATTTGGGGAGCAAGATATATGTTCCCAATTAACAGTTTTTGGCGATTAAATGTTGGGATCTCAATCCAGACACATTCCATATTATTCTCTAAATCAGTTCTCCTGACCACACCAGAAATAGTATCAATGACAGAAATGAGAACACCACCACCCCTTGAGACAGTAGCTTCATCATATAACCTATTGGATCTATAAACATTATAGTTAGGGGGAAAGTAATTATCATTAACAAACACACTAGAGAGCCAAGATTCAACCAAACAAATAATAGAGAATTCATTCAAACAAACATTTGAAAATAATTCCCTTGCTTTGGTTCGTAGACCCCGAACATTTTGATAATATAATAAAATATCACTGTTATTCACTGGGAGATGGGCAGGGAAGTAGCCTCCAGACCTCCTTAAATGGTCACGAGTGGGGTCGAGTTGAATCCTCTTGAGAGCCAAGGTCAGATGCAACAGCAGCGTTTACAGGGGCAGACACACCGGGGGACTCCTCACAGATTATCTGCTATGGCAGCAACTTCCCATAGTAAGGTGCAATGAGAGAGCCAGACGGCCAAATATCACCATTGTTTATCATGGGAAAATCATCTTCTTTGACGGAAATATGGAAGGAGGAATATGAGTTAAATTTAGTTTTCAATTTTAAGCAGACAAGGTAGTCAAGATTGAGTTCTTTAGTCAGATAAGATTGAATGGCCAGGGAAGATACTTCAGGAGAAAAACGAGTAACGAATATAGATTAAAAAAAAAAACTTTGTTCACTGTTTATGTCAGTGGCTGTCTTATTACCAGTCAGCAATAATAATAATAATAATAATAATAATAATAATAATAATAATAATAATAATTAATAATAATAATATAATAATAATATAATAATATAATATGTTATAACTAGACATAATATATCCAAACAAACTGGTTTTGCAGCTCTTATGAATATAGCACCATGCGAAGCAATACCAAGAATCAAGGAGTTCTTCCCTTCTATCAAGAATGACCTCACCAAGGTGACCTGGGCCCACAATGTCTATAACGATGATTCTTTCCAGCAGGCACTTAGAGGTAAATTATATTATAATATTAAACAAGAGATTACTAACAAGTTAGAGCATTCAATTTTGTTGTTGAAAGGAAATTATATTTTGACTGCTACACATATTTTTGCCCATATAAACTGTTAATAACTTATACTGGTTGCTCTAAGGTTACATAATAGGATTGTTAGAGAATGGTCCGTATTTGCACTATTAGAAAAAACAATTAATTTTCGCAACTGATTGGGACAAAACCCTTGCCTCCGTGGCAAGTCCTAATTACTCGATTGAGGTAAGAAGAATCGTTGTACCTGTAATCCGTTTTGCATTTCCTTTTAAGAAAAAAACAGTAATATTCCATTAATATTGAAAAAGATTTTTCATCTTAGGCGAAAAATAAATGGTATGGCATGATGCACCGCACAAACTTTATCCCTCTTTTATCTTAAAATAGACATTTACTAAAAACTCTTAAGATTTGTGAAACGAAGGGTTATACATTGTTACAGAAACACTACACCAAAGATCATAAATTATATAATATACACTGCTACTTAATCTAATGTATTCGGGATTAAGAACACTGTTATAGAATAATTGCGATACGATAAACATCTTTGTCCATTAAAGAGTATAAGAAACAAATTAATTTTCTAAAACTTGAATTTGCTTATAGCCAAGAAAATATTGGTTTTATGATCTCAAAAATTTGTGGAGAAATTAGGAAAATTGGAAAATTTATCTTATGTAAAGTAACCTCAAAGTCATTTTAGTGATAAAATGTGGATTACCATATTGTTTATAGTATTAAACTGTGTCTAGGTATAAACTACAATCAAAATAGATTTTATCTCTTTTTGCCTTTCTGTAAACTACCCTTAAATTTAGGTATAAATACCCAATTACCAAAAAAACCTCGGAGGGGTTTGGGGATCGCTTACAAAAATCCCAGATACCAAGTTTTAGCCTAATCCGGTAAAATAATTTCGCCTCTAGCCCTAGGTACATCATTATGGGGTCATGAAAAGTCGACATTCCTCAAAGTCTTGAGTTGGATTTTTTTATGATCACAATATCTTCTCTCCAAGGTGTCGAGAGAAAGTAAAAATATGTGAATATAGAAAATGAATTTAAAAAAAAAAAATATTCAGCTTCTCTTTTATTTATAAATTGTAGTAAAGTTGACACCAGGGGCTAATTAATTGTCCTCTTTCATGTTTACAATTAATACAAGCAAATACACTTTAAACATAATCCAATTTTCACTTTAGTATATCTGTAGCTTTGACTCAGGTATATCCTATTACAAATATAGTAAGAACATAATGAAAAAAATTCTTACAGTTTAGCATAAGCTATGTTGGGAAAAACACAAGCAAGATGAATAATTAATCCAATTCTTATTCTTAGCCAAGGTCTTAACTAAATTATTTAATACTCCAAGCTTTATATGAAATGGTGAAGAAATAACATTTTCTAGTTCTACCAGTAAAACAAAATTATTCCAATAACCTTAATATCAGCACATACATGCCAAGAGTATTCTTGGTACCTTAATGTACTTAGAATCTTAAAAATAGTTTTATGCGTTTCTTTCAAGTCAGAACAATGAAATAGAGGGATTGATGAATATTTAATTCCATTATGCAGCATAACTACTTTCAGACTTAATTTTTTTGTTTTATATCAATTATCTGTATCAAGCCTCTGGCGGTTTATCGTCAATTTTTTGGCTCTACTGGGAATCGAACCCGAGACCTGTAGCTCAGTAGACAGACACGCTACCAACTAAGCTAAGGTGTCGGCTTAAAGTTAATTTATATGAATCAATAAATATGGACAATTCATAAGGATTGTTTTAAATGGCTGATTTTTTAAAAGACTACGAATATCCTTCCCATATTGTCCTTATAATAATATAATACTATGAATACACCTACCTGTGTTGTCTTTAACATGTTATTCTTAGCAAGTTCCTGCTTCGAGTGATTCCCATTGCTATAACCGGAAACCAAGGAGTTCCTCTTGATCTTTGCTTATATTTAGGTTACATACTTAGTCATTCAAATCTTAATGTATAATTAAATGTAACCCCCCTCAATGACATGGTTATCTAACGCACTAGTTTCATGTTGAGCTAAACCGCCAAGGACAGGAATATGGAGGTTCAAATCTCGGTTGAGTGAGCTGGGATGGTTTTTCATAAATTGTTTTCAACTTTACCTCCACACAAATGTGGGTTCTCTTCCTCTAATATTTAGCCTTCCTGATTCCTAATCCATTAACATAATTATTTCTTAAGCGTATAAACGACGGGGTAGAATTACGTAGCGATAAAATAATTAAATATTGCGTTTCATCAGTTTCTAGTTGCTAGTCCAAATCGTTTGATGTGGCTGGTTCATTAGACTTGAAATAACAATCATCAACGTAGTTGCGACACCTTAGGTACAGCAAAAGGCATAATTTTATTGAGTTTCTCAGTTAGCACCATCCTCAGATTCGTTGTGCATGTAGTACATCTCATATAGGGAGACCAGTTTTGGTCCTTGTCAACAATCTTTCTGATAAAATACTTAGAATATGCACATTATGCTGTGCTAAGGTTTTACTTCCTCAGTACTTTCATTGTAAACCTATCAACACCTAACAGAATTTGCTAAGGTAATTAAGACGTTTTGCTTCCTTTGGAATTATAGCAATACAATGTTTGGAAAAACTCCATGGTTTCAGAGCACAAGCAAATTATATCGACTAAACGGACTCTGCCGTTATTGACGAAAGTGACATCATTTGCAGGTAGTGTGTGTCATGTGGTCAGCACAACAAGCCCCCATACCAGGCCGTTAATCTCAGTTTACTAAACCGGAGCTGCAATGTATTTATACAAGTAGATCTTTATTTGTCCCCACGAGTGGTGAGGCCCTTCCAGACCCACTGCTTCACAACACAAAAGATAAAGACACTCTCTAAATAAACACAGAAATTATCTCATGCTTTAACTGTTTCTCCAAAGCTGAAAGAGATGTTGTGTGATTATAAATCCACAAAAACAACATTATTCAATATTAAATTATGGCCCTTCTGTGAGGAAGTACGAGAAATATTTGGTTGACATATTTGAACGTGTGGACCAAGTGACGAAGCTAATATATGATGAACGAGTGTGTGGATCAATAGGAAGAAATAGGTTAGGTAGCACGTGGTTAAGACTAATGAGTTAAAAAGAGAAAAATTAAGAGTTTTATGAATAAAATATCATGTATTACTCGGTGTATAGATGTTGTTGAAGCGAAGGAAGTAGTCAAGAATAGGGAAGTGTGAAGGAAGTAAATGAGGATGGATTTAGTACAGAGTTTTTTTTTGATGATTGAACAGTTTCTTGCCTACCTTGTAAGAGATCGGCGTGATGAGTATGTACATAATATGTACTAATTTTATTTTCATGCAACATATTTACTCTAAATCATATGACTGATCAGGTTGTCGTTCTTCCTTCGGGGGAGGTGGCGGTGAATCGTCCAGGCCCAGGTCGCGGAGTCGTTGCTGCAATATTTTATTTTTTAGACATTTAATTGTGTCCGCCGTGGGTCCTTGAGGGTAAGGGCTTTGTAGTTAGAAAGGTGGTACGGAGGATGGGGAGGAGAGAGGGGTCGTAGCTGATAGGCAGGTTGTGGGGGAACGGGGGATAGTGATGTAACTGGATAAAGGAAAGGGGCAGGTGTGAGAAGGGCCTTGAAAATTTTATACTGTTCGGCTTGGGCCTTACGATGTTGACCTCCTTTGCTGCGGCGATATGGTGGAGGAGGGGTCATGAAGAAGGGAGTGTCTATAAGAGGATGTCTAGATTTGGAAAGGATTTGGCAGCCCGGATGTTCCTGAGCGCTGGAATAGGAAGGATTTGGCAGCCCGAATGGTTCTGAGCGCTAGGGTAGGTTGGCTGAGTAGAAAGACTGTTTTTGATAAAATAATAAATTTAGATATATATCAACTTGTGTATCCGAAATTCTAATCCTTTATTACTGAGTTACATTTTTTATGTCCATACATCAACTATCTTTATCAGTTTGGAGGAGGTTGGGCCCAACCCTCCTCCCGAGTCTTACATCTATAAACTTAGGCTAAACATATATATATATATACTCTCTTATAATTATTTTTACTATTCTATATACATCATTGTCACATTATTACCGCTGGTTTGTATTTTGTTCCGTTTTTTTGTAAAGTTTAGGGCTTAAACGCTTCCCTTGACTTGGCGCTATCTCTTGAGGACATTTGACACTTTTGGCGGGTGCACTGGGGGTTCTCGGTGGTTCACTCGGTTTCGGAACTGTCACAAGATTGCCGCACAATAATTCCCCCTTGTAAAGTTGATCCGTTCCGAAACGTTCGTTCACTCGCGACCACTTTGAACATTCTTTCCTACCTCGGCACTTCCCGCGATCACTTTGTTTCACTCTGAGCTTGCTCTTCTTCGTTCGTTGGCTCGTGCGAAGGCCTCAGCTGAAGCTGGTCTCGGTGTGCTTTGATCCCGTCTGCTTTCGGATTTGAGTTTAGTAGCAGTTGGTACATGTGTTGTCCACACTGCCTCTGCTCGGTGTATGGCCCCGTCCATTTGGGGCAAAATCCGGCGTTTACTCCTTCGGCCGCGTTGGACAGTTGGTGGTTCTTCATAAGGACGCTGGCTCCTATGGGCAGGGGATCTCTTTCAGCTGCTGCTCTCCTCCCTAAGTACTGTTTTTGATACTTCTCTTGGTGTAGTCTCGCTTCCATGTGTTGGGACAGTAGTCTTTGAACTCGTTGTTGACGTTGCTCGGCTTCTTCTGGGGTAGGTGCAGGCTCGAGTTCATCTGGAGCCCAGTCTTCGGGCCGTCTGAGCAGTTGCCCGAAGAGAAGTTCGCTGGGGGCGAACCCGTGGCCTCGTTTCTTCTGTTTCAGAGGTGGAAAAGGATTTGGGGGATTGCCTGGTCCCATCGACAATGATATTTTCCTTGGAGACTCGTGCGAATCCCCACCTTTAACTCTTGATTCCTCCGTTCTACTGGATTCTCCCTTGGGTGGTAAGCTGCGGTTGTCCACCTTTTGGTTTTCCAGGCTCGGCAGATCTTCTTCCATGCGGACGAGCGGAATTGCGGACCGTTGTCTGTAAGAAGTGGTGCTGGGTGTCCTAACCTGGGGATGATTTCTTGTTCCAAGACTCGTTGGATTTGGGTAACGTTGGACTTCGAGAGGGGAAAAGCTTCCGTCCATCGGGAAAAGAGGTCTGTGATAACTAAGAGAAATCTCTTCCCTTTGGTTGATCTGGGGTAGGGCTCCATGAGGTCTAGTGCGACCTCCTTCCATGGTGAATTAGGTTCTCTGGCCTTCCATGGTGTCTTCGTCATTCTCCCCGAAGTCTTCATCGTGGCGCATGTATGGCAAGCTCGGACGTGTTTTCTTACGTCTCTGGTTACTCCCTTCCAGGAGTATTGCTTTCTGAGATTCTGTAAAGTATTCTTTTCCCCTGGGTGGCCCGCTTCTGCGTGGTCGTGGAAATATTTCAGAATCTCTCCCCTCACTTCTTGTGGGGCTACAATCTTCATCGCTTGCTCCGGATACTCTCTGTATAATAACACGCCATCTCGATAAGTGAATCTGGTCACCTGGAGCCTTTATTGCCTGGATCGTTGATTGACAGGAATCTTCGCGATGTCTTCCAGCCATTTTATCTGGTTCTGGACGTAGGGGTCCGTGTGTTGGGCCTTGATGACCTTCTCTGGTAGTGTTGGGGTGGAAGGTAGGTTGAGGAGGCGGAGTGGCTCGGGAGATGAAAGAGGACCTTCTGGGGGCATCATCCGGTTCCATTCTCTTGTGTTTTCTTCCGTGGATTCATCTCCCAGGTTTCTTGAGAGGGCATCTGGTAGTTCGTTCTCCTTCCCTGGTCGGTGTTGGAGCGTGAAGTTATACTCTTGTAGTAACAGAGACCAACGTGTGAGCTTAGATCTGCCGTTTTTCATGTTGTTTAGCCACGTCAGGCATTTCGCATCCGTTCTTAGTGTGAACGGTTGGTCCAGGTATATTTGATATCTTTTGATTGCCCATATTATGGCGAGGCATTCTTGCTCATTGTTGTGATAATGGCGTTCCGTGGGTGACAGCTTTGCGCTACCATAGGAAATAATTCTTCGGCGCCCTTCTATTTCTTGGTACAGGACCGCGCCTAATCCAGTTCCACTGGCGTCTGTTTGAAGACAGAAGGGTAACTCTGGGTTGGGTCGGTGCAGGGCCTGGATGTGTTTAAATGCTTCTTTCGTCTGTTCGAAAGCCTTTTGCTCTGGAACGCCCCATTTCCATTTCTGAGTCGCTCCTGATCTGGTGGTGAGTAGGTTGGTGATCTCCGCCATGTTTGAGACAAATTCTCGTAGCCAGTTACACGTCCCGAGGAATTGTTGGAGTTGTCGCCTTGTTTTGGGGGTGGGGTATTCTTGGATAACTTTGAGCTGTTCGGGGTTTGGGCTATTTCCTTCTGAGGAGATGATATGTCCCAAGTAGCTGAGTGTGGTTTTCCCGAACTCACACTTCTTCATGGTACCTGTGAGTCGGTATATTTCTAGCCGTTCTAAGACCTTTTTTAGATGTTCGAGATGTTCTTCGTAAGAGTTGGAAAATATGATAATATCGTCCATGTAGGCGAAACAGAATTTTCCTTGGTATCCTGCTAAGACCTGCTGGCTCATCATTTTTTGGAACGTCCCCGGTGCTCCTTTTAATCCGAAGGGCAGGACCTTGAATTGATAGGTTTCTCCACTGGGTGTGCTGAACGCAGTGAGGTTCTGCTTGCCGGGTCTAATGGGATCTGCCAGTACCCGGATTTGAGATCTAAGGTACTGAAGATTTTGGCTGGACCTATCTCTTGGAGCAACTGTGGGATGTGAATTCGTGGATTATTCTCTTCTTCTGTAACCGCGTTGAGTAGTCGGTAATCAATGCAGAACCTAGGAGTTTTTTCTTTTCTCTTGACAATGACTATAGGTGCTTTGTTCTGTGACGTACTGGACTCTATTATATTGTCTCTGAGCATTTCTTCGACTTGGTTTTGAATTATCTGTTTCTTCTGAAGCGAATATCTGTAGGTGGGTCCTCGGATGGGGCGGTCGTTCTTCAGACAGATCTGATGTTGTGTGCAATTGGTTTGATTTTGGGGATTGAAGATGTCGAATGCCTTCTGGTTCTGCTTGATGACTTGGAAGAGGTGGGTCTGTAATTTTGGGGGAAAGCTGTGTTGCACTTCCTCGGGGTTGAAGTTGCTGACCTTCTCTGGTCCTTTCGCGACCCAATATATTTGTTCTCTTTGCTCTTTTCCGAATAGTACGCAGGCGCGCTGGTAATCCACTATTACCTCTTGTTCGGTGAGCCACGTATGACCCAGATGGATTTATTCCACGAGATCATCTGCGACTAGACACTTAATGACCATTTTGTAATGCCCTATCTCTATAGGGAGCTGGCAGTGGCCTCGAATATTCAATTCTGTTCCTTCCTTGGCTAGGGACACCGAGGTGGGTGCCGTGACCATCTGTTCCCGTGTGTGAGAGTCGAGGGCTGAGGTCCTGACGAAGTTCTGCGATGCTCCGGAGTCTAGGACGGCTCGAAGTTCTCTTGATGGCGTGCGAACTGGGATTCGGGGTAAATTGGCCGGCGGTCCACTGCTGAGTATGGCCTGCTGGGCTGGAGATGAGTTCGGCCATGTTTTCATCCCCTGGTTCCGTTTCCCGTGCTTGGCTGTGTGGTTTGGGCGTCACGTGGTCTGTCCGTGGTTCTTCTGGCGAGGAGTACGGGACACTCCCGGTGGAAATGCTGGGCAGGACAGAAATGGCATTGAGGAGGGGGTCTGGGATTTCGGAACGATCCTAGAGGAAGAGGTTTGGGTTGTTCGTGAGAGGCTGACGGGAGTATATCTCTTTGCACTGCCTGAGCTCTTTCCAGTAATTGTTCTATTGAAGTGGGTGGGACGGAGGTGATAAATGGCCGGATGGTGGGGTGGAGGAGTTCACTTATGAGGGGTAGAATTTGTTCGTCGGGAGTGGTGGGGAATAAACGCTTGTACAGTCTCATCTTTCTTAAGATGAAGTGGTCGGTAGATTCCCCGGTGGTCTGGGCTTCTCCATATGGCTTCGCTTGAAGTTTGACTCTCAATGGTGGAGAGTCGAATCGTTCTTGGAGCCTTTTTTGAAGTTCTTCCCAAGTGTTGGAATATCCCTCATAATATTTCCACCACTGAGCGGCGTCTTGGTTCAATCTTTCCTTCACTAGCGTTATCCATAGCTCCTTGGGTGTGTTGCTGTCCTGGAGGATTGCTTCACACGTCCGCAGGAATGCTGCCGGATCTTCGTGGTCCAAGCATGAGAATCCGGGGAGAATAGGCTGGTAGGTGGGCTGCGGGGGATTGGTGGCTAGTATGGCGGGGGATTGGCTTGCCTTTCGGCGGATTCCTCAAGTTCGTCGTGCTCGGCGGCCGTCTTTTCATTGCAGGGTTGGCAGATGAATTGGAGCCGGGGGTATCCCTGTCTTTTTCTTCCCAGTTTAAGCAGATGAAGTGATACCAGTCCTCGCACCTATCACAGTAGATTGTTCTTTCTCCTCTTCCGGGGCAGGTGGGACTACCGCACTGACGTCGGGTACGTCTAGGCATTTTTTTTTTAGTGTTTGGGCGCCACCGAGTTTTTCTTAACTCGGAAAATTGGTGAGTCCTTGGTCGTGGTGTTCTCTAATGGCTTCAGCTGATCACTCTTCTCTTCTTCAGTTTAGGAGAAGTGGCCCCACGTTGGGCGCCATCTTGTCGTTCTTCCTTCGGGGGAGGTGGCGGTGAATCGTCCAGGCCCAGGTCGCGGAGTCGTTGATGCAATTTTTTATTTTTTATACATTTAATATGTGTCCACCGTAGGTCCTTGAGGGTAAAGGCTTTGTAGTTAGAAAGGTGGTACGGAGGATGGGGAGGAGAAGGGGTCGTAGCTGATAGGCAGGTTGTGGGGGAACGGGGGATAGTGATGTAACTGGATAAAGGAAAGGGGCAGGTGTGAGAAGGGCCTTGAAAATTTTATATTGTTCGGCTCGGGCCTTACGATGTAGCCCTCCTTTGCTGCGGTAATATGGTGGTGGAGGGGTCATGAAGAAGGGAGTGTCTATGAGATGATGTCTAGAATTGGAAAGGATTTGGCAGCTCTGATGTTTCTTTGCGCTGTAATAGGAAGGATTTGGCAGCCCGAATGGTTCTGAGCGCTAGGGTAGGTTGGCTGAGAAGGAAGTCTGTTTTTGATAAAATAATAAATTTATTCATAGATCAACTTGTGTATCCGAAGTTCCAATACTTTATTACTGAGTTACATTTTTTCTTATGTCCATACATCAACCATCTTTATCAGTTTGGAGGAGGTTGGACCTGACCCTCCTCCCGAGTCTTACATCTATAAAATTATGCTAACACATATATATATACTCTCTTCTAATTATTTTTACTATTTCATATACATCATTGTACCTTATTACCGCTGTTTTTGTTTTTTTTTGTAAAGTTTCGGGCTTAAACGCTCCCCTTGGCTTGGCGCTATCTCTTGAGGACACTTGACACTTTTGGCGGGTGCACTGGGGGTTCTCGGTAGTTCACTCGGTTTCGGAACGGTCACAAGTTTGCTGCACAACAAGGTTTATATCCTCTTTATTAAATCGTAATAAAAGGCATATAATATACATAAACACACACAAAAAAAAGATTTTGATGCGATGTGAATATTTTTGTCATTTCTGATCCATACACACAAAAATCGCCAAATAATTCATCCAAAATATTGTTTGAGGTAAAAATCCTGTTCACTATAGTGTAATTTGATGCTAATAAATTATAGTATACCTTGAGTATACATTAAGTATAAGCCTTCAATAGTCGTATATAACAAAGGCACAAGTTACAGTCAGAAATAAGATAGAAACTTGACATTATTACGTTTAATAAAGAAGTGTTAATCTTTTCTTTGAGAAAATTGACATGTTAATTTTTTGGTAGGTTCCCAAAAAAGTAATGTTATCATTTAATTTTAAATATATAACAATATCAAAATCAATATCATTTATATAGTATTTAAGCTTATAGCCTTAATGGGTGGTTTAAGTACTTGGGAAGGAGAAGGTTGAATTTGAGTCTGTGTACCTACATTTGCACGAATGAAGAGTGCAAAACCCTTCTTTTTAGGAATAAAAACACACTAAGTACCTTGATCTCCTTCTAACAGCAGTCAGGTCTATAGTTAGTGTGATGACTTAGACCTTAACGACACGTCATTTATAATAGGTTTGAGAGATAATTTATATCTGCTTACAACTGTATACTCTAATCAAAATATTGCTAGAATTCTGTTCGACTCCCCTTTTAACTGGAACTTGAAACTAAGTTAACGCTTGCACAATTTTATATACTGTACAAGACTAGCGAAGCTCATAAGATTGAAAGGATCATTAGTTAAGGACATAAAACATAAAAAGTATCATAATTGACAAAATTTAAAAATGGCAGCTTGATAAGAGAATTGATTCCAGCATCCAAGTATAATTTTTCAAAATTTGCAAATATCCACTCTTAATTGTTAATATTGATTGTGAAAGAATGAATGCCTGTTTACTTTAGTGTATCATAATGTATTGTTTCAGAAAAAGTGATGATGATTGTAGGTGACGTCACAAAGCAATCAAGAGGACCTAAAAATTGGTTACCTATAATGGCCACCAAAAATGGGATAACTCTACAACAATTTTTGAAGAAAGTTGCAGATGCAAAATCTGTTGGTGTTAAACTAAACTTTGACTCGATGGTTGTATTTAATAATTCAATCACGGTCCTACAAGCTATGAGTGGAGAGGTATGTTTACACGCAAGGAAATATGTTTTTACAGTTATTATCTAAATAAAAATTTTATCGTAATGGTCATTCAGCAGTAGTAGTCTATTAGATATATGAAGTTTACTTTACTATGTATTTTTGATAGACTGTTTGTAACTTTTAGCTGCCGTTTGGACACAAAAAGATCTAAGATTTTTTTAATACAAAAGTGACTTAACTGATTTTCATAGAGAAGCTCATTGCCACTCAAATACTACAAAAGTATTCAATCAAAAATAGAACAGCAATTCATAATCAAAATTTTCCAGCCTGTAGCCGGTTCAGTTTAGTAAAATGCCTCCATCTTTCTCTAGCCTTCCATTATTCTTCCTCATTTAATTTCTTCTATTCTTCTCCTCCCACTTGAACACTTTCTGTTATATTCCCATCTCTTTCTTGGCTTCCCTTGTGGTCTTTTTGCTACATACTTAATTTCTAACATTTTCTTTGGCATGTTCTCTTTTCCCAACTTCATTACATGCCCATACCATTTCAGTCTTGCTTCCACTAATATCTCATGAACTCCCTATTCCCCCCCTTCTCTTTCCCGGATGAGTTAATTACTAATCCTGTTTCTCCTTTTCTCCTTGTGCCGGTTAACATCTTCCTAGCAAACTTCATTTCCATGACCTTCACTTTACTATTACCTCTTACATACAACGTCCATTTTTCTGCTGCATGTGTGACAATGGGTGCAAAGTATGGCGTGTACAACTTTTTCTTCGATTTCAAAGGCCCTTTTATTCTCCATTGGAGGTCTCTTAAATACCTATAGGAATAACTTTCTCTGCTGTCCTCTCCTCATTACATCTTCTCTAGCACCATCCTTCACCTCAATCACGTTACAAAACTATTTTACGTTCTGCTTCTTTCTTAGCTCTATTCCGTCCAAATTTATTGATTTACTATAACTTATCCTCTTCCTTGTCATCACCATCACTTCAAAATTTGCCATAGGTACTATGTTTCATTCCAAAATCTTTCACTTCCTCATTTAATTCTTGTAGTTGAACTGTACTTCCTCTTACTTCTCCCCCCATAACATCAAGTTATCAGAAAACCTAATGGCTTTTACATTTTTCCCTCTCCGAGTTTTATTGCTACATTTTCTTGATCATTTCCATTACCATTACATATAATAATGATAAAAAGGTACTCTCATGTTCAACTCAATTTTTTTATTTGGAACCGCTCCATCCTTCAACCCTCCATAAAAACACAACTCCTGTTATCCTCATACATGCTTTTCACTCTCATTACAACTCCGCTTTACCCTTTTTGTCTCCTCCATCGCTTTACAAACTTTATTTCTATCCACGCTATTATTTGCCATCTCCATATCCATAAATACCATTACAAGTATTTCCTATATTCACAACTTCTTTCAATCAGCTGTCATATGGCAAAGGTTAAGTCTGGTGTAGTCTTATGTTTCCTAGATTCATGCTGTCCCTCTCTCTACATTCCTTTAATTTTATTTAATAGTCTCTTTTCCAGTAAATTTTCATATATTACTTTACAGTGGCACATCAGTATTATCCCCTTAAGGTTTGTACTCTTCTTCCTGTCTTTCTTGAAAATAGGTATAATAGCTCCTTTTTTTTTCAGTCTTTTGGTACCTTGTTCTCCTTTCAAACCAATCTCAGCCATCAGCACACTGTATAAATATTGTATGGCTACTTCATTTACTCCTTTTATAATTTCCACCGTTTATTCTTCCACCCCAGTGGTTTTCTTTGTTTCATCCTCTTTAACGCGTCCTCCACATCTTTTCATATGTGACATATCTTTTTCTTATATGCTGTTTCTTCCTGGTTCTCTTTTTCACTCTCATCCCTTTCCCCATCCAGGTTGAACATCTAAAAATATCTGTTTCATAGGTCCTTTTCTTCTTCTTCTTATGTATTCAGCGCTTTTTCATCCATTGTTCTAAATTCTTGTCTTTTCACTCTCCTCCTGTTTCTTACTTGGCTGCGTTTCATCATTTCTGTCCACTTTTTCTTCCGATCCTTCCTGGTTTCACGTACAACCCACTTCGTTCTTTTCTTCTTCTCCGTATATTATCTCTCTCTTTCCTCATTCTTTTTCTTAAAACTCCTTCGGAATACTTTATTTTTTACCTCCAATGCTTCCTTCACCCTATCCATCCACTTCCTCTTATTACCTGTCCTCCCACATACCTTCTCTGCGCGCTTTCACTAAACTGTTTTTAAACCCTTCCCATTCAACTTATACATTTTACTTTACAGAGTGTCTACTCGTCTTTGTATATACTATCAGGGAATTATCAATGAGTTTTGGAGTGACTCAAGAAATATTTTATAAACAGCCAACTTTTTTTGTAATACACCAATAAATTTGTTTTTACTACTATCATTGCATATGATTATAAAATGTGAAACATAACAAAATAATTCAAATTTTTTCCTAAACCAAATATTTTATTTAAATTGATTGATCAAAGTTTAAGGTCCAGTCAACCCACATTCTCAGCCAAAATGTTTGGCTCGCAACCCTTCCCCCCTCTATCTCTCTCTCTCTTCCAAAGTCAAGCAGGTAGGAACTACTTGAAGATTACATTGGTTTTTCACTTCCTCTTGATTGTTCAGAAAAAATGTTAGTTTTGATAAAATTTATCTAAATGTATTTCAAATTGTCTCAAAAATTCCAGTGTATTTAAGTGTAAGCCTATTTAAAAAATGTTTTACATAAAATATGTCAAACCTTCTAGGACCTCAGTTCTTATATCTCTATTTGAAAGAAAATTTTGATCAAATTTGTTTAAAGTGTAATAAATATTTTTTTCGGTCCATTAATCACAATATTTGATGAACAAGCCATTTTTATCAAAATTAAAAATGCATGAATATTTTAATTGAAATAGTATCACCGGTAAAAATATAGGATTTTTCAAACCTATTTGAATTTCAAAATCACCTGGAAAACATGGAATTATCAGGGAATTGATTTCCAAGATTGAGTAGATATCCTGCATTATTATGTATTGTAAATTGAATTGTCAGTAGCTTTCTCTGAGTGAAAATTTGATATATTTGGCTGATAATGTTTTTGTTTTAAAGCTGTTTTGTGTCAAAGGGATATTTGTAAAGTTTATTAAAAATCGTAAGTTATGATAATCTGGTAATATCTGATGTAATTTCACTACAGTATATATGTTTGTGATAATATTTTAAATATGGTTGTTCCTGTACTTTAAAGAGTTAAATAATTGAAAAATATTTTAACTGAGTCTCTAGCATGATAACAATAACTAGAGGATTCTAATTTGAAAGCACTTTGGAAATTAATCTGATTTATTTTGTAATCATAAATACTAGTTTGACAAATTATTGATTTATTACAGACATTAATATAGGGATGTAGTAAATTCGAGAAATCCAAGTCTGTATGCAGTTTTTGTATCAAAACATTTTAATAAATAATATAATGCTACAGAACAAAGACAGAGTTTAATTTTCTTCGCATAGTGATGCCAATAGTTGTTGAATATCTCACATGAGCATAACGGCATTGGATGACAAAGTTTAAATTAAGAAAAAATGTTTTCATCAAATTCCAGGACACCCTAGATAGATATTCAAGAAATACTTGAGATCAATATATGAAGAAAATTAAACTGTTTTTAATGGAATAATATTTGATTTATTTAGACCAAAATAATATTTTACTGTAAATATTCCAAATAAAACCCCAACCTTTTTTCACGTCCTATACATACATAATTTAATTATAAATATTTACACAGTATAATATTCGTTATGTTCCATTGCCACTAGATAGTAGATTATAGCACTGGTAAATCCCAATTGTGAATACGATCAATTCAATTGAATTCTGAGGCTAGGAGTTTCAATACTGGAACTTGAAAACGCCTTTCTACATACAATACTGGAACTTGTACAGTCCTATACATATGCACTACTGGAACTTGTACATTCGTGTCCACATACAATGCTGGTAGATGTATAATACTGTACACATCCAATACTGGTACTTGTACAGACCTGTAAACATGCAACGCTGGTAGATGTATAGTATTGTACACATCCAATACAATAATTGTACAGTCCTGTACAAATGCAATACTGGTAAGTGTATAGTACTGTACAAATCCAATACTGGTACTTGTACATTACTGTCCACATTCAATACTGGTAGATTTATAGTACTGTACACATCCAATACTGGTAGTTGTACAGTCCTGTCCAGAGGCAATACTGTTAGTTGTACAATCCTGTTCACATGCAATGTTGGTACTTATTTACCTGTAAGAAAGTGACTTTAAAATAGCAATAGGGACAATTAAATGCAATTATTAATTACATTTATACATGTCAAATTGGGGTCAGGTCCATACTCCATATATATGTCTAACAAAAAGTTGAAATATAGTATTTACATTTTCCACCTGAAAAATAGCTATAAATCCTGCTAGCAGTTTTTTTTTATCAATTTACCCACAAGGTTAATTAAAAAATCTAGATATAGTGGGAAAAAACGTTAAATTGAAATCACCGGCAAGATATTTTTGTTAAATTGCAAGGGATTAATAATTGTTCCTCCATCTAGCCATATAGCTTATTGGCGGTTTATTATATTCAATATGTTAACACAATTGTTCAAAAGAAAAATGCTAAGTGTGTTAATTGTGCTATCTTCCTTGAGATAAATTTAATATGAAAATTTTTTAATATTTATTTCTCACTTTTCTCAAATATTCAAATATAGCAAAAGGACCGACGTTTCTTGGTTTAACTAAGAAGTAAATCACATTGTAACCCTGGCAACGCTTTAATTTTCTCAAACAATACAAAAATCATTTGATTTCTTCTCATCAGGTTCTTTAATTAAGTCTAAAATTCAAATCCAAGTTTTAAAATTCTGGATTTGATTTTAATATATTCATGCGAATTGACTACCTATTTTTAATCGAAGACCTCTGCGTGCGATATATATTACTCAACACTCATGAGTCATGACAGACAGACACACAAAATCTTCATTTTGTTAATTTTCTACTCCTCTATCTTTACATAGCTGCACTTAGTGAATGTTTAAATACTAACAGTAGAAAGAAAACCTGAATAAATGTTTTCCTTGAATGTTTCGAGCTTAGCTACGACTTCACATTTATAAAGAGCTTTGCAACCTTCTTTCTAATGCCCCAAAAACTAATTGCTATATTGTTTCTGAAATTACTTTATTTAATATTGAAATTGAGTAAATAAAATTACGGTCTACAATTTAAATAGTAAATATATATATACATCTTACATAGGTTTTAAAAGAGAAAAATGTTATATGTATATAATACATATAATCATTATTAAATACATACTGTAAGAGCCTAATTATTTTAAGGTTTATTCTGGCAAGAGGTTAACCCACGCTTATACATTTACTTGGAAGTCAAGAGTGTTGGGTTGCCATCCTGCTGAAACTAGTATATATCTCATATAGATTGCATCCTGATGATGAGCAAGCACGGTACAACCGATGGAACTTCCTGGCTGGTGGTATATCGAGATCAGAAAGTTAAGGTGATAGAATAAGATTGTTGTTGAGTGTTTGAAGCCATGCTCTGTGCATGTGGGTCGGTATCCAGCAACGACTGACTAACGACAGAATAAAATGTGATCTGGTAGTTCACTTCGCTGGAGGGTCGATCGTGGGTCTAGAGAAAGTTTTGCGAGTCCCACTATTGCGCCTGCTTGCTCGTCATGGGAGATCTCCCCGGTTACTTACGAAGTAGTTTATTCACCTGAATAGATTAATAAATATATATTATTGGACTAAACTCGAGTCTCACTCCCCACGAACCACCCATTTCAACCCCTACCGCTCAGGGTCCATCCCAACCATGTAAGTCCCTACGGTGCCGCGGTAGTTCTGTAATTAGGGTTGTCTAACGGGCACCCAAAGAAAGTAGTAAACTTACAATACATGTAATTATATTTAAAATTAATGGATCAAGAAAGAACATTTTGATTGAGGGGTATGCAAAGCAAAAAGGTCGAATACCACTGATTTAGACAATAAAATAATTGGTACATTTATTTGTTTACTATAAACCAGTTAATTTATAATGTAGTAATCTCATATTGAAAACCCACCTCTAGTGAACCTGGGTAGAGATTCAAACCTCAACTTCATCCTGAGCAATCCATTATATTGCGAGCTAAGCGCCATCCTCTGACGTAACCAGTGGTGAGTCTTCTGCAAGAATAGAGCGAGAAAAAAACAAGAATTCTTTCCAAGACTAAATTATCTGTATGTAAAATATTGTAACGTAGGGCTCGTCGCCGTGCGAACCACGAATTCTTTTTAAGGATATTGGGATATGTTACTGGATAAATACTAAAATACTCACAGATCACCCAAAGGTTTAATTATTTAATAAATACCACACGAAAGAAACATTCATAGAATTCAATATACAGATAAAAAACAAACACAACAAAATCCGTCGTCAAGGTAATAGCCTCTAATTTAATAAACAAATGAAACACAATAAATAGAATAAGGCTGAATCAATGATAGCTAAGCAGCCTCGTTACAATATTATAAATAATATGTCGCAAACAAATAAACATTAATAAAATAAAACAAAAACTTCAAAACAAGCCTAAAAATTAATGTTTTTATCATGTTTTCAGATGAAGTTCCCGTTGTGGCTAAGTGCAGTCACGGACAACATGAGGGAAAAAGATATAGACGAGTTCCTCTCTCTGTGCACACATAATTTCCCTGAGGCCACGATCTCCATTGGAATGTTACGGAAATGGCAAACATTAGAGTCTGGTAATGGGTACACCGCAAAATTAGTCACCCAAATGAAAGATATTTTAACTCGCAACAATGTGACTCAGACGGTTGCATTCCCTGTCAAAACGTCTAAAGTGGGTTATTCTCTAGACACGTTACCGGCTCTTAAGGATGTGCATGGAATCACCGACAGCGCACTCTACATGTATGGGGATGTTTTTTTAACTATTAATACCACCTCTAGCCTGAAGAAGTTTATAAAGGATTTTGGGAAGGACCGAGTGTATATGGATTGTTCCGAATATATATTCAAGAAACTTATTTAAACTTCAAACGAAGGCACATCTTCTGATTCAAAACTTCAACATTAATCATCAAATAAATTGTAATTTTATATGATGTCTACACGAAATAACTGTATTTTTTTAAGGTGTAATAGATCGAGTCATTTTCCAATAACAATCACCTTAACCTCAGAGCTGTGTCAACTTACGCAAAGTGTTATTGATATTGATATAATTTTACATGATCACATTAAACTCAAAATGTAGGGTTGTTTATGGTATATACCATTGTTGGTATCACTTAACTGCACTTGAGTGTAAACTAGATTTTAGAATACCCAACCACTATTTTAATGGTTTAAGCACTTCACCCCATTAAGCGAAAGTTAAAAAAATATTCTTGTCTTCCCACTTTTGTGTTAATAAAACTACACTATTATTAATATATTGTTTGCTGATTGAAATCAATGATGTTATTTTTTTTCTTTTCTCACTATGTTGTGAATTCATTGCTGTATCAAAGATGGTGAGTAAATTCCGTTCTTAAAGTATTATTAATTAAATATTTTTGTATTTCTTCTCAATGCCTAAGTTAGTAGCTAAATGGAGTCCTTTAAAATTAATAGCATATATCCCCAATTATATTTAAAAAATAAATAAATTTCTTTTGATAAAATACATTAAAAAACCTAATATCTATAGTTTTGGGACTTCACTACAAGTCACTGCATGTTGAACACTCCCAGAAATTAATTTCTGGGTTCAGCCTTGAATGGACTTGGAGCACGATTACCACTGTTAGGAATAATGCTGTCTTCTAGGGCTTCATATGTGTTGTAGAAAAGTTATATAAGGGAGGGATATACTAAAAGGCTTCTACTATTTTTGCTTTAAGTACATTGTCGTTATTAAAGGAGAAATAAATAAAATATATGATAGAATAAAAATGGGCTAGTTCCTATTTAAAATGAATAAAATACTTTAGGTTTAAAACGACCATATATATTTGACAAGAACAACAACAAAAATATCTAGGGGTAGAAAAACATATATAAATAAATATGAAACACAATCAAATTACCTCTGGGTCATGTTAGGAACCTTACCTCAGCTGGACCTAGTCAACAATGGACTCATATTGAATCTAACAATGCAAATCTTCCGGGTCAGCCTGTGAAACCAGCATTCTTGCCAGCAGCTATTAACAATATGTGTGACAAGGGAACAACAATACATGGGGTAAATTATGTGACTGCAATATTACAAATAAACGTATACAACAATTGTGTGTGAATTTTGGTAATTAAATTTAATGTGAACGAGCTAATTTCCAATTTATTGCCAGGTAGAAATCTATTAAACATAACATTAAGATACAGGAAATAAGGCCTTGACCCATGTTTAAAAATAATTTAATTTGTTGATTAAATTTTAAGTTGAACAAAAAATAAGATGGACATATTTATTAAAATGTTAAGATTGACAAAAGTAAATGAACTGGAACTCTTAAGATCCCTTTCGATAATCAAAATATTTACGTAAATTCCCTTAAAATTGTATTGTAAGGGTGGGGCAGAAAATGTTGAGATATCTAATAACACTATAGCTTTACTATTTTAACTGCTAAATGTTTCTAATAAAAAATAATATAACAACAAAATCATCTTTTATCTACGTACTCTTGAATTATTCGGTTTTATAAAATATAATGTTCTAAAGATGGTCACCATTATATACAATATCTTGTTTTATGCATTTCTTGAAACTTGACACAGACTCACAAATTCATTACCATTTTAGTTCACCCAGTAATTGTCTTACCTTCCTAACACTCAATGAATTCTCTTTATTTGGGTACCCACCCATTCATTCATATCTCCTAACAAGATATTTCTTTCACCTGGTTCACATGAATTCAAGACTTCATTGTGAGATCATTCTCAAATTCCACTCTCACATGACTGTATCAACCCTTCACTGGAATATAACCATGAACCAACATAATTCTAAAAATGCCATTTTATTAAATACTAGATGATATCCACTCATACCTTCTCACAAAGATCTTAGTTGTTTAGCTCTGGATTAAACATACTCCCTAACTTCCCTTAACCCATTCATCCACACCGGACTACTGTGACAGTCTACCCATTACTCGCCATCAGAACATATTTTTTCTTGGTTTCACATAATTATACACAGATTTTAATTATTTTTTAAAAATCATTTCCTCTAAAAGTTCATTCTCTTTATCACACACTCCTCTCACATTCCACGTTTCAAAGTTTATGTTTTCACCAGTTTGTAAACAGATGGGCCTTTCAGATTTAACCTACACTGCCCATCTTAGCTTTTATCAACGTAGGATAATATTTCACAGTTTATTTGAGTAATGAGCTTATAGTATACAAGGCTACTAGTTTTGATCGTATCCGCAACTAAGACAGTATTCGCTGCTTGTGGTAAGGATGGTGTACCGATCAGTATTATATTTTAGCCAGTGTACCACAAGATTGTCACAAGCACAACAGTTGCTCGGTCTTAACCTGAGTGCACTTGCACTGTTCCTATAAACCAGTATACCTACTATTTAGGGATGATGGACGTAGTTCACATTTAAGGGGTGATAAAATTTGTAAAAATTTAAGGAGTAATAAGCCTAAGGAAAACAAATTTGGATATTAAAATAATCCCTGATTCACTCCAAGTTCCTTAAAAATTTTCGGATGGCAAAGCAAATCCTAGGTTAGCTTTTAGTGTGAACAGGACTTAGCTCTTGTGTTCTTGTTGTGTTGAGATAGTCCCGTGTTCTATGGTTGGAAAGGGAAAATTATTGTTCCATGAGTATTTAAAAGAAGGTTTAAGCTTTTTTTGTTTCACATTTATCAGCACATTTATTTATTTCCGAACGACTGCAAGAAGCTGTGACAGTTGGTTGTATTTTTAAATGAAGCACAGATTTTTTTTAACAAACTCTTTGGTTTCAATCTAAGTAATTCCTCCCTTAAACCACGTTCAAAGTCCACTTCACCAAAGTGAGTAGAGTAAACTCGAGCGTTAGAGTAAAAAACAAAAAAAAAATGGTACGGCGCACCGCAAAGACTTTCTCTCTCTTTCTATAAACTCATAAGATTTCTGAACGGAATAATGTACATTGTATCATCACCACTCCACATAAGAACACGCATAAAATAATATACAATGATATAGAATCTATGAGAAAAAGGCGCATCTTTGTCCACCTAAGAGTATTTCGAACAGTTTAATGTTTTAAAGACCTTAATAAAATGGTATTGGAACCATTTGCTGACAGCTTGGAAACTCGGATCTGCTTTACATGTTCCAATTTATGAAAATTATATTACTAGAGATGAATGGAGGGAAGTAGAAAGAAATCTAAGGAATCCTAAAAGTTATAAAAAAGATTAATATTGGGTCCACAAGGGTCAACACTTCGTATTAAAATTTCGATTTCTGGTTAAAATTTTAACATTTTGTAAGGTATTGCACATCTTCAAGTCATCGCATTGATATTTAAATATTCATTTATACATTTTGACCAATAAAAAATGTAGATATTGACTATTGAGTCTAAAATGGAGGTAGATCATTGTTGTGCAAACATTTCTCCTAAGAGTTTTAAGGAAAAATAACATACTTTTTACTTTCTCTCTATCTTACAGGTAGAGAAAGTATGGTGATCGTCAAAAAAATCTAGGCGTTGATTAAGATTATAAATAAACTGGCTATTTTCATTTTTCTATGAAAATGATTTTTAGGGTACATTACAGAAGCGTTAATTTCCGTATCTCCACAACTATTGGAGAAACTAAACAACTTATCATTGCAAAATTGTAGGACTATTAGAAATAAAAAACTTTTATTTGACATATATTTTTATAAAAGCAGCAGTTTCTGAGATATTTGCAAATATATTAAAACAATTTTGTGAACTTTAGTTGTAAACATATACTACTTAAGTCTTAAGGCAATAATTCTCCAATGCCATAGAGTAATTAAATATAAGTATCTAAAAAAGTATGTTATTTTTCTTTAAATCTCTTAGGAGAAATGTTTGCATAGCAATGAACTATCTCCATTTTAGACTCAATAGTCAATATTTACATTTTTTATTGGTCAAAATGTATAAATGAATAATTAAATATCAATGCGATGACTTGAAGATCTGCAACACCTTATAAAATGTTAAAACTTTAACCATAATCGAAATTTTAATACGAAGTGTTGACCCTTGTGGAAGACATTAAACTGTTTGAAATGTTCTAAGGTGGACAAAGATGTGCCTCTTTTCTCATTGATTCTATATCATTGTATATTTTTTTATGCGTGTTCTTATGTGGAGTGGTGATGATACAATGTACATTATTCCGTTCAGAAATCTTACGAGTTTATAGAAAGAGTGAGAAAGTCTGTGCGGTGCGCCGTACCATTTATTTTAGATACTTACTTATATTTAATTACTCTATGGCATTGGAGAATTATTGCGTTAAGAGTTAAGTAGTATATGTTTACAACTAAAGCTCACAAAATTGTATTAAAATATTTGCAAATATCTTAGAAACTGTTGCTTTTATAAAAATATATGTCAAATGAAAGTTTTTTATTTCTAATAGTCCTACAATTTTGCAATGATAAATTGTTTAGTTTCTCAAATAGTTGTGGAGATACGGAAATTAACGCTTCTGTAAAGTACCCTAAAAATCATTTTCATAGGAAAATGAAAATAGCCAGTTTATTTAAAATCTTAATCAACGCCTAGATACGAATTTTAATCAAACAACAATATTCAAACAACAATATTCTGTAAATTCAATTATGACGAATCCATTTTGATTTGGCGGTACATTTTTTCAATGTCTGCCGTTAGCATAAATTTGTGCGTTCCGAAGCGTATGATAATGGAAAATAGATCATATTGCACAGTTGGACCAACCATCAAAACATCATTCAACGATGATCCAGAACTAGTCTTTGCTGATGCATCAAATACGACGCGAAGCTTGATCGTTGTGCTCGAGGTTTTAAAAACTGGGTGGTGTGGAATATAATATTACAAACTTGATGGTGAACAAATGTCTTGCTCTTGCAATGGTTCCATGTGCCCAAGAAGTTCGTATTCACGCATGAATGCACAATATTGCTCATGTATTTCAGGTTGCCTAGCCAGCCTTTTCTCTAGTTGATCAAATCTTTTGGTAGCTAGCTCCCTTGAATTCCCCAAGTCCCTTGAATTATCCTTAAATGGCATTTTAACAATGTATCTCCCTTCTGGTGTCCGAGATATGTTTTCTGAAAAGTGTCTTCCGCATTTCAAGTCATCACCAGAGTAGTCATCTGTAACGTTACATTATTCAATATCCCAAAACTTCTGAAATTGTAAATCAATATTGTATGTTGAAACCAAATGACAAAATGTTGTTGGTGGTGAACATTCTCGAAATACCTTCCCTGCCACAATCCAACCTAGATTTGTTTTCTCTAAGATGGGTGATTCGTTGGAAAGTTTAACTTGACCTACGCACATCAAATCCCAAAAGATCTCAGCTCCAAGCAAAATATAGATCTTACCTGGCTCATAGAATTTAGGATCAGCTAAAGTAATTGTTGATGGAATTGTCCAAGAAGAAAGATCAACACGTGTGGTTGGAATTTTTTCTCTAAATTTAGGTAGAACAAGGAAATCTAGATTCGATTTGTAGGCATTGAATCTGGATTTGATGGATGTGTTGACGTTGTATGTAGCTTCATTTGTAGATGCATTTATACCCGTGACATGTGTAAAAACCTTGATTCGATTAGGACCCAATCGCTGACACAATGTCTCAGTTATGAAGTTTGACTGAGATCCGAAGTCCAACAATGTTCTGCAAGTAAATGAAATCCCCTTAGCACCTACAATGTCAATCAATGCTGTAGAGAGAAGCACCTGACTTGGTTTTTTGACACTGCCTGAAGAATGAGTAACAGTCACTGATGATTGTGACAGCAAGTTGGGGTCAATGCATTGATTAGTTTCATTGTTGAGATATATTGATTTTCTATCCATTGTTGCATTTTCAGGAAAGTGTAATAAAGTATTGTGTTATTTGTCACACATTTTGCAAGAACCTGACTTGCATTGACCTAATCTATGACCTGGCTTGAGGCAGTTCAGACATAAATTAAGTTTTTTGACCTGTTTTGAACCTATCTTAAAGGGACATTTTCAAGAATTGTTCACAATGAAACAATGGATGTTGAGCCTTGCATAAATTACATGCAGCATACTGTGACACTAAACATTTGTTTCCACATTGTTCGGAGCCTGAACTTGCTTTAAAGAACGGCTTATGTGTATTCATTGTTGTTTGTGATTTGCTAGTTTGAAGACGATTAGTTGAAATAGCTTCAAGTATCTGACACCTATGCTGTAAAAATTGTGTTGGTAGCTGATCTGATGATGCCATGCATTGCCATTCATAATACGTAGTCGTCGTGTTTAGTTTGAACCAAGTAAGTGAACTACTAATGTGTCCCAAATATCAGTGGGTTGATTTAATGCCTTTAGTGCTCTGATGTGTCTTAGTGTACTATCTAATAACTGTCTTAAGGAAGAAGGTGATTCTCCAACTTTGGTAGGTCAAAGAGATCCTTTACGTGTTTCTCAACAATTATTTTCTTGTTTTGGAACCGTTATTATACTAAATTCCATGCTACTGTGTAGTTGGCTGACGTAGGTTCAAGAGACTGGATGATATATGCGGCGTTGCCCTTCAAAGACGACCGAAGTTAGTGAGATTTCTGTGCATCAGTAAGTGACACATTGTTGTGTATAAGTGAATTAAACACTTCAAAAAATGGTAACCAATCTTTGTAACTTCCACTAAAAAAGGCATATTTATAGCTGGAAGTTTGACCGACATATTTGTTTGTAGCCTTGTTGTGGTAGTTGAACTGGTGTCATGGGAGTGTGTTTGAATAAATTCTTCAAGTGATGCCATTAAATCAAAATACATGTTCTAAAAATGTTCACGTTTCTTTAAATGTAAGTCACTGTTATCGATCAATTCTATTTGTGATTGCAGAGAATCTAATTCTGACCAACACTGATCTAATTTTGTTAGTCGCAGTTTTAATTAAGTTAATGAACTTTGTTGAATATCAAATGTTTGAAAATATGATTTAAATCTTGTGACTCTAGCTTTGACTTGTCCCCTTCTTGATACAAGGCCCCTTATATTTGTGTCTGTGGCCATGTTGAAACAACAAAGCGTTTAAACATAAGTAAAATTACAATAATAGAGACTTGCTATAATGACAGGAAGGAATGAGAGGAAGGTAGTTACAATAGATAAAGGAAGGGATTAAATTGAACTGGACTAACTTATTTGAAGAGACTGGTTTCTTGACAAGACACATCTGAAGATCTAAGTTCCTTGTTGTCAAAAGGTATTTCCGAGACCTGTATATTGCCAGCGATTGTCTTTAATCTTTCACAGAAGGTAGCGCGGCCCTAGTCCAAAGCTCCTATTTTAAGGATCTGCGAATCCTTGAAAAGAAGAAGTTTCAAACAAAACTGCGAGGAATAAGGCACCCAAGTCACACACTGCCACAATGCACAAAATAAAAACTTCAATATTTAATTAAATATGACTATCTATTTGAGCATTTGAGCTGCGGAAAAACAAACACTGACTCGCTATTGAGCCCGGAGGACCAAAATGTTTAATTGTAATAATGTTTACCATTACAACTAATATGTTTTCTTATACTGTACTGGTGCAAGGTGTTCTTGACAAATTGAATGAGTATGTCTACTCTCGAGTCGAGCTAAACAAGCACTGTCTTTTGCAAGTGGAGTGACAAGGACCACGTTAAGTCTTGACACTGTTGCCAACATAGAGCACAGTAAACAGGTTTTGATATATAAAAGTCGTTGTTCTGGAAATTGTGTGATGTCTTTCACCACTTTTATCCTATACCTTTCATTCGTGTTTTTAAACGCTCCCTATAAACATAATAATATGGTGGTTTTAATTAAACGTTAGCCTCTTAAACCGAAATTAGAGAATAGAAGTAGCTAATAGTGGCCGGGGCACTCAAGTTTGCTTATGAAATAATAGAAACGTGTGGCGGTCAATTAGAACGAGAAATATTCTATATTGCACTCTCCATTTTTTATGGAAGCACTTCAGTAGTTTTTAATCACTTTCTGTGCTATTCAAGGTGTCTTGAGGGAGAATTAATGTACACTATATAACAATTTTTAGTTTCTTGTTTCAAAATATATACATACGGATAAGTACTTAAGGTGGGGAGTAAAAGGACACGAGAAAGGACGAGTGTTTTTGAAGTATTTATAACAGAGAATTATCAGGGAATTTTGGAGTGAATCAGGGATTATCTTAATATCCAACTTTGTTTTCCTTAAGTTTACTACTCCTTAAATTTTTACAAATTTTATCACCCTTTAAATGTGAACTACGTCTATCACCCCTAAATAGTAGGGATAATGGTTTATAGAACAGTGCAAGAGCTGTGCGCTGTGGTTGTTGCGAGTGGTGTTCGTTGTTGTGTTTGCCACACTGTTCACGATCTTGCACAAGCTTGGTCGACGTTATGGCAGCCCTGAGGTGGAAGGCCCAAAGCTGACTCTGTATGAGGTGGCGTTCTACACCTACGGTGCTTTCTTCTGCAGTCAAAGTACTTAAGAGTCATAACTTACTTTAAGTTTAGTGCCTAAATTATGTAGCTAATAGCTAACTTACATGTTTACAAACTTTAAAGTATTCAAAATTTAATATATTTCAAATCAATTACGTTTAACGAATGTTTATTATTTTTAAAAGTTCTTGCTTGAAATTTCAAAATGAAATAAAATAATTCCCCAAAAAATGCAGGGCAAATTATTTAAAAAATTGTTATAGTCATACTAACATGAATATTTTTCAAAAACCTAAAGTAATATTTTATGTAAAACTATAACAATGTGATGCTAATTAATCTTTCTAATGCAAACAATGAAATAGTAAATTAGTGCAAAACATAGATTTTTAATTACATTTACAAAGAACATGCAGCAATGATGTGGCACCAGATAGATAAAAAAAAATTCATGACGTGAGTCCGCAATCGAACTGTACTGACAGTATTTATTCAAGGCCAAAAATACACGAAATGTGAAATTAGTTTTAATCATTTACAACAATTTAGATTAATTATATTATCAATAATGGGTCTTTATTTTAAGTCAAGGGTCCAAAGATTGATTTCCGCCATGAAAAAAAAAAAGAAAAAAAGTGAAATTAGATTTTTCTCCCTCCACGGCCAGAGGATAGGAGCGCTCTGTCTGTTTAAAAATTAAGCTAGTTTATATAAGTCTGTTTTAATATATCTAGTTTCGTAAATTACACGTTGAACTTCTTTAGCAAACTAAATAGCAATGTTTAGTTGAACAAGCCAAAGTAAAACAAAACCACACCAGCCTCGGTGGATACCCGGAATTAATTGTCAGGGTCGTGTACCTTAGTTTGGTGGTTGGTTGTTTTTTGATGATGGTGATGTTGAAGCTAGAATTCCATCCGGGGGAATCGAAGGTGTTTTATCCTCCCCCCCTCACCCAAGTTTCCTCTCACACTCCATACAAATACGAGTACATTATCATTAAATTCTTCTTTCCTCATTCTTAACATATTGGTGTTATTAAAATGTGTACCCTTATTCCCTCAAATGTCAATTTATTGGCCCGGCCGAGAATCGAACCAGTAAAACATATCCCAGTAGGAGGACAAGCTACCGATTGAGATTACTAATCTGATAAAGACTTCAGTACAAGAACAAGTCAGTTCACCTGACTACGAGCCTATGGGTACCGGGCTCGCTTCCCGGCATGTACCTTCTTTATACCTAGCAAGTGAGAGTTTTACCGAATTGTGAAAACAATACATAGGTACAATCAGGGTCGGACTGGGCTCTCCAAAAGGGCGCAGACCTTGGATTTTCAGAGGGCGTAAAATATTTTAATGAACTAAAAAAACTGTACTTGTCTATTGTAAAATAACTATAGGAGTGCTAGTAGAACTCAATAATATTCATTAATAATAAATATGAGGGGTTACTGCAAGGACCTACAAAATAACATTTTTCCCCCTTAAAGCTTAAAGCATTGTTAAATATTGTGAATTTGATAGGGTATTTTTCATAAATATAATATAAAGGAAAATTCATGGGATAAAAGAATTTATTTCACCAAATTGGAAAAATATCTGGCATATCTTTATTTTCTCTTCCATGATAACCTAAAAAAAATCAAATTCTAAAGGTTACTCAATTTTAAGTCATTTTACTTCAAAATAATAGTAAGATTTACCTAGAAAATTTTGGAATTAAAATAACTCACCACATACCATACCCTCTTCGTCTTTCACACTAAAAATAAATTCCAATCAAGCATACCACCACATAGAATATTTCAATCATAAATCCTTTAACAACAACATCCGTCCTGAGCAAACTGGGTTCGTCTTGGAAAAATGGAGGGTCGACATCACCCCCTACCCCCAATTACTTCAACTAGACCTGACTTGTATCAGCGCTGAATAAAAGTACCTTCCCACCTTCCGCTAAATCTCAACTCATTCTAAATTTAATTTCGCCTCCGCAACTTAGCTTTGTCTTGATTATTCAAATATAATTTTGAATTTAACTTAACTTAATTTTACCTTAATTTAAATTTAATTTGACTTAGTATCATAGTCTGCCCTGATGCTGTGACCCTGCTAACAGCCATAAAAATATACTTGAGTAAAATTTTAACATTAAATAGTAATACGATCTGTCGGGGATGAGCGCTCACCAATACAACACAAGGGCACCCGAAGGATTCAGGGAGGCCTGAGGCAACACGATTTTGGAGGCCCATTTAACACAATATAATGTATTTAATTTAGCTATTTTTTATTAAAATAGATTAAATAGCAAAGCTATTATATTTGTTAATTACGGTTATAGCCGCATCTAAATTTAAAAATGCCACCTGTACACGGGAAGAGAGCCAGGGTATTTGGCATATAGTTCACCAATGCTCTTACCACTGAGAAATCGAGGAGTCGTTCCATGCTAAGGGTTCACTCATATTTTAAGGCAGAATCTCTAATGGACGTGTGAAAATTGTCAGCTACTATTAATAAATCAAATTACCGCGAGATATCAGATAACGCAGCCATCTTTAACTCTCTAGGGTAGCACGTGACAAGGCCTTATCCAGGAGGAGAGAGTTGTCCCCCCCCTTTCAAAAATTAACATTTATTTTTATAATACAGCCTTATATACGGTTAAAACAATATTAAAATTTAAGACATGAGGAAATAAATTTGCCACTCGCCACCATTTTGATGTTTAAATAATATATATATATATATAATTATATATATATATATATATATATATATATATATATATATATATATATATATATATATATATATATATATATTGGGATTCTGTTGGTCAGACAACAAACCGTAACTCCCCCTTCCCTCCTGCCAATCAAAGAACACCCTTTTCAACATAGGCACCAGAACTAGGGGGGTATGGGTACATTCTCCACCCCCACCCCCACCCCGATATCTTGCTGAGGGAACAGTGGGGGACAAGTTTTAGGGAAAAAAAAAAGATTTGATCATAATTCTCGCGACCAGTAACATTGAAAAGGCTTGATTAGTCTCATCCTTTATTTGCATGGCTTAATATTTCTAATATTTTATACACATTAATCCATTGAGTTTCTATTATGTTTTGTAGTTATGTAGGACAAAGGAAAATACAAGCAAATCTTTAATTCAAATAAGTTCCGATGTTTTGATCACAGTGTTACTCTATATTTAAAGTGAGTTAAAAATTAGCAATAAAGATCAGGTTGATATAATGATGACTGTATAGTTATTATGTTCATGAAATTTGAATATTATTGGTTACTAAATATCATTTTTTTAAGAATTAGACCGAGAAATTTTTGTTACTTTGTTTTTACTTTTCTTAGACCTTTTTTTCAACTTTTTTTACACATAAATATGTTATTTATATATAAATATATATATATTTATGTATGTATTTATTATATTATTATTATATTATATTATTATTATATATTTATGTATGTATTTATTTATGTATGTATGTATATATAAATATATATATACATACACAAGAAGAGCCTATCAAATAGTGACTCGGTGGTAGTGGTGAAGTTATGATCACATACTTTTTTACATACTTTTTTAATCAACCTAGATTAGCATGGACATTAAACGTCATTTTGCCCCCCCCCCACCCTTCCGGTCAAAAAAACGTTCCGGTGCCACTGCTTTGGAATATCGCTGTATCTTAAGGATGTAAGATTCAAACATTTGGTCAGATTGGAATTTTTTTAAAGTGTATTGAGTGCAATTTTTGACTATGATGACGGGGGTAAACCGAACTTTACCCCAAGTACTAGTTTTATCAAATCTCATGCTATATAAGGGAGAGATGAAATAAATTCTGGAATAACCCAGGTTGAATACACCTTAATTTAACAAGTTCTTTGTGTACATTTTTGGGCTTGGAGGGAGATGCAAGCTACGTAAGCTTATTTATGTTAAAAAATGTATAGCTCTTACAGAATTTAGTACCTCCCCTAAATTACCATAAAAAATACTCAAGATAGCTTCTCTATATGCATGTCATTTTTTATTAAATTTTCTTTTCCCCCAAACGCTTCCCTCCCCTTTCCCGTAATTTTGTCCTGGCTACAGCATTGGGTTTGGGGTAAACTTGTATGTCTACTAACCTTATTCCACTTCACTTGGTCCTACCAACAATATACGAATAACACAGCCCAATTAAAATAATTAAACTATTATGCGTGAGCAAACAAGTCTCGCCAACTGACAAACAACACAGCAACACCACAACTGAACTAAGCTTAGAGCAGCCCTTGTCCGCAAGACTGGCACACCCATTCTACCCCTCTGCTACCCCTTACGCAGTGCCTTGTAGCGTTTATTGAAATAACCACTACAAGAAAAGATTAAAACATCAACGAAGCACTGATGAAGTAATACAAAGTGGACTTACCATGCCCCATCGTCCTATGTTATTGTATTACGTCTCCCGAGCCGGCCTCCCGAATTACACTCCACTATAAACTTTGTGCTAAGACTAACTGAATGAAGCACGGAGTTCAAGTCGGCGCAAGGTGTCATGGGAAAGGTCGTGTGACGTATGATGCCCGAGACGTCAGTGAGCGATAGAAACTTTTAGTCTGGATCGTTCTCCATGCTCCACCACGCTTCTCGAACCTTCCTCTCGCGTCTAGATGTTCCGTCCCTCTTGTGTCATGTGTTGTGTTTCTCCTTTGTTTTGGCGTTCCCCCTCTTCCCCCTCTCTGAGCTAAAATATTGGCATAAATACTGGTGTAGAATAGATGAATAATGACTCTTGTCTGGACTTCCTCCAGGAACACGTTGGTGTTCAGGATGAACACTAAAGCTATAAAATTCTCTTTCGGCAAATGTGTATCAAAATTCCCTTTTGGCTAACATTTGAAATTTAATGAACAAGTCCAATCTTTCAAATAGAAACATAGCATTATTGTTGTTGTCTTGTAGACACGGAGGCCCCTTTCGGGTTGTGTCTAGTAACATTTGGTAATATCATGGAAATGTCGAATTTTTTATGGTTAAATTTACAGCCTGTTTGGCTTAAGAAAATTTAAATCTACTTAGAATAATTTTGCGGGAATTATTGTTCCTTTGTAGAATGTAGGCTAAAAATCCCCTTTTGGGTTTTTGTCAATATTTATAAATATTGTGGAAAAGCTAACCTTTTATTCAAAAGACAAAATTATAGTCTGTGCGACTAAGAAAAATGTAATTTGTATCTTTAAATATTGATTTGGTTCTTTTCTCTACGTAATTGTTTTTGATAATTTGTGAGTAAGAGATAGTTTAGTTACTGCTAGGTTAAAGCTGAGCGTTGCCTTTTCGCAACTTGACCATTGTTGACTTAGAGCCTTCAGCTCACTTGTTAGATTTAGTCTTTTTACTTTCTCTCTATCTTACAGGTAGAGAAAGTATTGTGATCGTCAAAAAAATCGAACTCGAGATTTTGATGAATTTTGACGTTTCATGACTTCCTGAATCCGAAAAAGTGGTTTTTGAATTTCCGTCTGTCTGTCTGTCTGTCTGTCTGTCTGTCTGTCTGTCTGTCTGTCTGTCTGTCTGTCTGTCTGTCTGTCTGTACCTCCAACTAGAGCCTAAACTATTTTACCGATTGAGCTGAAACTTGATATCTAGGGTTTTCATAGGGTTGCCCCGAGGGGTTTTTGGAATTGGATATCTACCCCTAAAATTAAGGGTAGTTTACTGAAGGGCAAAAAGAGAAAAAGTCGATTTTCTCAAAATCGGCTCTAACGATTTTGATTAAATTTCATTTATGAACATAAATAAATATTCCAAACAAAATGGCTACTCTCAATATTTCGGCAAAATCGTTTTAAGGGCTCCGGTCAGATGCGTAAATTAACATTTTTTATAATAGCTCCGAAACTATTTGAGATATGAAATTACTTAGCATTACAAATATGTATATATATTTATAATACAGATATTTTATTCGAAACATATTTTTATAAAATCAATAACTTTCAATATATACGCAATTATATATATTTTTTACTTTTTGGGCATTAAAGCTTAAGTATTGCGATCGTAAGAAAAACTAACCTGAAATGTTGATGGATGTCGACGTCTCATGACCCCCCGAACCCTTAAAAATAGTCTTTGCAATGCCGTCTGTCTGTGTGTCTATTAAAACTTAAAATTAAGGGTAGTTTACTGAAGGGCAAAAAGAGAAAAAGTCGATTTTCTCAAAATCGGCTCTAACGATTTTGATTAAATTTCATTTATGAACATAAATAAATATTCCAAACAAAATGGCTACTCTCAATATTTCGGCAAAATCGTTTTAAGGGCTCCGGTCTGATGCGTAAATTAACATTTTTTATAATAGCTCCGAAACTATTTGAGATATGAAATTACTTAGCTTTACAAATATGTATATATATTTATAATACAGATATTTTATTCGAAACATATTTTTATAAAATCAATAACTTTCAATATATACGCAATTATATATATATTTTTTACTTTTTGGGCATTAAAGCTTAAGTATTGCGATCGTAAGAAAAACTAACCTGAAATGTTGATGGATGTCGACGTCTCATGACCCCCCGAACCCTTAAAAATAGTCTTTGCAATGCCGTCTGTCTGTGTGTCTATTAAAACTTAAAATTAAGGGTAGTTTACTGAATGGCAAAAAGAGATAAAGTCGATTTTCTCAAAATCGACTCCAACGATTTTGATTAAATTTCATTTATAAACATTAATAAATATTCCAAACAAAATGGCTACCCTCAATATTTCGGCAAAATGGCTTTAAGGGCTCCGGTCTGATGCGTAAATTAACATTTTTTTTAAATAGCTCCGAAACTATTTGAGATATGAAATTACTTAGCATTACAAATATGTATATATATTTATAATACAGATATTTTATTCGAAACATATTTTTATAAAATCAATAACTTTCAATATATACGCAATTATATGGATTTTTTTAACTTTTTGGACAATAAAGTTTAAGTATTGCGACCGTAAAAAAAAAACTAACCTGAAATGTTGATGGATGTCGACGTCTCATGACCCCCCGAACCCTTAAAAATAGTCTTTGCAATGCCGTCTCTCTGTGTGTCTATAAAAACTTAAAATTTAGGGTAGTTTACTGAAGGACGAAAAGAGAAAAATTTGGTTTTCTCAAAATCTGCTCAAACGATTTTGATTAAAATTCGTATCTAGGCGTTGATTAAGATTATAAATAAACTGGCTATTTTCATTTTCCTATGAAAATGATTTTTAGGGTACATTA